>REGM01000187.1:642569-658835 GCA_004194415.1 Aurelia aurita
TTACATGAATACAATTGAGGTTTCAGACATGATAAATTACCTTCAACAACACGACACCAGTCTAGTCTAACAAAACAACAACTGGCACTCCCATAGGACTAAAATCATCAATAATAAAGTACAACAAAACACATACCATAAGCGTCTGTATCTTTTAATTTCGATCGCAAAAATGGTAAGAAGCTTCTTTTCCCAGGTTTTGCTTTATCTGCTCCATCACTCCTCCGCCTGTTTGTCATGCTTTGAGAGGAAGTTCTGCTGTGTTCGCTGAACATGTACGATTTAGGCCTCACCACATTTGACCTGAAATTTGGCAAATAACCAACGACTTTAACCAGAAATTACCATTTCAAAATAACAACAATATTTTCAGTTGTGACTCATGACCAATAATGGTTTTAGTCTTCTTGCCTGCGTGGTTTGAAAAAAACTTGTTTACATCCCCCGATGTCCTTCCTCTTCGAGCCCTCGAGATTTCGATGGTGTTTGAAGAAGCTTTGGTTTGGACATAATCCACAATAAACCTTTTTATACCTTTTTGTGTAGGTGATATTTTTCACAAAAGCAATTAGACATATCTGACTGAGCATTTTCGAAAACTCTCCTTGTTCAATTAGATTGTTTATATGATTGGAAAGAGTGATGTGTAAAATATGGAAAAAGAAACGGAGGAACGAGAGAACAAGACGTCGTAAAAAACGTCATTGCGTTACGGGAAGTAAAAATGCCTGTCTGTAGTAGCTCTGGATAATACCGGGTGAGCCAGAAAAAAGTTCCCTGTTTCCAAAATTCATAGCACCAAGAGTAATTGATGGATTTGAACGATTCAAATTCTACTTAAAAGCTGAGAGACCAAAGTAATTTTGTGATTTTTGTCACGTTTTTATAAGCACTGAAAATATAGGTAAATTCGACTTTACGAAAATTTCTTTGTTGCGAAATGCCTGAAAAAGGACCTAAAACGCTTTGTCAAATCGTAACGAATCTCCTCACACAGAACAATACGCAAGGGCATTTCACCTCTCTCAGGAGTTATAGGAAATAGATATTCAAACAAATACTGAAGTATTTCAATCCCATGGCAATAAATGTGCAGATGATATCTCTCACCCTTGAAAAATTGTACTTTCTTTATTGTTCTGTGCGAGGAGTTTCTTGATGATTTGATCAAGTGTTTTAGGCCCTTTTTGGGCATTTCACAACCAAGAAATTTTCGTTAAGTCCAATTAACTATATTTCAAGGGCTCATAAAAACGCGAGAAAAATTGCAAAAATACTTCAATCTCTCGGCTATCAAGCATAATTGTGATTCATTCCAATCCAGTAAGTACTCTTGGTGCTATGAATTTTCAAAAGTGGGAACTTTTTTCTGGCTTACCCGGTATATGTACATTTTATCAATACGGAGGGGATCATGCTAAAATGGGAGCATTTTCAGTACAAATCTTTGCAGCTTGGGACCTCCGTTCTTAACAATTCTCTCAACACTTTATAAGCCCAACTGTATTAAGCAAATTTTATCTTCGGTGCTGTTCAAAAATAAGAACTAGACTCCTTATATACCAGAATCAGTTTATGAGAAACTTTACAAGGGCTACCAAAAAGCTAGGAGAACGGTGCTACATTAAGGAACAAAAGTTCAGGAACTGTTTCATTCTTTTAAAACCTGATTATGACTCACAGAAAGACTCCAAATTTTTGCGCTGATCTGATCCATTTCCACAAAGATCCATATCAAAGGATTACTAATTGTATGGGTAATTCCCTCTGAAGAAACTGTATCCTGCAGGCAATTGGAATTGATTGACCCTTGATTCCCTGCCACATATCCCTCCATTCCTGCCACATATTCCGCATTCCGTGTTTTATACAGTCATAACAGTCAGCATTATGGCTTTCGTTCTGGACTACGCAATCGAGTATGACGTCAAAATTGCATCATTCTTGTTTACTAAATCGATTATCACTATTGTCTATCTGAGGCAATCGATTAGTCTTACCATCAGGATATTACAACAAAACAATGCAAATGGCCGAAGCAATATAATTGGGTTCGTTTTCCGAGCACGTCATAAGCCCGATGACGCATTAGCAATTATGTATCGTAAAACAGGGGCAAGGCAGTTTGTGCTATTTCTGGCGATGCCATTCTGGAATTAGCAAATAACTGCTAGTAAGGATGATAGTGCAATTAAGTGATTCTATATTTGAACCTGGAAAATAAAAACTCAGGGGAACTTGGATCCCCGCCTAGACTTGCTCCAAGTCTCGTTCGTTATCTTGTTCGGGCCTACTCGGTCAGCAGTGAGCTGCGGAGGTCAGTGAGCTGCGGAGGTGGAGCTCACTGCTGACCGAGTAGGCCCGAATAAGATAACGAACGAGACTTGGAGCAAGTCTAATCCCCGCCTGAATCAGCCACTTTTTAGAGCTGGCGATGCCCAATAGTCACTCACTTAAAAGAGTCAGTTAAAATCAGACTGAGAAGAAATTCTCGGTGTTTCGTCTCACTGAAGTTTGAACTTCATTTTTTGAGAGTAGATGTAGCTACAAAGTGCAATAGCTTCCATTTGCTTCGAAGGCACTACCTCGATTCCAAAACAACCTTTCTTGTGTCATTTACACGTTTATTTATAGAAATAAACCAGTTCTGTGAGTGCTAATAATTCCAGAAATTCAAGTACCATGTTCGAGAAGCACTAATAAACACTTATAACTTAAATGCAAATATCATTATTGTATTGATAGGGTTGCAAACTTGTTCTTCACTACAACTGAATGTTCTAAACGTCATGGAAGTAATACCTTACCAAAGGTTTGTTACACTATTCCTTCGAGCGCATTCAAGGGAGCTTTACCGACTTTTTATAACTTTACTGTCTTCAATATTACAGTGCTTTTTGTATTTCAGCTAGTTCTGAGGTTGTGACATCATCAAAAGGCTACGTAGTACACTAGAAAGCACTCCTGCTAAATAAACTATTACAGACCTTCATAAACTAAGGTTTTCTTAAAAATTCTAACCCATTTTCCTTCATGAATTTAGAATTTATGATGACTTTTATCGATGATGAATTCTTCAAAAAAAAAACCAAAAGAAAACTTTGTAATTCTGAAAATGATCAAGATATCAAATATGCTAACGGCAGAATAAACTCCGTAAACTCTTGACCTCATGACCTTTGCTAAGCTGTTTCTCTTGACCTTAACTTTGACCTTTAAGAACCTAGGCATTGCCATTCTCGTAACAGTCACATTGCCAGACAGTAAAAACCCGCATATAAGAACCTAGTGGATTAAGAACCTGCAGGCTGAAATTGTCCAATTAGACTACCATTTTACAAGAACCATTGTATTGTATTGTATTCATTGTTTAAGAACCCAGGCTGAATTGCAAAAGTGTAGGTTCTTATATGCGGGTTTTTACTGTACGCTGGTCCCAGAATGGCTGTTAAACTCCGTAACTCTCCTTCCAAGACATTCACTCCAAAACATAGCATAACAACCACTCACCCAATCATTTCTGAAGCTTTAACGCCTATGATCCAACTAGGAAACTTTTGGTACTAAAGGTGGAACTTTCCGTGCATATTTATTGGTTTTTGTGTAATGATTACCTTTTTTGCTCACACAAAATAACAGTTTTATCTACTTTTCCCCCAAAAGTTACATAGATCAATCAAAAACTTACCCAAAAATAACAGCATACATATTCTCCGCAGTCCTTGTATCCTGGGCTTCAATCCACAATTCCCCTGGTCCGATGGGATGACTTCTGCCGATCTCTAGCAGCAAAAAACTGTCCGCTTGTCCGCTGCGTCTGACACTGGACAAGCATAGCTCTTCAGTGACGTCATCGGCATTCTTCTTCATGAAAACAAGGCTTGTTCCATTCTTCGCTAGTCGACCGTCTCCAAATATTGATGTACCCTTCGCGATACCCTCTTCCTTTATCGAGATGTCCCAAACGAATTCTAGAACAGAGAAGAATATAGCGAGGATATATTCTAGTTGAATACACGTATTTTTTTTATAAGAAACTCAGACTCTCAGATTGCCAAAAAATTCAGAAATTCCAGCATGTTTTCTTTATTCTCACTTGTTTCCTGTATCATATTACTCTGAAAGTACTCCAGTAATGTCTAAACATTGGAAAGGCTTCAAAACGCCTTGTTTTGAAATGTTCTGGAGGTCACAGACCTGATAATTTTAAGAAACTTTCAGTACTGGCCCAAATTCTTAGTTTCTTATNCTTCAATCCACAATTCCCCTGGTCCGATGGGATGACTTCTGCCGATCTCTAGCAGCAAAAAACTGTCCGCTTGTCCGCTGCGTCTGACACTGGACAAGCATAGCTCTTCAGTGACGTCATCGGCATTCTTCTTCATGAAAACAAGGCTTGTTCCATTCTTCGCTAGTCGACCGTCTCCAAATATTGATGTACCCTTCGCGATACCCTCTTCCTTTATCGAGATGTCCCAAACGAATTCTAGAACAGAGAAGAATATAGCGAGGATATATTCTAGTTGAATACACGTATTTTTTTTAATAAGAAACTCAGACTCTCAGATTGCCAAAAAATTCAGAAATTCCAGCATGTTTTCTTTATTCTCACTTGTTTCCTGTATCATATTACTCTGAAAGTACTCCAGTAATGTCTAAACATTGGAAAGGCTTCAAAACGCCTTGTTTTGAAATGTTCTGGAGGTCACAGACCTGATAATTTTAAGAAACTTTCAGTACTGGCCCAAATTCTTAGTTTCTTATAAAAAAAATACGTGTATCACTTTTAATGAATCTAAGATTAATTTTGAGGCTGGGAAATTTGCTCCTTTTCTTCAAAGGTTGCGTCAAAATAAAAGTATCCCAAGTATAGCAAGCCATGATAAATCGAGATCCAGGCAGATTTTGAAAGAAAGATTGTGAACAAAGTGGAAATAGACCTTTTAGCTCTTCTACAAAAGAGCCTGGATCGAGCGATATGTTTATACATTTTGTAGAAATCTGACGAATTTTCGAATGTGCACAGTTTCAGTTTCAGTTCATATTTTAAATTGACAACAATGATAGAAACTCTAATCTCTAATGCCGCTTAATTAAGAAAATCTTGCGAATAAAATGCATCAAAATATTGCTCGATCCTGACTTTTTTGTAAAATAGCTGAAACGTGCATTGTGATTAAAGACTCTCTGCTAACCATGTGGCTTTGCATGTCGTTGCTGTCCCAGAATGCACTGCAAATGGACTGTCAGATTATCTGAAGTCTCTGATGCTAGGCCGGTGGTGTGCTGTTTTCTCATGCGCAGCACGCAAAGCCTCGTGGTTAGCAGAGGGTCTTTAACAGTAAAATATCAATTTACACTTGGCTATGTGTCCCTGCTCTGCTATTCTGGAGTTATAACTGAATTTTGAAGAAGCCGTCATCTCCCATAGTCCTGAACAAAAACGCTTGATCAAAACATATAAACTGAACCTCAAAGACTGCGGTATTTTGGAATTAAAGCGGGAAGCTGTGATATTACAATGTCTACCAGGGTGTTCATTCGGCTTCGTGATTAGCGTATGACGTAAGAGCACTCTGGGAACGAGGTTGGTAATATTACTGCTCACAAAATACAGCAGCCTAAACAGGCTAAAGATACAGTAATTGTTAAGTCAAGATAATTTGTCTTGTCCTATGAGCTTATGCGAGGGGCAAATCACTCCAAAAACTCGTACACNGTCATCTCCCATAGTCCTGAACAAGAACGCTTGATCAAAACATATAAACTGAACCTCAAAGACTGCGGTATTTTGGGATTAAAGCGGGAAGCTGTGATATTACAATGTCTACCAGGGTGTTCATTCGGCTTCGTGATTAGCGTATGACGTAAGAGCACTCTGGGAACGAGGTTGGTAATATTACTGCTCACAAAATACAGCAGCCTAAACAGGCTAAAGATACAGTAATTGTTAAGTCAAGATAATTTGTCTTGTCCTATGAGCTTATGCGAGGGGCAAATCACTCCAAAAATCTCGTACACTTTCGTAAAAAATCCTAACAAATCTTCAAAAATCCCAAAAATCTTGACAAATCTCAAAAATCTTCATAAAATCTTAGGAATTCCAAAGAAAATCCTAAGAATCTTAAAACATCCCAGAAATCTCCACTAACAAATGATAGAAATTCTCAAAAAAATCTTTCGACAATTCTTTGAAAATCTCAAAAATTGTTTAAATCCTCACAAATATTGCAAAATCTTGAAAAACCTTGCAAAATCTCGAAAATCTTTGAACATCTCGATAAGTTTTGAAATCTCAAAAATCTCAAAAGGTCTTAGAAATCTTAAAAAATCTTTGAAAATCTCAGAAAAAATCTCAAAAATCTTTGAAAAATCGTAGAGATTTTCAAAATCTCGTACGCTATTTTTGGAGTGATTTGCCCCTCGAGCTTATGATTCACATATTTCTGCCTATTTTTAGGCTTCAATCAGATCGAGATTCCTTAAAACAACAAATATAACTCAAAATTGTGTGGCAAAACAATCAGTAAAAAAAGAAAATTCTTAAATCGATTTCGCAACTTTGACAGCTGAACTTCTGCAACGAGTTGTTTTCTTAGCCTGTCAAACGTGGATCTGTTTTATGGCGCACAAGGAGAACAAACCCAAAAAAATTGAATACAAAATGCGTATGTAACGGAACATATATGTCGAGATCTCATCGAGACTTGATTTTATTTTATATTCTTTAACCACGGCCGTCAGCCAAGGCAGCTTTTCAGGGGGCAGTGCCAAAAATTCCGTTACGTTACTCAATGAATTGAACAAGGAGTACTTCAGTAGACTACAGTAAAACCCCGCAAACAAGAACATACTTTTCTAAAAAACAGACTGACTATGTTCTTATGAATGTGGTGCTCTTGCTATCTTCAGGGTAAGGTTCTTACCCCACCCTTATGCCTATGAGGAGCACAAAAGCTATATGCAGTATGCATTTAATAAACTTGGGAGGCGTGATTGCATTCTAAATGTTGCAGGAAATAGTAATCTGCTGTGTTGTAGACAAAAAGAAATTATATCATACAAATTTGCCAAACAATTTGCTTCCCCTTTAAAACTATCTGAGGTGTTTGGAGCCTTTGGACTTAAAACGGGCTGTGAGTTTTTATAAACTAATGTGATCAGCAGATGTTTGAGAAATAGCCAGATTTCAGATTCACAATATTTGTTATTTTTCAGGCAATTTATAAGTGTATCATCTGATAAGAACATGGAAAGAAATCAGACTAGACTTTTTTGGTTCTTATCATCGGGTGTCTTTTTTACAAAAATCAGTCTGTAGGTTCTTATTTTCCTATGTTCTTGTTTGCGGGGTTTTAATGTATTGAAAAACAGTTGGTAAAGAAGAGTAGGAGGGTTGAGCAGGACACTAGAGTGGGTAGATAGACAGGGTGTAGCACACTTAATAATATTATCTTCTGAGGGGTAGGAGATAAGAGGATCAACCAATAAGCTCGTTTCATAATGACCAATACTTTTTGAATTATCAGCAGCATATATTTACCATACCAATAAGTAGCAAGATTGCAGATAGGGCCACCAGGAAAATTCCCTTTGAGAGCGAATTCAAAGGGAGTATATCAAGATTTCTCCATCGATTCGCAAACATTCAAGGGCTACAGGCAGGAATGAATTGTCCCGCTAGACACAAAACAAAATACAAAAAAATCCAAAAGCTTCGGACAATGAAAATTTCCGATGAAATTTCGTCCCAAACTTTTTTGTTTGAATTTCTTGCGCACGATATTTTTAATTCAAGCATTCAGTGCCTATCATTAGTTAAAATTGGGTTCATTCTATAGGATTCTATACGAATATAACCCATTTCAAGCAAAACATTTCACCAATAAGCTGTAAAATGCATTGCAAAAATCATGACATTCCACTGTGGTTTATCTTGGGGAAATTTTGCGATAATTTAAAAAGAGGGAAATGAAAATGTCCGTTTCCTTTAAATTTCCTAAAGAAACTTGTCCGTTTCCTCTAAATTTCCACGCAAAAACTATAGGGAAATTTTGGGATTTTTTTGCTGTGACAAAATTGTTTCCAAATTTTCAAACAGTGTGCGAAACACTTTTGTCCGAAGCTTTTCCATCTGGAACATTTGGATCAGTGGGGGGCGGAGGGGGTGCGGTCGCCCCCAATGTTGGAAAGAAAAATGCCCTTTTGTTTGAAAACAATAGAAATAAACAATGCTTTTTACTCGAAACAATAGCGTCGCCCCCCCAATATTTGGCAAAGTGTCCGCCACTGATTTGGATGTTAATGTAACACCTGCTATTGGCCAATCTCGTCCACAGAGTGAGTTCGTTGTTCTACCTTACCCTGGGTACCAGCCTCTACCTCCACTCTGGGATACAAGTGGCCGTTCTGCAATTTGATTGGCTATTCGAAACCAATAGATAACACAAACTATTTCTCGAAAACTTAATAATTATTCGAATAACAACCATATAATCTAGTCACTAAGCAACAACCACTACAATGTTACTTTGTTGTTTGGAAGCGAGGTCGCATAATGAACGTTACCCTGCCAACCGCAGATCCATAATGGCTGCTAATCTGTCCATTTTCTGGACAGATTTGTGCAATGTGTACCAGGGTGTTCACTCGGCTTCGTGACTAGCGTATGACGTAAGAACACCCTGGGAACGAGGTTGGCTATTNGCACATTTTTTCTATGGTATTTACTGCGCTTGTATTGGCTACAACATAATCTAGGATGGACTTTTTGTTGTCATTGTTTTTGTCTGTGGTGGAAATTCTAGACCATTTGCCATTACAAATATTCAAACTGTTTGCTATTTGAAGGTTTCGCCTCTTTACTAGTTTTGATAATTTTCTTCCTGTATGAGAGACCTTTTGGTGGTTGCCCTTGATTAAGTCTCCTACGTAGGCATTGAGATCTCCAATAACAATAAAAAGATATCCATTTTCTTGAGCAGCAAGGGCTTTTTCTTCAATGGTTTTTAGGAAAACTTTATAGTCTTGCTTTTTCAGTTTTGATTCAGGTTTTGAGTATACTAGTCCAAAAATAACTTTCTTAATTCCTATGGTTATCTCCAGCCATAGTTGCTCATTTTTATCATCTCCTTTCTGTATTACCTTGATATTGTTTGCCATTTCCTGTTTTATAACAAACCAGAGACCTCCACCCTTTGAGCCTGTCCTCCTTAGTTCTATTGGTTTGTTGTAGCCAGGTAGAGATAGAGTTTGTTCACGTCCTGTCAATTTGGATTCAGTTATGCAAATTATGGTTGGTTTTATATCTTCCGCTATTTGAGCTAGTGATGGAAATTTTGATTTTAATCCATTAGCATTTGCATAATAAAGTCACATTCAGTCACTAGATGAACTTCGTTTGTTTCATAACGCGACTAACTCTCAATAGTGGCAGCCAAACTAACGTTATACGTGTTAGCAGTCTTTGTTTGAATGGGAGATAAAGCAAATTTATACAATTAGGTATCTAGAAATATTTTTATAGTTATGGTTATCTTCGTATTTTTAGGATTTTTAACTGCCGTTTTTCTGGAAATAATGAGATCTTTTTAATGCAAAAAATCAATATTCCTCTCTTAACATATTTTAGAATATTCTAAATTGGATTTTGAATCCCTGTCTCTGAATAGCTAAAAGGTCCTCTCACATTAACAGTATCCATTGTGAGCTACTTCAGGCCCAGCCGTGAGCATTTTAGCAGGCGAGTGGTACATCGCTCTCCTCGGTAAAGTCAGGCGGGCGATTTTCAGTCTACCAAAAATCGTCAATTAAAGCGTATGAATAAACGGGGAACGTAAAATTGTTATGAACTAAATCAGGTAGTATTTTTCGAGTACTCGAGTTTCTCAATTTTTTGGCGATCTGAGAATTAACCTTCTCAAAAGGACTTCGTATGGGAATTATATTTTAGTTCCAAGTCCTTGGCTCAACAGTCAATACTTTTTTAGTACTCGCCGTATGTTGAAAATGATTCAGGGTTTAACGTGCATTAACGTGTTGTGAACATTGTCGATTCCCTTTTCACATGACTTTTTCAATTGGCCTTCGAAGTAAATTTGTGTCACTGGCTTCTCCTAGCGTTTCGTTTGTTTTTCGCGTGACTTGTAAGTAGTTTTTGATTTTACAGGAGTAGATTACTTCCTAAGTGTTAAAGAGATTAAAAGGCGAGGAATTATATTTCGAGGTCAAAACAATAAGGGGATTAACTTCCTATTAATTACACTATCATCTTCAGGTAAAAGTTGCTTCACTTTTCTGTGATCATACAATATGATAGTGTAAAGGGCATTATAATTTGCTTGTAGTTGCGTGATAGCATCTATGATCCACTAATTTCACACTTATAACTAGCCATCACAGAGTTTCAATTTGATCCGAGATCAAATTTTGTTTCCGTGATACAAGTTTTTCAAAGGAGCCGACAAATGACGTAACATATGAGTAATTAAATAAAGCCCAAGGCGGGCGGTACCCTTGTGAACTGACGCGAAGGCGAGCGACGAGCAGCTCACCTGTTCACCTCTTCCTCCGAGGCCAACGCGGAAGCGGGCGATCGCCCGCCTTAAACGGCAGCATAGGTTCCAAATCTTTAAATTGGCGTAAAAAGGTCGGTGTAAAATTCAGTGACACATTTCTTTGAATCGAATGGCTTGATAGAACTTTAGCTACTTTGCTATAACTCCACGTTGGACTTTTCAGAAATCTTGAATATTTTCGAAATTACAGCGTATTTCATATTTCGACTCATTTGAGGATGTGACGTCATCAAATTTTTTAAATCGCAAACCAGAAGAGTGACAGACTTTTGCTTGATACCATACTGTAGACGTTCATAAACTATGCTTTTCTGGAAAATTATTTGATATTTCCTCAAAAAGTTTAGAAATTACGATGGTTTTAAGTTTTTTTGAAAATTTTTCTTGAATTCTTAAAAAAGAAGAAAAGCACTCTAACTCTGAAAATATGGAAGATTTCTGAAAAGTCCAAAGGTAGAATTATTAAAAAGTAGCTGAAGCTTCTTTCAAGCCATTCCATTCAAAGAAATAGGTCACATAATTTTACACCGACATTTTTAAAGATTTGAAACCTATGCTTTAAACGGCCAGGTCTGCTATATGTTTTCCTATTTCCAACCTCAAGGAATGATGATGCAATCTCTGCTCATTGGAGAGAGGTATAGAAAGGGGCACTTATCATATGAATATGAAATGTGTTATTCTTTAGCTCTATCTACTAAAAATGGCATATTTGGGGGACTCACAAGAAAGGGAATCAGTTAAATTTTGACCTCAAAGGAGAGTGGTGAGGGACACTCATTAGATAATCATTACAGAGAACACGATACTAAAAAGACGGGTCCCTTGAAGATCAGCCATTAGTCTAATGGGCTTGGGGGTACATGCTTTACGATTGGATGGGGTCTGCGTGCTGCCGACTTTTCAGCGCAATACTCAGAGCAATGCCAAAATTTGCCTTTATACCCACTTATATGAGGGGTTTTCAACTGTTTCAGCAGAAAAAGGACCCATTTCTAGAGAATATAGAATGAAAATGAAAACCTTAAAATTCTCTCTTGCAATCTCCCTTAGACTGATTACCTGAGTCCCTTGTTTCCCTGTGCTCTTTGACTTCATGATGTCGCTTCAGTCAACAGAGACTCGTAATATTGCTCTTAAAAACGAGATCCTGTTGACAAAATAGTGCGAGATTTGGTAAAGAACAATGGTTTTCAAACTTTTGATTTGATTAGCACAATCAATTAGATTGGAGGAGATTTGAGATTTGAAGCAGTGATTTGATTGGTGAATGCACAAAATAGGGTCAGCTTTTCCACTGTTTCCTTATAAGTCCCTGTTGAGCAAGGTTTACCACAGGGATACAAGGGACTTAGGTAATCAGTCTAAACCTCCCTTACACCAATTGATTACTCGGTACTTACCATAAGTGCTTCCAGAAGGCACTGCCATTTGACGTTTTCTTGCAAAATCCAATGCTTCAATCCAGCTATCTCGATCATCAGGAAACTCTGCAATCAAGCCCAGTTTCTCATCTTTGAGAAAGATGGCAAAAGTGAAATCATTTGCTGGGTCTTTTGTTTTTTCAATACTGAATGTGTCTGAGATGAAGATTGTTCTGTTTGGCGTAGAACTATCTTTGAATTTCTTCTCTGATTGAAAGCATTCAAGTCTTGCCCTGCCCTCTTTAGATGCAGCGTGAAGAACATAGAACCTTGTTTTGTTGTTCTGTATAAAGAAAAAATTCTTAAGCTGAGAATTGAATGGGGTAGGGTGGCTCATAAAAAACACAAAAGTTTTCCCATAATACACTAATTTTTTTAAAAGAAACAGCTTATAAGAAACGGTAGGCTCAATTTTTTTAAACTTAAGAAACTACCCTAAGTAGGTAGGCTACCTGAATTTAAAAAGCTAAGAAACTTTTAAAATTTGTAGCTTTAATTTTCCCAGGTCATTCGAAAAAGTTTTGACATTGTACAATAATAGTGGATGTTTTGGCTTTACTTTGAGTGCGAATGATGTTATAACACGTTTTGAGATCTTACTAAGTAATTTGGAAGCCCTTCTAACAAAAATTTATTGGCTCTATACTTAGGGCATTAACAATATAAGAAACACAAGAAACTTTTGGTAGCAAAATGGCCCAAAAATTTAAGAAACTGCCTACCAGCCCAGGGCCTTAGTTTTTTATAAAATAAATGGGTGTACTAATATGATATATGTTCCATCAGCCTTTAGATCCCTTATCATAGGAAGTTAATACCAGACATAGGGGATCAGATCTCAAAAGTGGCTTTAATTTTTGCGTTTACACTGGACCTCATGAATCAAATTCCATTTGCTATCCGTACCCAGATGGGATCGCTTTCGAAAGTGATCCCAGTTGGATCTGATCCCAAAAAAATCTCATGTATATGGTCGGTATCAGATTCAATATGGAATGGATTGAAAGCGAGGCAAGAAAATTTAAACAGCTTTGTTGACATTTCAAAGGATGCAATTCAAAATGAGACTAAAAAAAGGAATACCGGAGTGTTACTAAAGGCTTATTATTAAGGGTCCAATGGGATCTGATCTCATGTAAATACAAACAGTTCGGAGTTGCATTTCATGCATGCAAATGCCCCTTCAAAAAAAGTACCGGGTGTCCCAAAAAAAAGTATACAGACTTGGTCAACCCTAACGATCACAATTTAGCATGAATCAATCCAAAATCATTTTTAAAACATTACTCGGTAGTTACTCGGTAGTTAACTTCAAAGGACAAATTTGCCTCCACCTCCCAACCAGAGCTTTAGCGTTTTGGCATACTTAAACTGTTATCTGCATCACCATTTTGTGCAGTTTTTGTGAATAACTTAACCTGCACATACTGTATTAATCGCTTGGCAAATTGATCTCATTGTTTATTAATATGACATTGTTAAATCTACTACACATTTTGCGCTGATACGTGCATTATGTAGTTGACGTTTGCCACATTCTATCTACAACATGCTAACCCCTATTTTGAACATCCCCTGAGCACTTCCCAAACTTTCCAATCTGGGACAAGTCAAGGACTACTCAAGGACTTTGCCACCCCCTGAACCCTAACCTAGCAGTTCACTTTTATTTTTAATTCTATCAAAATTGTATCAATTTTTCATTCTTATTTGATCTCAGTACCCTATTCTGCTACCCTCCACCCCCCCCCCAACTTCAGCACAAAACTTGATCAGAAAATTCAATCAAAACAATTGAATCGAATTAAATAGGCCACCTTGCTTGGTCAAGAGGTCACGATTTCGTGACCTTCCCTGAACCGGACAGAGACAGGTGAAAGCTAATCCCATGTAAACAATACCTTCAATTTCCGCAAACTTCCAAGGTGTATTATATCTTTTTCTTTACTACTTCCTCGCATGTTTTTTTNTGTATCAATTTTTCATTCTTATTTGATCTCAGTACCCTATTCTGCTACCCTCCACCCCCCCCCCAACTTCAGCACAAAACTTGATCAGAAAATTCAATCAAAACAATTGAATCGAATTAAATAGGCCACCTTGCTTGGTCAAGAGGTCACGATTTCGTGACCTTCCCTGAACCGGACAGAGACAGGTGAAAGCTAATCCCATGTAAACAATACCTTCAATTTCCGCAAACTTCCAAGGTGTATTATATCTTTCTCTTTACTACTTCCTAGCATGCTTTTATAAGCACAGTTTCTTTCCAAAGTCATGTTTACAAACTGTGAATGACTTCTTCAAACGTCTTTGACTGTTGTGTTGGGTGGGAGATCTTGCTGGAAGTTAGGCCATCAGTGCAGAGAGCTTCTTAAATATTTTTTTTAAGCTGTCTTCAAACGCATATCCTCATTTCAAATGTAGCTCCAATACAGGTCCTATGGAACCAAACATGCTTTTGTTGCATCAGTGACATTTTCAGAAGAAAAATAGACAATTCTTGCATGGTTAATTCTTGTTGTGTTGGTACGTCTCTGGTCAGGCCAGGTTGGTTGTTGACTGTTGTTGCTGAATTTCCAGGCTCAATATTTGGCGCCTTTCAGCACGATGCGATGTCTCTCCATGTTGTCCCTTTGGGTGGGGCGAGGAAAAGGGAGACAGGAGGGGACTCAGCACGAGAGAGAGAAAGAGAGGAAAATAAAGTGGTTATTTCGGTGGGCCCTGCAATCCTATGCAAAAATTGTGAGACTGCATCCCCTCCCCCCTCAGTCAATGTTGTTTGGTGTGGTTATTGTGTGACTGGACTGGATGTAAATTTGTGTTGGAAACATTGCTAAGAAATCTAAGAATCACTGCATTGACTGAGGGCAGTGGCGTGGCCAGGGGGGGTATGAGGGGGCAAATGCCCCCCCACTTCCAATATTTCGGCTAAAATTGTAATTGAAAAATGCAATAAAAATGTCTGGGTATACCTTTTTACCCTCCCAGTCTAAAATTTTTAGACTTGCCCCCCCACTATTTTTGGTCTGGCCCCGCCGCTGACTGAGGGGGGGGGGGATGTTACAGTGGCAAGAAAAAATGATTTTTCTGCAGTAGAGACAAGGCAGTGCTAAAATGTTGGAATTTTATTTGTTGGTCTCGATATATTTTGTGAAGGATTGTGGATGCGCACTTTACAAAGAGTGATCCCTTTTCTTACAAAGACGTGCCCAGAAGTGCCCATGGCATGGGAAATCGTATTTTGCGCCTAGCCTGGAGTATCGGCGCATATCCAGGCCCGTCGGAAGCGGGGGGGGCTGGGGGGCCCCAATAATTTGCTGAAGTTTGTTCCTTTTTAGTGAAAAAGGCTGTTAAAAAGTCAAGCTTATGGAAATGAAGACTTTAACTTATTTATACTACAGTAAAAACCCGCGTATAAGAACCTACAATATTGCAAGCCAGCCTGACTAAGTTCTTATATATTGGGTATTTAGTGGAAAATGAGGCTGTTGAGGTTCTTAAAATGGTTCTTAATTTGTTCAGGGCTTTTACCAATTTATTTTATTCTGATTCAAAGTTCAAGCCTATTATTCACGATCAGTTCACTGACATCCCTTTTACACGAAGAAGGTTTTGGGGAGGATGAAAACAAATGGGTCTACTACCAAATACATGAGTTTAAGTAACATTATGAACAGCTAATACTTTGAAGCTTATGACTGGAAATACTGAAAAAGGACATTTAAAAAGGCATTTATAGCAGTTTTTTGCAATAAACATATAGGTTCAGTAATACTAAACAACTGGAGTTTTAATGATGATCTACAAATAAGAACCTAACCTCAAATTTCAGGCTGAATTGGTTCTTATATAATTGGGGTCTAATTTCAAAAGTTCAGCCTGTAGGTTCTTAATCCACTAGGTTCTTATACGCGGGTTTTTACTGTAGAGGAAGTTATCAGAGTTATCAAGCTATCATGTCCTTTTTTTCAAAATTAGCCTGTTAACGATTTATTCTTACAACGTGAGACAGATTTTAAATCAAATAAAGGAATTTTATGACTTTTTTGAGAGCTAAGGGAGATGTGCCTCTCCTGCAGTAACGATAACGGTGTACCTATATTTTGGTACCACTGTTATTCTTACAACGTGAGACAGATTTTAAGCGAAATAAAGGAAATTTATGACTTTTTTGAGAGCCAAGGTAGATGTGCTTCTCCTGCAGCAACGATAACGGTGTACCTATATTTTGGTACCACCGTTATTTTTACAACGTGAGACAGATT
>REGM01000188.1:9147-122986 GCA_004194415.1 Aurelia aurita
GAGGCTTAATTTTCATAATTTTTTAAATTGATGATTAACGAATTTCATCATAGCTACGTAAATGGTTGGCCTTCAAATGACGTCAGAAAACTGCGTTGTTGACGATTTAAAGGTACTTTATCTTGCTGTGGAGGAGTAAATGGTTGAATCTAATAGAGGCAGATGCTCCCAATCGGAAATTGGTCTTCGTTAATTAATTAAAGCAAAAACGCCTTTTTGCCGGAGGTGCTAATTGAGCTAATTACCGCTATTTACTTGCAAAATCAGGCACATAACCTGAGTCAACTAACATTTAATTATAAGCCTGACTTTTTTAATTAATTAGTTGTCAAACTTTTGCATATTTTTTTGGTATTCTCTTCCAATGCTTAATCAAATGCCTGGAGAGCGACTGTTGTATTTACAGGAAGGGTAAGCAAACGGAGGGGGGTCGAATAGGGGATTGATGCTTCAGAAAAACTCCCCATATGATGAGGAAAATAGAACTTACATCAAAATATAGAAGTGGAAGAGAGAAAAGGTTGTGGGCTGAGAAGCAAGGGGGTCAAAAGGTGATTTATATTCCTCTAAAAATTTCTAGCTACTTGGAAGGCTCCCTGGACAATAATTAAAGGGCAGTAGTTTTTACAAAATACAGTAATAGGGGGGAAACAATAGCTGAATAGTTAGGCAAATGAGAACTGGAACAAATGAATGAATTTATAAAGCGAAGACAGCCTCGAATGAACGAATAAACATGCAAAAAATGAATTACACTATTACAGAATTAAAAATACCTTTAACAATTAATAACTCAATGAAATGATGAACTAATGTATGGAAGGCAAAAAGAAATGGATTATTCGAGAGTCTTGCAAGTAAACTTGAATTTGAAAAAATATGCTTCTTCGAATGCATGAATTTGTCATTAATAAGAGAATGAAGGAATGAATGAAAATAAGAACTAAGAAATGAATAAATCTATTGATGAGTTAATGAAATGAGAAACAAATGAATCGAAGCGATTCTAAATGGGTTGGTATAAAAATAGTAGTTGCATGATACAGTATTTTGAGTCACGCAAAAAAATCGATTCCTGTATTTTCTCCAACGGAAATGTGACAGAATAAGCTCAGTTTGATGACGAATAGACTCTCAAAATTGTGACAAAGACACCGTTAGACTTCTGAATTTCCGATTTGAAAAAGAATGTTTCGAATTAAAGTGCAGTTGCACATATGGCGTGCGTTTCCTGGCTGCCAAGACAAATGAGTCTGTTAGTTGTCTGAAGTTTGAAAGAAATAACATGCGGTGACTACGCCATTTTGTTCTTCGAAAGAATAACGTCCGTTTAATTTGCAATATGCACGTCACAAGGCTATTTAGGAATCGAAAGGGGTCAATTGTCAACCCCAGCAGGTGGGCGCAAGACCTGCCTAACATCAGTCCTAACACGAAACCGAGAACAAACCTTTAGGAACCGTTTTGTTTACAAAATGTTTTTTATTGATAATCAATTTGCTATTTACTGTTCATTCAATAAAAAGTCATAATTACTTAATTGTTATTGATCATATTTGAAAAGCAGGCCTTGAATACCGAAAAGTATAAATTCAGGATTTAGGAAGTCAGTTGCTCATTCAAAAGAGGAGCAAGTCGGAAGAAGTACATCTTTGAGATCGTTGGTAACCAAATAGAAAGGTATTCTAATTCTAGTCTTTCGTTTTGTTGGTCTTCAGGTCGTTATTATTCTTTCTGATTCTTAATTCATTATTACTTAATCTGCTATAAATAAAGATGGAAAACGACAAGCATGGGAAGCAAAAACTTTTCAGGCCCTGAAGTTTTAAACTAATGAATTAGAAAGAGAATTTAATCACTCTGCTGAAACTTCCTAAAGAAGAATGTTGTAGTTTCAGTAACGGTCGCACAAAGAAGTTAGCCAGCGACAAATGTTTCTTGGGCTGTCATTATCATTTTCAGCTCGTATATAAACGTTCAAGAATCTTCTTTGAAACAAACAAACAAATGAAGAAGATGAACGTTCGATGTTTTGTTTCAACATGCAGCTTTCTTAATGTTTTTTGTGCCGCTGTATGGACAACTTTTCGTATGTAGCTACATACAGGGATAACATATTTCTAGCGTACCTCCAACCGACGTAAGATTAGTGATGTTTTCTCGTACGCTTTGTTGGTACAGTACGCTTTGCTCGCGTACCGAGACAAGTTATATGAAGAGTTTCAAAGTACCCTGAACCCGTTCTACGGGTTAGAGCTATTCTCTGCCGGTGTACTGGTTAGCAGTCATCACCACAATAAACGAATGAATATATGAAAAGATAGAATGAATGAACGAATGAATGAATGAATGAATAAACGAATGAATGAACGAATGAATGAATGAATGAACGAACGAACAAATTGATAGATGGACAAACTAAAGAACAAATGCGGGGATGAATTTTATAATTGTTAAGAGAAACTTCGTGCTAAGGAGCGATAAATTTGATTACGAATCTAATGTAATGGATTTACTTTTGGATTTAAACATTTGTCGTGAAAGGCAAGAAGTTAATCATCACAAATCGCTTGCTTCCAAAGAGCTTTTCTCCTCCAGAAGAGAAAAGAAGTTCAAATAAAGGTTTCCGTCCGAATTTGGTGAAAATAATAAAGAAACCGCGACATATTAACTGCCAAAAAGTTGAAGCTAAGAAGGCCTGAGAACTGACCAAATAGCAGCTAAACTTCATCCTTACCAGATGAGAAAGGTTCAAGCGGGCAATAATCTTTAAGTCTATCCAGGGAAGTCTATCCATATTGCATGCATTAAATGTTCTGATTTGTTTAAAATGATTCATTAAAGTCGTGAATAACTTCCTACCCCTTCATTTCGTGTTTTCCAAACAGAGTTACATATTTTCTGTCCATTTATCTCTTTGTAAATTCATGCCTTTTGGTTTACAGAAAAGAAACAAACACGCAAGATGCATCAACACAAGTTTCAAGCAATCATCCTTGTGGTGTTCTGCTCAATCACTGCAATCAAAGCATCGGGATTCAACTTGCCAGAAATGCCACCACGTAAGTTAATCAACTATGATCAATTTTGCTTATCACTAATCACAAATAGCTAATCAGTAAGCAATCATCGTTTTCTGTTCAATAACTGCCGTTTCATACCAAGTCACGAATAATGAATCCAAAAAATTTGAAAGCAATTGGGCTCCATCAACTTATTAGCTTTTTTCTGAGTGGTAAAACCAAGTTTAAATTGTTCAATTTTTCTACAAGAATGAATGCAGAAAGTTACCTGAAGGGCTGTGCAGCAAACGACTGACTTGATTCATTTCAAACTTCTAAGACATTTGTTTCACAAAGTTTCTCGTGCCTTCTTTCTTGAATATCAGACAGTAGAATTTAGATCGAGATCTGAAAAAGAAAATGAGACAAATTTAAAGATAGGAGAATGATACATCCTGCATCTAAACTATGAATGGAAGGGACCACAATGACTTGCTGCTTAGGCTTTGCTCCTCCCCAACGTCGTTCCAACGGTCAGTAAAGCTCTCCGCAGTAGCTTCGCAGCATATCCTGGCTTGCGGCACACTCTAGACTTATGACCTTTCATCCCTTGTTTCCCTGCGTTCTTTGACTTGATGATATCTCTCCAGTCAATAGGCCTATTGACCGAAGCGATATCAACAAGTTAAAGAGCACAGGGAAACAAGGGACGAAACGTCATAAGTCTAGGCACACTCTTTATGGGACATGAGATCGAGGTTGGCTCCCCTCCTCTACTTCAAACTTGCAGTCTACACGCAAGATAGTGAAGAAAGGCTGACAAACTGTTATTTTTCGGGCCTTGCAGAAAACACTGCAATGAACTCCGGATGTAGCCGACATTTCAAACTGTAAAAGATATCCTCCTCCTAACTTTTCATAACCAATATCCTCCGCAATTCAAAACATCGGCAATAATGAACCGATATTTTGGCCAAAAATATTTGATGTTTTTCTCATTGTGTTTCTCATTGTGTATTACGGTTGATTTAGGCCTACAATGAGCAGTGCATTCCGCATCCAGGCATGGGACCCCTAATTAAAACGTCCCTTCCGAAGGACGGGCAAATGAGTTGTTTGGTCAGGCATCTGGGAGGTCGTCCATCCAAATTTTGACCTCACTCGATCAAGTTGGACTTCAGCTACCTAACGGGAACTGTATAAGCCGCTCGGCCACTCACCCCACAAATATTGTGAAGTAGTGTGAAGAGGGCTTATGTCATGTCTCTGTGATTCTCTGTGATAACAATTCTATCTTTTTCCTTAGCACTTGGAGGCATACCGCCCCCTGGTGGCCTAATAGCCCCTGGCGGCCTCACAGCCCCTGGAAGCCTCACAGCATCAGCTTGCAGAGACAAGAGTACTTACTGTGGACTTGCAAAAAAAAGAGGCTATTGCACATCATCAGTAGCGAACTTTAAAGCCTTCACGAACACATATTGCAGAAAGACCTGTGGTTTTTGCAAAGGTAAAATATTTACACATATGTTTTCACAAGAATATCTTCATAAAGGCCGACCTCTAGATTTATTACGTTGGTCTTATTTCAACTGGCAATTTACCCCCCCCCCCCCCCCCCCCCTTCCTCCTTCTTTGATCGTTGTCAGTAGAAGGAGTTCTTTTCGAATTCACTAATTATTTGTTTCTTCTTTCCAGTTACTACAACAACTACATGCCAAGATACAAATGATTATTGTGCCCTTTCCTCGGCCTTAGTTGATTGCAAAAGTAAAGATTCTTACGTTATACAGTACATGCGGAGCAATTGTCCCAAACTTTGTGGATTTTGCAAACGTAAGATGTTATATTCTCTATTTGCCAAGCAACTGTAAACCTGGTCCTTCGTTATGCATCCTTTATCTCGAATTTTAAGAGACGAACGATTTGACTTGCGCATGGAAGCTACATAATTTAGGTTTTATTAAACAAGGGTAAATTCTTTAGTTGATTCAGACGAGGGGCCCTATTCACTAAGGTTAAAATGAAGGCAGTTAATGGCACATGGTTTAAAGTGTTGCAAGTTAATGCCTCGAGAAACTAAGCTTTAAATGAACAGAAATAAAAAATTCCGTACCTTAGCAATCAAATCTTGTACTGAAACTTCTTCGATCAAAACCATCAACAGATTCTTTAGTTTCTTGCTTCAGCTAATCACGATTCTGAGCAATGCAAGCGTCTGTTCCAAGGCCATCTAGCAGATTCTTCTTAGCTTTGCTGAATGAAACTTCTTCGATAAATCCATAACCAGATTTTGATTTTCTTGCAGCAAAAGCTTCTTGCTTTGACCAATCGACATCTTCACAGTGCCAAAACTATATGAAAAAAGGATATTGTGATAATATCAAATTCAGACATTACTTCATGGCTAATTGCAAAAAAACATGCCAGTTCTGTGATATCGATAGTAAGTATTCAACTTCTACATTTGGAAAATTTGTCTACCACCGTGTGAGTTAAAAATTTACCGGCGTTAGCCAACTTGCATTATACGAGGCTAAGTTCGATGCTAAAAACCAAATGCTAAAGATGGCGGCTCCAAAGACACTGTTGATTTTTGCTGCAAAGCTTGTTGGTAAAAAGCTCCCTGACGACCACCTAAAGACGTACAAATTTCAGTCTGCCGTTCGACTAGCTAGCTTGAATTCGAATCGACCTTAAATTCGAATGCAACATGGTTTTAAAGGAAACCTTTCCAAAGCAGAAAAAGTGAACTTTTTATTCGAATAGAAATTTTAATTAAAGATTCATACGTTCGAATTACAAAATTGTCCTATTTGTTTACATTGATTACTTGTTCCAAAGTTCCGAACTTTACCACAGCTAGCTAGCCGAACCGACAGACCAAAATTTTTATATCGTTAGGTGGTGGTCAGGGAGCTTTCTACCAGCATGCTTTGCACGGCCACCATCTTTAGCGTTATTGTCTATTGTGAGCGATTTGGTTTGAAAGCTGTTTTTGGAAATGCTTCTAAAAGTACTAGCAATTTTGAAAAAGTTTTGACTACTTCACAATGACAAAACAATGATAGCAAGCATAACGTAAGAAGGAACAAAAATGACAAATATGTGTCCTCTTCATTTCATGTGAAAGTATATGCGTAATTTCTTGCAAGATTGATGATACTTGCCCATTTTAAAGCTGAAAACTGTCAAAATTTGATCGTATTTTTCTAATTGTGGCAGCTCCAATGTTATATTTATTATTTCACATTCTAGAAACCTATCCTTGTGGAATTTCACAAATTAGAAAACGTTCAGGCATCAACCAAATTATTGGTGGTAAGACAGCAACCAAAGGTGGCTGGCCATGGCAAGTGGCTATTTACAAGAACAGCAAATTCATCTGTGGAGGCACTTTGGTGAACAGGCGCTTTGTTGTGACTGCAGCACATTGTTTTAAATCAGTGGTGACGTCAGAGTACTATCTCATCCTTGGTGAACATAACAGAAAATTGGCGGAGGGCACAGAGCAATATGTTAGAGTGAAGAAGATCATCATTCATCCAGGATATATTCCAAAAACAGCCAATGATGTAGCGGTTCTTGAGCTGAACAAGGAGGCCATGTTGTCTACTTACATCACAACTGCTTGTTTACCTCAGGCTGGTGAAGTGGTTGCACCTGGGACTAAATGCTTTATTAGTGGTAAGTAGAACTTAGAATGATATCCTGATAAATACCGGATACGCCAAACAATTCGCACTTTTTGCAAGCCATGATAAATTGTACATAAAGCTGATTTCAAAGATTGATGATCTAATCTTTAATCGAAATCCTAATAATGCTCGTACATTTTGTGTCGATTTTTCGGCGGGATTAAGACCTAGTAAACTTTATTTGGAGGATCTATTTATAATTCTTAGAACGCTATTTTGCCCTCTGATGGAGAATAGACCTCCACTGCAACATAGTCTGAATCGAGGGATATTTGTCTGCATGTTGGAGAAATTTGTCGAATTTCTGAATGAGCATAATAATGCTAGGAGCACTCATGCCGATTACTCAAATCTTTCGAATCAAATTAAAATCCCTGTTGCTGAAAGAGGAAAAGACACGCTAAAGCTTATTCAAGTCATCGCTGTAAGGAGAGGGAAATTTTTATCGTGATTATAGGCCATTTTTAAAGGTTTTTCGAAGGTATTTATTCTTGGCAATTCAACAAGCCATTAACATGTATTATTGGTTTCATATTTAGGAAACAGTAGTTTTTCAAACAGCGTGCATTTTTTCCGACTCACCCGGTATGCTATCTGAAAATGTTATAACTACTAGCCCAGTAGAACTAGTCCAAGGCAATCACCGTGCTATATGTTGGAATCCAACAAGTATCGTGCCGTGGTCCCTTGCTCTTTTTAAAATTACCTTCAAATTCATTGTAAATTTGATATCGTAATAAACATTTACCTGATTCCAGGTTGGGGCAGAATGTTAATCACACAAGGCTCAGCGACTGTGTTACAAGATGCTCCCATGACAATCCTTAACCATGCGGAATGTGCCAAGCAAAACAAATTTACAACGAGACAGGTACTACCAACAATGATCTGCGCCAAAAACGACAACAACTTCTGGACATCTGGTTGTCATGGTGACAGTGGTGGTCCATTGGTGTGCCAGAATAAAGAAGGGAAGATGGTGCTTCATGGCGTTGTCAGCTGGGGCTCTCGAACTTGCGATGCTTTGGATCACAACACTGTGTTCACTAGAGTGACATCATTTATTTCCTGGATAAAACAAAATACAAGGATGTAAGTATGGATGTGGAGTTGAAGATGAAAGAAATTGCAGAATTACAAATATTGACTATCTATGAGAGAACGATGAAATAGGATTCTAAAAATTGTGCTGCCTAGTTTTTGAGTTAGAGCATTATAAACTGGTTCCCACTTGCACTGGCTCACATTTAGAGTTTGCGACACCATGACGTGAACCACAAATTCAACGCAATAATGTTCCTTTCGTTTCAGAACATAGGCGTCAATAGACTCTTGGTTTTCATGCGAATTTGCTTCCCTTGAGAGACTATGAAGTTTTTCTTAATCAACTACGCAACTTGGGGATTCCGTTCCTATCATTCTGTAATTCAGATCTAGGCCTCCGAAGTAAAACTATACTCATTTTAAATGTTTTGGTTTTGATCGAAGAAAGATGGTTCACAGGAATTTAAGGAGAAGGAGGTTTCGTCTTGGCATCTTGAATAATATTTAAAACATAGCGTACAGGAAACAATACTTGGTTTGCAAGATACAAGATGACGTTCTGGCTGGCGCTGCCATCCTTGTTTTTAAACTCTCTGATATTGTCTTGCAATAAAAGGAAATATCTCACCTAAAAAATCTAACAGAGATGGATTTTGAAGTTTAATTTGTAGCCTTTCCCTAAAAAAATTTAAACAGCCCTTCACTTTTACCGTTAATAAATAACAGAAAAAATTCCACCAGAAAAGGTAACAAAAAACAACAAGAAATTTGAAGGGTCGGATTAGCATATCTTCATTCTAATGAAAGTGAACTTTGCCAAATCAATAAAATATGACCAGGAATTTTTATTGGAAGAATATTTTAACAGAAAATATTTGTGATAGAATTGGCCCGTAGTTTAATGATATCATGGACTTCTATCCTTTGTGCTCCTCCCCATCAGAAATCCCTCTGAAAACATATCTTTATTGACAAAATACCGCAATTTCAACGCAACACCGTGTAACCCAATCATTCAACACCATGCCCCTTTTGAACAGGGGAAATCATGTTAGCTGGTAGCACAGTAAAAAACACACGAAGTTTGAAAAAAAAACACTGCTGCATGAAGCGTGTGCAAGTTATCGTTGCAGGGCAGAAATTTTAGGGAAATCGTATCTTGATTTTAGGCCGTTTTTGACGTTTTGAAGGTTTTTCGAAGGGACCTTCTCGAGAAAATCCCTTCTATTTTCTGGACAGTGTGGCCGATTTCAGCCAGGTAACTTTCTAAAATTAATTTAACATGTCAGCCATTCAGCAAGACATTAACTTCAACGCACATACCGAGCATTGCCCAATAGGCATTTTGCTCAAATAAGTAAAAATGAATAAATTGGTCAACACAAAATGCGAAGATGGAAGGAATCTCTGCAAAAAGCCAACAAGTTTACTCAATTATCCCATCCCAGTAACATCCGATTTGCCATGATAAAGGAAAAGATTCATAACAAGCATTAACAAGCATTATTGCTGTCATATTTAAAGGAAAGTAGCCTTTCCAACGGTGTGCGTTTTTCCGACTCACTTGCTACATAAATGCTTTTTAACATGAGGCCAGGAACATGAGTTGGTAGTGTAATACCTCTTTAACNAACTTCAACGCACATACCGAGCATTGCCCAATAGGCATTTTGCTCAAATAAGTAAAAATGAATAAATTGGTCAACACAAAATGCGAAGATGGAAGGAATCTCTGCAAAAAGCCAACAAGTTTACTCAATTATCCCATCCCAGTAACATCCGATTTGCCATGATAAAGGAAAAGATTCATAACAAGCATTAACAAGCATTATTGCTGTCATATTTAAAGGAAAGTAGCCTTTCCAACGGTGTGCGTTTTTCCGACTCACTTGCTACATAAATGCTTTTTAACATGAGGCCAGGAACATGAGTTGGTAGTGTAATACCTCTTTAACCAATTATTGTAAATAAAAAGGATATTTAGTCGATTTAGTTATCAATTATGGTTGTAAACTGAGAAAGATAATTAGGAGTTAGACCTATTTGAAGTTATTGCCTCTTACAGTTATTGTAAAATATATTTATTGATATTAGTGGTGAAAAATTTTACTTTTAATTCGTGACAACCTTGGGTCAAATCGGATCTGAAGTAAAATAACATTTTTTGTTGAATGGATTAAATTCATCATATCAAACTTTTCAAGCCAAGCTTCAGTTTAACTCATATCAATCTGACTTAAAGAGAATGTTGTCATATTAAAATGGCCGCCGCAGTCGAAAGGCAACAAGCGAAGCGCGCAAAGGATGCTGGTTGATTGGCGTTCTTTAAAGGCTCTTATCCAACCATGTTGCTTTGCGTGCTCTGTTTTATGAAAATGAACATTTTTGTGGTCTATGAAAATAACTGCCACAATAGAAATCTACACGCGAAGGCTGCTGGTTGAACAAGAGCCTTTAATGCACAACTCTAAAGCATTGGGTTCAAATCTTTAAAATGGTCGTAAAATTATATTACATTTTCTTTGAATTGAATTTCTTGAAAGGAACTTAGGTTACTTTGCTGTAATCCTACCATGGACATTTTTGATATCTTGATTATTTTCAAAATGGCGGCGTGTTTCTTTTTATTGAAAGAATTCATGGAGAGTTTTGAAAACATTAAAATCATCGTAAATCCTAATTTGATAGAGGAAAAATGATGCAATCTTCAAGAAAACCATAGTTTATGAAGGTCTACAATATGGCGGCAAGCAGAACTCTGTCACTCTTCTGGTTTACAATTTAGAAATTTGATGATGTCACAGCCTCAAAAATTATAAATACCGTCATTTTGAAAATAATCAAGACATCAAAAAATGTCTAGAGTAGAATTACAACAAAGTATCTTGAGTTCCTTTCAAACAATTCAATTTAAAGAAAGAGGTAATAGAATTTTACACCTCCTCTTTTAAAGATTTGAACCATATGCTCACCTCTAATAGTAAACTTTGATATATAAAATGATGGTGATCATCGGACTTAGGAAAAGTAGCAATTCAATTCAATGATCTTGCTTGATTAATTTTCCATGTCCTTTGATGTGAATCATGCAAAGATATAATCTCAAAAAGACATATTTCTGTCTTAATTCTTAATCTAGCTTAATTCTGTTTGCAAGTAGATATATCAGGGGAGAATATCTATTTAAGTCTACATGATTAGCATAAATAAGTTCTGGAATTCAGTTGAAGAAGGAACCACCTCGATCAATCAATGGTTGTTATCAGATTTTGTGGCACCAGTTTCAAATGTGAGAACACGTCAAAAAGAAGAATACTTTAATGTTTAATTGAATTAACAACTTTTGATAAAGATTAGTGGTTTCTACTTAACTTATTTAAAGAATTTTTCAGCANATTTCTGTCTTAATTCTTAATCTAGCTTAATTCTGTTTGCAAGTAGATATATCAGGGGAGAATATCTATTTAAGTCTACATGATTAGCATAAATAAGTTTTGGAATTATGTTGAAGAAGGAACCACCTCAATCAATCAATGGTTGTTATCAGATTTTGTGGCACCAGTTTCAACTGCGAGAACACATCAAAAAGAAGAATACTTTAATGTTTAATTGAATTAACAACTTTTGATAAAGATTAGTGGCTTCTACTTAACTTATTTAAAGAATTTTTCAGCAAAAATTTGATGATCAGCTAGACAGAATACACTTCTCTGTTCTGGCTAATGGTTTCAAAATGCTGCGAGCTTGAGATTATCCAAAAGATAACAGACTTTCATATAAAACATTTAGATCCATTTTCTTCTTGAGAAGAACTGAATTCATGTGACGTGAAGAGAAAGCTGATTAAATGAAGGTGATTATCAACGGACCTTTTGCAAGTTCCATTTGAAATTGTGGTGAAACAGGGCATTCCCCGATCTTAATGGCAATGGCCTTCAAGATTAATTATGCAAAAGGAAGACATGTGATTTTTCCCCCTGGGGAGTTAAAAGCTGACTGACTTTGAGCTAAATATTCAATTCTCATAAGATGGGCCTTTTTGCAAAGAAATTTCAACAAGGACGTTGATACACCCATGTGGTTTTAGCTTGCAAGGGTGTATCAACCCCCTAAGATAATGTCACTTGTTCTTGATAACCAGTCTGTTAACTTTGTCTCATCTTATGACTATGGTCTCATGCACCCACACTGGAATGTTTGATTTTCATGCACCAAAGTTCCACACCAATTTCTGACATGTAATAATTTGCACCAAAACAGTTTCAGTAAAGAATAACATGCCAACTTCACGTTTAAAAGTTTTGCAGTTGCACCTAAAATTTAAACGCCAACCTGTTTTCCAGCAAAACTAACGGAATTCATGCCACACCAAATTAAGATTTGGCAGGTATGTCATGCTGAAGATCTGCAGCGCATCCTATAAACTTTCCAGTATGGTCATCATACACGAAGAAATTCTTAAATGCAGTTTAAATCTTTATGTGCGCAAGCTCTAGTTTTTATCTACAAGGACGATATCCCGAGGAGCAAAAGACAATGACTACCAAAGCTCTAGTTTGTGTGTGCAAAATCAAGATTTTCAATCTATTTTTATGCAAGGTTTTATGAGTGTAGGGGATGCCCAACGTGTAGGGGGGCTTATTTTGGATTTTATTCTGAACATGATGGCTTCAGGAGCTAAAACTGCCTGAATGGAGGCTAAAATGCAAGAAATTTTACCAGATTAGGGGGTAGCAGCCCCCAGTTCCCTGCCTCATGTGCCTAAAAGCAACGCTTCCTCTGACAAAATTTAAAAAGCTTATCCATGCCTTGCATCATGCCTACAATCAAATTATTGTTTTGAAAATATAAACAAATAACGTTACAAATTTAGCAGTCTCGGTTTTCGTGGATTGATACCAGCAATAAAATCTTCCATAGTTTTGTTCTGGCATTAACAATTGTTGTCCTTCGTATTTGCAAAAGGTTTTTAATTCCGTTGTTGACTTGTAATCTTCTTCCATGATTGCTCCAAATTCTTTCTTCATTTCTAAATTTTAGGCCCATCATATTTCAGAACAGTTTAAAATGGTTCAAAATAAAACTTTAACTACGGCTTTCCGAGAAAATAAAAACATGTTGCGCTTCTTTATACCTACCAACATGGAAAGATTGGTTAGCACTTGATAAAGGCCTCAGCAAATGTCTTGTTTCTGCACTTGAAGGCATTGCTGAGTGGGTCAACAAAATGGCGGCTGCGGCTCGGCTGGCTGAAGATCGTGCAAGAAAGGAATGAAATTTTCGCGCGATTTTGGAACCACAAGGTAACAAGAGATGAAGAATCTTCACAGGCTATTGGACACCCTTGAAAAGTGTAACCTGACAAATATTACAAGAGCCTCCAGACAGTGGATTTATCAACAGGTTTCGCTATGGATTTCTTTATGGGTGGATTTATCAATCATTATGGATTTTATCAATATATGTATGCTTGTCAAACTGCCACGATTTCTATTATTTCTAGAAAAAGTAATTTTGTATCGACCAAAAGGCGAAATAAAAAACCTCCAGCAATAACGTAGTGGACAAAAGTTATGAAAAAAATTTCCTCCTTTTCCAACGTTAATGAAACAGGAATTTTTCATATTTCCAGGAATCCTTGGTACTCAAAAAGATTATCAGAACAACAAGGTTCGAATAAAGTAATTTTTTCAAATTTTAAATTTGCGAGGATTTTCCTGAAAGCTTTTCACAGATTCCATAAGACTTCATAAAATACTTCTTTGAGGTGTATACTCCGGGGGCATACCACTCCATAAAACTCTCGTAAGCCTTTCGCAAGATCGTTTTGTTTTCAAGAAAAATCCCCAAAAAAATCCCTAGAAATCCACTTATTCTCCAGAAATCTCGTGCGTTTTTTCGAGAGTGTATTCACCCGTCGAATTCCTTTGGTTCCTAAGATTTTTCATGATGTAGGGCTTATAATCATTTTGAAAGTGATCACCTCTTCCCACCCTTTATAGTAATTCAAGGTGTAAATCAATGCGATAAGCTCTGAAAATGAGCAAGAATTTGTGAGAATTTGAAGGATTCACATCCAACCACAATTATTTGGCATAAAAATTTGATTTAAAAATAAAAGACTTCATGGAGAAAACAGACATGCTAATCTGACCAAAGATCATGGTTGAGTTCAGCATACAATTGAATATAAATTCCCGGGAGCAGGATTTTCAAAATAGACTGAAAAGGGTCTTGTTGTGAGGTGTGTTAGGAATAAAAAAGTGACGTAGTTGCCAATCAAATAGGGTCCAGACTACAACAATATGATGATCCAAGCGCGTTGTTTTGAAAACAATACATGGTTTAGTTGATGGGCTGCCAATCAAGATTGTGTTACAGGCTGACAGNCTTTGAGGTGCATACTCCGGGGGCATACCACTCCATAAAACTCTCGTACGCCTTTGGCAAGATCGTTTTGTTTTCAAGAAAAATCCCCAAAAAATCCCTAGAAATCCATTTATTCTCCAGAAATCTAGTGCGTTTTTTCGAGAGTGATTCACCCGTCGAATTCCTTTGGTTCCCAAGATTTTTCATGATCTAGGGCTTATAATCATTTTGGAGGTGATCACCTCTTCCCAGCCATTATAGTAATTCAAGGTGTAAATCAATGCGATAAGCTCTGAAAATGAGCAAGAATTTGAGAGAATTTGAAGGATTCACATCCAACCACAATTATTTGGCATAAAAATTTGATTTAAAAATAAAAGACTTCATGGAGAAAACAGACATGCTAATCTGACCAAAGATCATGGTTGAGTTCAGCATAAAATTGAATATAAATTCCCGGGAGCAGGATTTTCAAAATAGACTGAAAAGGGTCTTGTTGTGAGGTGTGTTAGGAATAAAAAAGTGACGTAGTTGCCAATCAAATAGGGTCCAGACTACAACAATATGATGATCCAAGCGCGTTGTTTTGAAAACAATACATGGTTTAGTTGATGGGCTGCCAATCAAGATTGTGTTACAGGCTGACAGGATGTTAGCGAAATGTATCGCTAGGTTGATGTCGTTTTATACAATGAAAAGCTAAAGGGATACAGATTCACTTTATAGTTTAAAGATACACCAATTTTCATGAAATCGAATAATTTGATGAGCAGAGATCAGACAGTTTGATCCTTTGAAGTTTTAAAGCGTATCAAATTTTATCCAGTGTGTGGAAAGGACTTCGTTCGCGCCCAACAAGATGGGCCTGGAATACGAGATTTCTACTTGCTAGTGGCAGCTTGATGCAGTAAAATGGATTATCGTTGCTGAAATAAAGCAAAGCTGCCTGGTGAGGAGTGATAAAAGTGTAGATCCAATAAACAAGAGACATGCAAGAATCTGCAGCTGGAGATCATCATCAGTAATTTTTGAACCTCATCACCAATTTGACACCGAAGACATCGAGATATATTCCCTGTCGGCCGCTGTGCAGAAATTTCGATGCTTCTGAAAGCCAGGTCGTCTGCGAGAATGCTGCCTTCAAATACTCCATCATGAACATAATGTTTTGGCCGCTTCTCCTTCTGTTTTTCCATCTAGAAATGGTTTTGAAAGTCGAGAGCAGATCGAGACTATCAGGTGAGTGAGTGACGGAATGTCGTGACCCTATCTGCCGCGATTCGTGCGATAAACCCACCACTTATCATAGCCTAAACAACGCTTTATTTTTGCAAATAAAAGCAGGTTGCTCCTCAAAGATAGAGGTAATGTTTGATGTGATAGTTTATGATAATTAAGCCAATTACTAACTCAATTTCGCCTTGCAGCTTCACGTATCGAAGGTATTTTACGGTGGGGCATTAGATTTCAAAGTCTGAGATCGGATGGACTTCAAACCTATTAGAACCGATATTAAATCATTGCTTGTAAATCGATTTATAATTTGAATTTCATTGGGTTGTGGCTGCTAATATGTAAAGTTATTAATTGTTAACCAAATCCTTTATAAACTGAAGTTTTTGTTATAATAACAAAACAAAATAAATATTTTATGCTTCTCTCCTCGCCTCTCTCCACAAAAGCCCGGTTTCAAAAACATCGTTCTCGTAGACTGATTTGTGTTGGGGAAATTGAAGCGAAAATTGCTTTCAAAGCATGTGAATATATTTGAAGGCTAGGTTTATGAAGTGTGGAATTCAGGAAGGATATAACTCTTTGGAATAAATATAAAAGGACAAGGGGATAAAATTTTATGCTTCCTGGCCTTTCCTCCTTTAGATATTCTCACATGTGGATTAAAGAGTTAAATGGAATTTACTTTATTGTTTTGTTGTTATTTCGTACAGTATTTCAACGTTTGCTTAGACTTAGCAGATGAAAACAAATCTTGGCTTCAAGATAGTTTTTATTCACGATAATAGAAGCTTTGCCCATCCCATCAGACCAGGCCTAAATTAGGCTACACCTACGTTCCTAAACTGTAAAGACAACCCCAAATTAATTATCAATTCAATATAAGCATTTTCAGCATACACTGTGCAACACAGTGCCTCTTTGTTTGAAATCCAGTGTCTTTTCCCTTTGATTTAGTAAATACTGTGAATGCGTCTAATTGCTTTACGACTAAAGACCCAGTAGGAAGTATTCTTGTCTACAGAATACGAAAACCTGTTTGTAATTCCAAACAGTAGAAAGCCATTGTTTGAAAGCACAAATCATGAAACTTTCAAAGATAGAAAAGGCAAAGGAGGTCTACCTCATGTCAAGTTGAACAATGTCAATTTATAAAATGAATGATATGAAAATATTATGCTCTAATTTTAGAGTAGGGTTTGCGAGGGAATTTCCCAAAATACCCCTCCCGCGAGCCCCTCCCTCGAGCCCCTCCCTCCCAATTTCTACTGGCATTGGCGTTGGCCTAAATTCCTGTTACCCAAAATTACCTTTTCTGAAACCCTTTAAAATCACGTTTTACAAAGAAATCCACTAACTGAAGCCTTCAGTCTGAAGGTGACCTCAACAAATCTTTCATCGTTTATCAGCTTTCATGCTGGACGACGAGAACTACCTTCCTTTTATGAGTGTGCATAAGTGTGCCACTTTCATATTACAGTATGACAGTGTCATGTTTTCAAGATTCCCACAACATGGGTTACAGTATTGGTGAATCCAAAAACACCATCTATTAGAATATGGAATCCCNCTAGCAGTGGTACACAGAATTTAGGCCCCTTTTGTGGAATCAACAGTTAGCCATGTTATATAGAATACTGTTAATCTATGCAGCATTGGGGGGTCGAATTTGATGCGAAATGTGCTAGTGTTCGGCCGTAAAACTTCTTTCCCCACTCGAGAAATCTTCGAGTTTCTAAAAAAGGTCGGTCGCTCCAGACCCCTTTGCAGACAAATTAAAAAGGTCCATTCTCGAGATCTGGCTCCCTTGTTAATGGAGACCACCTCCAAGTCACAAAATTCGTTTCGGGGGCAGCTTGTAGATAGTTGCCACATACTGTTTTCCACCTTGAGTCTGGTGTGTAGATAGTTCACTAGAGGACTTTGCAGCCGGTGTTTAACTTATTTAATGGATAGCATTGAAACGAGGCCAGTGAGGTGTTGATAATCTTAAAACCGAGGTTGTAACTTACAGATGACCTTCAGCCTTCAAGATAGCCAAAATATAAAGGAAAACAGATCAATAAATAGCAATTTACAACATGAAATAATAAACTTTACCAAAGGAAGCAGAAATTGTGTTGTCAGATTAAGAATTATGTATCATGTCTGTTCAACTGCCTTGTAGCAAAATGGCATAAAAACCAACCACTAACAGTTCATTATGAAGATTTTTAGCTTCTCACGAACACTTAATAGTCGTATGAGTAAGGCATTGTGGGTAGCAGGATTAACCCCCATTCCGTAATTGAATTCTTCATGACGTCACACAGTGACGATCTTCAGTGGTCACCAAGCAGACTCGTTGCATAGTCCTAGTTTTTGCTTTTCATAACAACAGCGACACAGTTTACAGATGTTTATTGAATTGCAGCCAGCAGTCCTATCCATAGTGGCAACAACGACGATTGTACTGAGTCTTTTCGTCCAGCATGGTATATGTTTCGATTGGTCAGCAGTTGAGTATTTCTCTGCTGAATTCTGTGCGATTTCTGAAATTTGATTGGCTGTCAAAACAAGCTCCCTTTCGGAAAAATGTTGAAACCTTGAAAATAGGGCTCGAAATCTGCGAAGGAATCCTGGAATGGGAACTTTGTAATGTCATCCCGATTGTAAAAATGATTTTCCTGCGCNTGTGAAAGTTCAATTTGCTGAGACCAACCCTAAGTTGAGTAAGGTGGGATAAACCTATTGGGTCATGAATCCCGAAAACAGATTTTGCAGGAGGGCGGATCATTGACGAAAGCTTTTTCTTAAAAACAGCGACAGATGGTGCTTCGATTGGTCAGCGGTTGAGTATTTCTCTGCTGAATTCTGTGCGATTTCTGAAATTTGATTGGCTGTCAAAACAAGCTCCCTTTCGGAAAAAATGTTGAAACCTTGAAACTAGGGCTCGAAATCTGCGAAGGAATCCTGGAATGGGAACTTTGTAATGTCATCCTGATTGTAAAAATGATTTTCCTGCGCAGTGGTCACTGCTGCGTTGTGGTCTACGTCAAAGCAGAACTGCAAATCAGACATGGTAACCAAATCTGCTCTTTTCGGACAAATTTATTTTGTCTTTGGTAATTCTGGACTAAATTCGCGGTGAAATAACAAAGTGATCATAACCTTATCTAATATGATATGTTATCTTTAGGTTTTAAAATGATTTGAATTTATCAAGATGGCCTAAGTGTCATTAATCTTTGCCCAAGCATTTACGCTATCTCCATCTTTGATCCAAGATTTCGACAAGAAAATAACTCAAATTACGTTCAAGCCACAGGAGTTTATGTGGTTCTGCTCTTTGTCTTACTTAGATAATAGCCTCACTGCATAAGACCCTCAACTTACGCTCATCTCATTGAATTGCTGTTGTTGTTGTCGCTACTTAATATGTGGCCTAAGATACGTGGTATCACAACATAGACTGAGCTGCGAGCTTTTTAGATTTCATTTCTCAAAGGCCCTACTTAGATTTTCACACTGTTCTTTACCATAGGGTAAGATAAGAGGTCTTTGAATTGAAGTGAGTGAAGTGAACGGCGCAGACCCGCGCAGACCTAATCGAGTCCGCGAACCTCTTGTCGTGACGCTGCTCAAGTGTTGGGACTCGAACTGGGCTCCAACCCTGTCCGCCTGACTATTCTGGCTGCAAAGTCAAAGGGTTTCACCATGGGCTACAAAGCCTTCAATAGAGTTTGATCGAGTTATGAGCTCAGAATAGTAAGATTTTAAAACGTTGTTGCCTAAAAACTGCTCTGATATTGTTTGTTGCCTTCTCCTCGATCTTTCCCAATTCCCAACCCGTCATTGTGCCTCTCCACCAAAGTTTGGAAAGATTTCAACTTACATCATGCACAGAAAGAGACATCGTTTCCTTTCTTATGGGTTGTTACCAAATTTGCAGACCTGGAAATTGTTCCGTTTGAAAATGCGCAATCTTGTATTTTATTGCTCAATAATTCAAATATCTTTTTCTGTATCTACTTGTACATTTTACCTGGTCTTAGTTTTCGTATATTTGACGTTGTAATTTGAAAATGAGACATATTATGATCAAAAAGAGCGACACTGACCCCTATCTCACTTGCACCAATATTTCTTAATAGTGGCAATGACGATATGGGTTCAAATTCGTCTGATTAATTAAGTAAAGATTACGGTGTCTGTTTTTCACAAAAAAAACCTATGCAAATTTTACCAAGAAAATTGATTTGGAAAAGGGTACCCAAAGACCCAATGTATATCGATTTTCCATCATACTGTGAAGAAGATGAAGCCTCGATACAGAGGTGAGGCTGGAGCAGTCTGGCTCTATTTGGCTCGGAATTGGTCAAGGCTCCTCCGATTTTATTTCGAAACAAAACAAGCAACTTGTAAGGGCTAGTAAGCAAATGTTTTAGGGGCCTAGAGTTCCCTGTTTTGTGACTCTTGATCATTGGCCTGTTCATAAAATGGAGATGCAGTTCGAATAGACATGATTGTTATCAAAAGGACTTGGTCACAGGGAAACAGAGAGACGCTATCATTTGTCGGCTGACTATAGGGCCTAGCGTCTGCTTACATGAACAATCGAGACACTATCATTTGTCTGCTTATTTGAACAATCCGCTCTAATGATATTTTCCATAGGACCTAACCTCTTTGCAAACATTATTCCTTCATAAATTTCCAAAATCCCAAGGACAGTGCAGATTATATGCATAAAGATCAGAATAGGACCGCATTTGTACTCAAAATATGCAATTTTCTTTGCCCTACCATAAAAGCCTAATTAGTCGCAACGTGAGTTCACTTTTTAGTATGTCCGATATTAAGATGCCTTCGCTTCTTAGAGAAGAACGTCCTTGTTAAGCTTCAGAATGTTCACAGTTTGATATAAATGAGATTTTATTATAGACTTGGTATATTTTATCCTTTTATTCTTCTTTTTATCCTGCATTATTTGCTGTGTCTCCAACATAAAATATTATCACAGAGAAGCTTATGGTTATGTGATCTTTTGTAGTCGTTGCTCTTTTGCTATATTTTCCAGGCCTTTGCAAGGGGTGGTCTCATCTCTTTTGCAGTGACTTTATCCCCTTGAGGAAAAATATTTTCCAAAAATTACCGAAAAATACGCAAATCTCCAACTAAAGTTTGAATTCGTAGTTATTCGAAATCTTGCAGAGAATGGTTTTGCGGAGGATGGTAAAACAAGCAAAATTGGCCTAAATCTGCATTTGCTGTGGTTTTTACACGATCTGATTGGCTCAGTGTCAGTTTGTTAGCCAATCAAGATTTGGTTCTTTTGCACAACGTTTCAGGGAGGTGAAGAGCCGTAAGATATCAGAGTGGCGAAGTGGTAATAGATCTGACAGAGGAGTGAAAGAATGGGGCCAAAGGGGGCAACAGAATCTCCTACAAAGTATTTCATTTATCTGTTAATTAACAAATATGCTGTGTAGGTTTTTAAGTGTTTAAGTTTTAAGTTTTAAGTTTTTAAGTGTTAACGAAGTAGCCCACCCCACCCCCCCTCCCCCACGTTCCAGCCGCCAATGTAGTCATTAGGAGCCAGTCAATAACTTATTTTCTACCAATATCAGTCTCCTAAGACCACATTGGAAGTGAAATTCATCGAAAAGCATATCTGTTTCACAAACTCAAAACAACATTTCAAAACCACCAGAATTTGATTATTCTACTTATCTTTAAACTTTTATCTGTTTCATTTTGACGTTGTTTCATTCTTTAAGCAAAAAGGATCTTGCTAATTAATGCAATTTCTAGAATATCTAGCATTTCTAATCAATTTAGCCCTTGACACAAACACGGAAAAGAAACCTTAAAGTGAACCAACGGAGTTAAAGTAGCTTAGCTGAGGGACTGGGGCAATCTAAATATAGCCTATTTTATTTGTTGTTCTTGATAGATGAAAACAATATGAACATAAGTGGCACGTGGCCTTCCTTTGTTCTATATTCTATAGTTAGACTAGATGGCTATATCTCCGTTCGTTTACTTGAATGATAAGTGAAACTAGCCAAACTATCAATTTTTGGTGTATTTCGAAGTGTAGTACGTTTGAGATGCAAGTGAGGGGGGGGGGGGTCTAGGTTGGTAAGCTTCGGTGGCAGTCAGTCTGGGGGACCATAGAGTGAGGCTGTGATAGGGGTGGTTTAGATCAAGGGAGCACGACTATATGAAAAATACGGAATTCGGAATTAGAGCAGGGAGCACACAGATCTTTGGGGAAGGTGAAAAGCTGAGAAATCAAGTCCAATTTTGAAGGGAGCATGCTGCTTTTTAAGGGGGAGCAAGGGAGCAACTACCCCCTCCCCTATCAGAGCGTCACCATTCGAGGACACAATATACTAAAAAAATGTATGTCATTTTTCAGGAACTCCAAAATATCAACTAGAAAGACGATCTGAAGGCGCAACCTTGAAATTATTATGCAGAGTGAAAGGATACAATGCAAGATGGTTCAGAGATGGAAAGAAAATAGAAACAGAAAGACAACCACGGTATACGTTCAGGAAGAAAGGGAGAATGTTAGTCATTACTCGTTTACGGAAATCTGATGCTGGAGATTTTATCTGCAAGGATAAGAGAACCAAGAAAACTACTGCACATTTTAAAGTCGTTGTTACAGGTACATGTTTAATATTTTTTAATTGTTGCAGACGACCTAACATAGTTGGGATAAGAATCTTTCGGCCCTGGTGTTGCATTTTGCACGTGGTGGGTCGCAGTTGTCTCTTGCAAGTCCAAATAAAGCTGTCCACTTGTTCCAAATCCAGGTGCTTGACTTAGGCACATTCCTGATCGTACATTTTTTAGTAGAAGATCAGTGAAGAAGCACGGGCTAGTTGTTTGTAGGATACACAAAACGGAAGATGAACAAGTTTTGGGGAGATCGATTTGTGTCTGAAACCGTCGAGAAAGCAACCTACTACTACTTCCCTCTAATGTCAAGATCGCTTCGCAAGCGGCAAGGCCTGCATCTGCATAGAAAGTTTACCATCATTGCCTAACAACAACATAAACCTATCATCTTTGGAACTTGAGTGGCCTAATTTGGGCCTACCGTAACAAACTTTTTAGTTATTCTACCTTTTTAATCTTTGAACATTTCATGTTGGGAACAGCACAAAGTTGGGAAACACTGTTCAAAATGTTAACATTGCAGGCGCGCAACCAGGAACTTTTAAGGCAGGGGTTGTATTAGACTCATTGCAATCTTCGTAGTTTCGCTCCTTGATGGACTGATAATCGCTACAACTACAACTATCGCTACAACTATAATCGCTCCAGTTGAAGCAGCGGAGTGCCTGCATCCGATTCAATGAACGAAGCGAAACTGGGACTGAGGTAGTCAGTCTAGGGTTGTATGGTAGAAATGGGGCACCAGCAAACTCATCAGCACTATGAACTTATTTCAACATGTTTTTTTCTTACGTTCTCTGCTGAAAAGGGCACCACAACCCCACCCCCACCTTATATGCGCCCCTGCATTGGCATTATAAAATGCGGTAGTTGTAGTTGTTGTTTCTGCTGCATTTTTGTTCCTCCCTGTGTTCCTGTGTTCCTGAACCCTGAAGGCTGTTGTCGTTGCATTTGCTCACACGTAACTGCTGTAGAAATAACAACTACGGCGTGTTTTAATGCATGCTGTTTAGTTGACTCGACAGCTGAACAGTATCCATAACACTAACCATGTTAATATCGTTAAAATTTTAAAGCACTGAATCACTGATCTCCTACCTCCAAGCTTTCATCAAAACGTCCTTGATCACGTTTGCGCTAATTTACTCAGCTACAAGTAACGATTTCCACGCCCTACTGTTATTCAGACTTCTACCCACAATTCATCAGTGGTTTCCGTTCAGCCTGCGAGCGCTGTTCAGGATTTGAAATCTGTAAATCGATTGTGGTACTTTTGTGATTGCAGGATTTTATTTTTCGACGCCATTGAATGTGATTTCTTATTATCTTATCCAAAGCCTCCAAAGCCCTCTGTTCATTTTGATCTATGACGTCAGTGTTTCAACAAGTCAAAAGTAACGCCATGGGCGATGGGACACCGTAACCATTAGTTTGAGTTTCCCCCGCAAGATTTCCTAAGAAAGTTCTTTCACTCGTGGTACGTTAAATTCTTGGTATAACAACGAATGTATTTCATTTTTTTAATCTTCACAACGCTACGATGAATGCAAAATTGTTCCTAGACAAGAACCTTGTGGTACCCCAATTGTCAAATGGAGAAAACAAGTATCAGGACGACAAAGATTCATTCGACAACGAAGTTTTTGCTATGTACACACAGAAGCGCCGGGAGGGGGGGGCAAGGGGGGGCGGTCGCCCCCCCAATGTTCTCCAGGACCGATTTTCTAATTCTTCTAATTCCGGTATAAAATTGTCGGGGGGGGGGGGGGTGGNGAGGGATCGTCTCACCCAAAAGAATCGGCTGAGTTAGCGGAGTTTCTATGGCCTTTCTATTCCTGGAGATTTAGGAAACGATAATCTCTACCGTTTTGCGTAGAAAACTCCGGCATAAGTGCGGGCAATATTGTCGCCACTTTGGATTATCGGTTGAAAAACTGCGACCGAAAAAAGTCCGCTTTTACTGAGACAACCCCTTCAATACGAATACATTGCTCTGATGAAAACTTAAGAAAAAACTCCTATTTAATTAAATGTTTCGTTGTAAGAAACCTATTAAGCATCGTTGAATAGGGATCTTAATCATCGTTTCTATCTAAATGTGACAAAATGTGACAGACCGCCGACAATTCTATTACGCCTGAGTGGCGTATTAGATTGGGTGGCAGGAATTTTTAGGATCTGGAGGTTGGTCGTTCGGTCCCCTGCAGGACCTCGCTTTTCTAATGATGCTAGCTTACTCGTGTTATTGTTATAACAAATTGATTTATTTTATTTCAATCAATGAAAAGGGCGTTGGTTGCATTTATAGCCAAAGTAGAGGGCGTGGTCCGGAAAAAAATTTCTGGGGCTTTCCCCAGACCCCGTCTTGTTTTGCCCCCCCCAATAAAAAATCCTGGCGGCGCCACTGTGTACACAATGTACTATGTACACAATGTACTATGTACACAATGTACTATGTACACAATCAAAATCATGCATTAAAGTGGAGGAGTTTGCATTTGAAAACTTGCTTCTATTCAAATTCTAATGCGAGAACAAGTTATATGTATGCATCCTTTAAGATGCGTTTTGTTTTTTGATAAAATTTAGGCAATATAAATTGTATCATCAAGAAATGGGCGTTGGTAGGTATGATCTATGGTATGATGCATCGAAAGAATACTCTTCATAAATTACCCTAATTTCATTTTACAGAAACTTCTGGAAAGCCTGTTTTCGTCCACTTACCCAAGATGAAACGTCTGCAACTATCAATTCGTACACATGGCGATAATGTGCAATTTCTTTGTACCGCTGAAGGAGAGATGCCGATTTATTATAAATGGTTGAAGGACGGCAAACCCCTCAAAGTACGAAGGGTCAGCAATAGAATGAACGCTTCACATCCTGTGTTGAAATTAAATGATCTCGTCTTATCGGATAATGGAAATTATACGTGTATGGTTGCGAATAAATTTGGAAAGATACAACACAAGTTTCAACTGACGGTGATAGGTGAGTATATTGCTATGTTGTATACTATTTATTTGCAAGGTTTCATCATCATGGGTAATAAGTACATAATATTGGTGGGCCTAAATCAATAAAGTCCTTGTTTTCGAGTCAAAAGACAAAAGGTGACCGCGTCATCCTGGGAACAAGGTCTCAGGCCATCAAGTTGAAAGAGCAGGCACATCAAGCCAGATGACCTAAGCATTTTAATAATTTTGTCTAGGCCTAACCAAATCTTTTTCTATCCATATTTTAATGTAGCCTTACTTCACAAGCCCCTCAACTTTCACTCATCTCATGATTTGAGTTCATACTGTTGTTATCGCTTCAGTGAGAGTAGTTGTAGCGGTATCAATTCAGGCAGATAGCCAAACTACGAGGATTGTATTATGTCAAGGTTTAATGTAAACCCAACCAACTCCCCCCCCCCCAGTGTCAATGAAGGTTTTCCATAGCCTCATGTTGACAAGAACAGGTACACTTGGGAACGAGGTTGATATAAACCTTTAATTACATGGTAAGAACTGGCAGCGAACACTGGAGTAAGGCTGTAACCCTAGTCTAAATTTAAATTCAATGACAGAGCAACAAATAGGGGAGACTGGGCAGACTTGACGGTCAGCAAGCAAAGATTCCTATAGCAAATGGCCAAACGATTATGGTTTTAAATTCAAACATTTCGATTTCTTAGGCAAATACACATTTCTGATTTATTTTTCAGCTGTCTTGTTATGAGCTTATCCCAGAAAAGTTTGCGGCCCTTTTTGCAGAAATAATCTCTACTTAGGCCCATTTAAAGAGGAACATTAATCCTTAATTTGTTTATCGTTTCATCAACGTTCGTAATTAGAAAATGTAATTTATCACCAGCATTATAAAAATGTGCTCAGATTAAAATATCAATAAAAAGAAACCGAGGAATTATCGATCTCTGTCTCACAGGGAACGTTCTATAAGACTATACTCGGATGGGATTTAAAAAAAAATTCTGTTTATCCCCTTTATCTGTCTTGTAATCAAATACGTTATTCAGGGAGGTGTCTGATGAGAAGCAACTGAGTATGAAACTGCAGAAAATTGTGATCGATCTATGTAGAATCAATCAAAAATAGACATCTCTTTGTGTTTATCGCCTCACTGATGACTCGGTTTATGCGGGATATCGACGAATTTTCTTGTGTTCATTTAAAGACCCATTGCTAACCGTGATCCTTTGCGCCCCGAATGAAGCGCAAAGCAAACAAAACGTAGGCCAGAGTCGACTTTCATATCATAATATAAAAGTCGACTTTGGGGCTGCAAAGGATCATGGTTAGCTATGGGTCTTTAATTCAATGCTAATTTTCTTCTGATATCGTGTAAATTTTTGATCAAATGTACCAATCTCTTCTGAAAAAAAAACCGAAATCTACCATGCAAATTACGTCCTGTAATGATATTCCAAGGGAAGGAGTCCACCAGAGGGTCTCGCAAAATGTTTGAGATAGGGAGTTAAGAATTCCTTGTTATACATAACAAAAAGCAAAAGGGGTCCTTCGTTCTTTGCAAAGTTACGTTGCAAATTGTATAACGTTGTTCGCTATCATCATGTTATAAGATATGCATTGATTTTGCATCTCAATAACTTGAAGGAAGGTAGCATTGGCGAATCGTTGCAGCAGAATACCTATCTTGAATCACGAGGAAACCAGCATTAAATCAGTTAATCAGCCAATTATTCGATGAGACAGTTAGCCAATAAACAATTTACCTAGCGAATCAATTAATGACTCAATCCGTGAATTAGTCAAGGAATAAATGAATCACTAAATCTGTCTATCAATCAGTAAGTCGATCCCTTTTTTCCATTTCAGAATCGACGAAATCAAGACCTTACTTAAAACCAGGCCATCCTCGCAACCGAACATTACGACTGAACGAAAACACAACATTGAATTGTTACGATATATTAGGCGGAATGGGAATGGCGGACTTTCGCTGGTTAAGTTGGACTGGACAACCTCCGGACCAGAGTCATATTCGACTTGTAAAGAACGCTAGGGCACTTCTAAAACCACATAATGGTACATTAATAGAGACTAAATATTACCAGACTTCAACATTAACAGTGAGTGGGAAGGACCATCATGGGGTAGCCTTGCCTCTTATTCGTGTCACAGAAGAGGATGCTGGGTGGTATAGCTGTATTGCTTGTAATTTCATTGGCTGCTCAATTGAATCAGCGTTTGTTGACGTCACAACAGATGAAGGTTAGTAGTAGACTTCTTACATTGAGTCCTAGTAATCACTATCTGCAGTAAAACAAGGGCAGATTTTGTAACAATAATATCTGTTGATTTTGATTGGCACGCCCCATTATTCTGGCAATGACTACCAAATATTTTCACTCTGAAAATGGCTAAAAACAATAATAATTACAAACGATTATGGTTTGCAAACAAAGGGATTTCAACGGCCGATTAGCCAAGCCGCGAATGTAAACCAAGCTGACTGCAAAAGATGCTCTGAAACACAGCTATAGCTAACTCTCTCTTTGTACGTACGAAAGAGACTTATTAAGAGAAGACGTACGCATGTATCGAAAGAGCATGGATACATCTAAACATGTGTCGCCTAAATTGATTTATCTTGGACTAAAATGAATGAAACATTTTGCATGCGAAATCATCAAAGATTGGATACTCTTCAACCTACGATTATACCAAGTCCTTGAAATTTATTTCTAGGGATGAATTCCAACATGTTTTTGTGCCAAACTCATAATTATGAGATTTTTCTTTAAATCAGCCATTATTACAGGAAAGCAAAGCCATTAAAACTTTCACCGTTCTGAGTAGCATGTCCCAAGGATCCAAATCATATGTGATGCCCCTTCGTGCCTGGGCCCTAGCCCCTTTACTTTGTGCAGGCACCAGGAAACGGGACGACTGCACTTTAGCGGACCAGATTTATGTCATATCTCTCAGGAACAAATTTGACCAAATACCCAACTAATCCTAACTAAACCCTACCTTACCCTAACTAGACCCTGACTAACCCTACCTAACTCTAACTTTAACCCTAACTAAAACCCTTTTCCAAAACCCAACCCTAACCCTTACCCCATGACACATAATATGCCGATATTGAAAGCTGGTCCGCTAAAGTGCAGGCTAGCCCAGGAAACTGACCTCGGTTTCTTCGATTTCTTTCAGGACAAGCTAAGCAAAAGCCATCGACGCAAAGTAAGCCACAAGCAAAAGACAGCATGACCTTAATTATCGTCCTCATGGTTTCATTTGGGTGTGCCTTTATTTGCTTATTAGCAATGACTATGAAAATATGGAACGTTTACAAACGAGGGAAATTTAAGAAGGAAATGAATATAAATAACAGAAATAGACAGAGATCTGACAGTCATAACAGCAATTCGAATGAACAATTACATATGGAGCCTAAAATTTCAGTTGTGGCATTTTCAAGAACAAGAATGATTTCAACCAATTCTGCTTTGAGTTCTGCAACACCATTGTTTTATAATGATGTATTTTGGCAAAATGGTGCAAGGCAAAAAGAATATGAAGGTATGTTTGTATTGATTGATTGATTGATTGATTATTGATTGATTGATTGATTGATTGATTATTGATCAAGTCTCGTTCTCAGGGAAAGGTATCTGGTTTTCTTTATAACCTCTAGTGTTAGTGTGCCTTTTTTACATAATTTCCAAACGTTCTTGCTTCTCTGAACTTGATAAACCAACGTTTTTAAAAGTAAGAGATTTTAAACAGCAGTGATCCCTTTTCCCTTCATGACTCCATCTACTTGCTGATGTAGCAATGTCGATTTGAGACAGCTCAGCTCAAAAAACAAGATCAGATCTAATAACAGTAGGATCAGTTGCCTTTGATTGACACGCAAGTAGAAAGTGATTAGTGATTGCAGACAAAGGGATCTCAACGGCTGACTAGTCAACCCACGAATGTAATCAAAGTATATCGCAAAAGATGCCCTAAAACGTAGGTGGCTAACTCAGTTGTTGTACATGCGAAAGGGGCTGCTAAAAGATAATATGAACATATATCAAGAGAAGAAATTAGCTTTCAGACCGACTAAGTCTCGTTTGTGTGCATGCTTTTGAATAGCAGTAACTATGAAATATCCATTGTTTACCTTTCTAAATAATCAACCTTGTTTCAGAATTGCTGGAATATATTTGTGATGGTGAAACGGAGTTAAATCGAGGGGCACTGGTATTTGGTGAAACGTTAGGCCAAGGAGCATTTGGTGTTGTTGTCAAATCTGAAGCATTGGGACTGTCACATAAAACTGAGAAACAGTTTGTTGCTGTCAAAATGTTAAAAGGTATTTATATCAAAATTACTTACATTTGGCACTTGGGATATTGGCCTGAAAATATGACGAAAAAGGTGTCCTGTAACCTATGAGCCTCGTAAATAAATGGACAAAATTTCTTGGACCCAGGCCTCTATATAAACACCTTTGGCGGGAAAATATTCGTCATTTCATCCTCTGTTTATCAAAAGAGTAAATAAAGCAAGCAGTTGGATAAATTGTTGCATTTTGAGCAAAGCGTGATAATGACGACATATGGAGCATCAATATTTATCAAGTGAAGAGCAAGGCACTAATTCTTTTAAATAAATAGCGAGTTTTGTTTGAAATTGCTTCATGATGTAACTCTATTTTCAAGTGCAATCATGTTTATTTATTCACCTACGTTATATTTAAATATTACGAAACATCTTCCATCGGAGCTTCAGGGAAGTGATGCTAATTTAGATGGAGGCTCCAAAGATACTAAAAACTGTTTTAAATTAGATGTCAGGTGAAAATGCCCGCGAATAAACACAATTGAAGAGTTTTCCACGAGTAACTTTGCGTTATCGCAAATCTCACGTGACATCTAATTTGAGACAGACTTTAAATTCGTCTGGCATATGTTTTGTTGGTGAAACTTGGATTCTGTTGCCTTGGAACCAGTCTCGCGATCCCCAGGATTCTCATTCCCCAGGATTCTTTAAAGTCCCCCCCCCCTAAGATTCATTGCGGACTTAAGTTAATCAAATTTGATGATCTTACCGCTTTCTGAGGTTAAAAACTGATCATAGGATAACTCATATAGTTTTCATTTCATTTTTCAGCTGATGCGACTGAAAATGAGTTATTGGATTTGTTGTGTGAGACCAGGACGATGAAGAGGATCGGAAGACACAAGAATATCATCAGTTTTATTGGATGTTGCATTAACAATGGTATGTCGTCTCCCTTATTATTCAATTTAAAAATTGAATTGAATTGTATATCACAAGAGGGACAAGAGATATACGGCTTTCTGCTTATTAATTTTTAGATGATAAAAAAAGAAAAAGCAAGAAGTAAACGAGGTTACTTTTTTAAAACCCTTCGAATTGTAGAGCAATGCAAAATTTGGAGTTGTTTTGTCGTCTGCAACCTTGGTTGATTGTCTTTAAATCCACGACAACTTTGAAGTTAGGCTGTCCAGGAATAGACTTTTAAGTCTCGGGAACTCTGTGCCCAAAACCTTGCTCATTAACTAGGTAATTTTACGTTGGAAGCCCTTCGGTGGTGCAGGTTCCTTCGGTGGTGCAGGTTCGAATCCCGCTCCTGTCACCATTTAGCAAAGCTGTGCGTTGCAAATTACTTGTTGCACTTTATACGTCGTCGTTGAATATGCACCATACGGAAACCTGAGACAATTTCTTCGAATCAGAAGGCCTACATTTCCAGACTCCTCATCGGAATAGAAAGAAGAACAACCACCTCTAACGCTACAAGATCTTGTTTCTGCTTATTAATTTTTAGATGATAAAAAAGAGAAAGCAAGAAGTAAACGAAGTTACATTTTTAAAACCCTTCGAATTGTAGAATTCTTTCTTGTTAAAAGCAATGCAAAGTTCAGAGTTATTTTGTCGTCTGAAACCTTGTTTGATTGTCTTTAAATCCACGACAACTTTGAAGTTAGGCTGTCCATGAATAGACTTTAAATCTCGGGAACTCTGTGCCCAAAATGTTGCTCATTAACTAGGTAATTTGTGTTGGAATCCCGTCGGTGGTGCAGGTTCCTTCGGTGGTGCGGGTTCGAATCCCAGCAAAACTGTAAGAAGACTTGAGACGAAGAAGTTTGGAAGGCCGTCCGGGAATTACGATCCTTTCAGCCCGAAGGCTAAAAACTAAAGCCCTGTTTACAGTACACCAACTAACCTGGATTCGCCCCAGGTTAGAACTAACCCAGGTTCGACCCAGGTTTGTTTACACTGCCTTTTGCACACATGACAGTGTAAACACGAACCTGGGGCGAACCTGGGTTTGTTGATACGGACGCATGCGCATAATGAAAGTTATGTTCCAGAAGCAAAAATGGCGGACAGGAATATGAACGAAGAAAATCAGCTTTGGGGAATGCATTTCTCGAGACAAATCTTTCTCTTGAAGTTCATCGTGGTATCCATGCATCAAATTTTCAAAATGATATCACTTAGGAGGAAAGACAGGAAAGACAGCGTATTGCGGCTCAAAATCGAGTTACTCGCTATTTGAGAGGAAGATCAAGACAGACTAGGAATACTACTCGACCCAGACCGGTGTTTAGAACGATATGGGGAAAGCCAAGAGGTGAAAACTGGTGGGATGTGATCGTGGAACAAAGTTTTTAAGATTCTGATTGGCAAATGAATTGGATGCGCATGCGTCCGACGTTGCCTAACCCAGNAGGTTAGAACTAACCCAGGTTCGACCCAGGTTTGTTTACACTGCCTTTTGCACACATGACAGTGTAAACACGAACCTGGGGCGAACCTGGGTTTGTTGATACGGACGCATGCGCATAATGAAAGTTATGTTCCAGAAGCAAAAATGGCGGACAGGAATATGAACGAAGAAAATCAGCTTTGGGGAATGCATTTCTCGAGACAAATCTTTCTCTTGAAGTTCATCGTGGTATCCATGCATCAAATTTTCAAAATGATATCACTTAGGAGGAAAGACAGGAAAGACAGCGTATTGCGGCTCAAAATCGAGTTACTCGCTATTTGAGAGGAAGATCAAGACAGACTAGGAATACTACTCGACCCAGACCGGTGTTTAGAACGATATGGGGAAAGCCAAGAGGTGAAAACTGGTGGGATGTGATCGTGGAACAAAGTTTTTAAGATTCTGATTGGCAAATGAATTGGATGCGCATGCGTCCGACGTTGCCTAACCCAGGTTCGCCCCAGGTTTGCGTTTACACTGCATTTCGTGAAAGCTAACCCAGGCTCGCCCCAGGTCGAACCCACCTCCAGAGGTGGGTTAGTTTAACCCGGGGCGAACCCAGGTTAGTTGCGTTTACACTACAAAAATCTAACCTAGGTTGGTTCTAACCCGTGGTGAACCCAGGTTAGTTGGTGTAGTGTAAACGGGGCTTAACTAACGAACTACGAACATGAGCCTAATTCATACTATTTAACTTCGTAAATAACTTCGAAATAATGTCATTACTTTCATTGTCCATCACACAAGAGATTAAAAAATACTGTCCTCTAAAGGCTCATTAACAGTTTCTAGTAACCAACTATTGTCCAATCTAACGGTAAACAACTTACTTTGCAAAAACTCCATTTGTTCGATTTTGCGTAAACAACTCTAGTGAAACACAACTTTGCGTAAACAACTATTGTCTCAACAAACAAGTAGAAAAATAAAGTATCACCAACCTCGTTCCCATGACCCAAAAGGAGGCTGTTGAAATCCAGCATGGCAGCCTTTTTGGGAAACTGGCCAGTATTGACGTAGGAAACTGGCCCTCTGAACCAGGTTGAAGTATCACGTGTTTCTCTCCTGAACAGAAGAGACGAATCCATAGGTGAACTTCAACTCATCTCTCATCGTAAAAATAGAACAGCAAACAAGGGCAGGAAGAAGTTCAACACGAAAGGGCTGGAACTTAATTACTCAATACGAGGCTAATGAAAGATGATATCATTACAGTTGCAACAGTTGCCCCCCTAATTCTTCGTAACTATTTTGCATTATATAGCACATCAACAATATATAGTATGTAAAGCTTAGGGTATTAATGTTCTGTTCTTTTCAGGTCCTTTATACGTCGTCGTTGAATATGCACCATACGGAAACCTGAGACAATTTCTTCGAAGCAGAAGGCCTACATTTCCAGACTCTTCGTCAGAACAGAAAGAAGACCAACCACCACTAACGTTACAAGATCTTGTCTCTTACTCGTTGCAAATTTCTAAAGGAATGGAATTTCTAGCAAGCAAATCGGTAAGAAAACTAGACTTAAATTGAAATGAAGACCACTGGAATTTTATAAAGCGTCTGGTGCGATTTTTCATTTTTAGCATCATAAAAAGAAAAATTAATTCCTGGATTCAGAGAGTGCTTCTTGGCTTTAAGAAATGTTTCCCAGTCAAGATTATTTGCATATTGAGACTCAATCTGAAAAACCATGAAGTTTTACGCTTCAGTTAGGAGAACGTAACTTTGTGAAGAAAAGCAGCATGATATAATTAATATGATAATATTTGCTAATTGGTCCGCAGTTGGCTTCACAGACATGAACTGTTGTGAGGATAGAAGGAAAAGTAGAAATGTATTGTATGTCTGAAAAGCCTGAAAGAGAAGGTTCTTGCCCACTGTGTTCCAAAATGACCATCACCAGCACTTGTTAAGCAATTCTACAGTACCAATCATTGAATCGATTGATCGATCAAACAATCAATAAATCTATTCATTTATTTATTTATCTATCCACCATCATCTATCAAATGATCAATTTACTATTTTGAAATTACCAATCAATTAATCAATCAATCAATCAATCAATCAATCAATCAATAAATCATGATGCATTAACTAATCAGGCCACATTTTTTGTCTTTCAGTGTATCCATCGAGATTTAGCAGCACGTAATATTCTGGTTGGCGAAGATTACACAATGAAAATTGCAGATTTTGGCCTTGCAAGGACAGTCAGAGAAGCTGATTACTACAGGAAAACTACCACTGTAAGTTACTTAGGATCGACTTCAAGAGACTGTTCATATTTATCTATGTATAATCTGTCCTAAAAGCCTTGCCACACAACTTTTGAGTCTCGGAAATGAATTAAAATTTGGTAACGTTGGATAGTTGAAAGCTAGACTCAATACATGTCATAGTTTCGCTCTTTGACTGAACTGATAACGCTACAACTACACTGCAGCGACAACAACAACATCAATTCAATGAGATGAGCGTAATTTGAGGGCCTTATGTAGTGAAGCTAGATGAAAGCAAGCTGTGTTATGTGCTTTTATTTCTTTTTTAGACTTCGCTTTTGAACAATTTCTTAAATTTTCATATAGCCCATATTTTGTGCGAAGCAAAGTAAATGCTAGAAAAGACAACGTCTTATGGAACGTTGTGGTGTGGAACGATTTCTCCGTGTTCTTTTCATCGATTTCTTCAAATATAGAGTCGCGAAATGAAACACGTTATGTATCTGTTTATTTAGCTGTGTTAAAATTGCTTTGTTAAAAACTGATATTTTCTTACAATATGTGTTTGATTTTCTTGCAGGGTCGATTACCAGTCAAATGGCTTGCAATCGAGGCCTTATTTGATCGTGTGTATACAACGCAAAGTGACGTATGGGCCTATGGTGTATTGTTATGGGAAATCTTTACTCTCGGTAAGCACTCAAATTTTGTTTGGAAGAAGAGCAGTAACTACTTCCAAGTGTTGTTCCTTGCCTAGAAAACCTTGTATCTTTATTCTCGGTAAAAGCCCTTACATGGCTGCAGGGCCGTAGGAAGCATCTTGAACTTGGAGGGGCACGACACTTCAAGGGCACTTTTTCAGCAAGCTAAAGGGGCATTTCCTGAAGCAAAAAGGGCACTTCTTTGTTTATTTCAAAATCTTGGGGGGCAGGTGCCCCCAGTGCTCCCCGTGCCCCCCGGTTCCTACGTCTCTGCATGGCTGCAACATGTATTCAACTAATTTTTCAAAAGAATCCCCCTTGTGGAAAGTTGATATATCCCTTTGATAACTTACTTGATGATTGTATCATAGCCGTTGTCTGTATTATTTTAGGAGGTTCACCTTATCCTGGCATTCCAGTTGAAAAATTATTTGAATTGCTGAAGATGGGATACAGAATGGAACAACCACAAGGCTGTTCAAAAGAAATGTAAGTCACTGATTCTTCCTTTATGATTGTATTGAATAGCTACTGGAAATGTAACTAAAGTTGGCGGTTGGCTATTTCTGGCAGGCAGGATTGTTACTGTCATCCTAAACTAGTAGCTTTTACCTATGGTTTTACAACAGATATGCCTGACGATCTTAGGCAGATGTGGGCTTCTCTAGCAGCGCAACTGCAATCCCAGTGCCTGTCGTTATAAACCATACACCTTCTCAAGGCAGTAGTTTTAAACCTGATCTTTTCTTACAGATATGAAGTCTTCTTGGAATGTTGGTTTGAAAATCCGAATGAGCGACCGAGTTTCACAGATTTATGCTACAAATTGGAAGTTTATTTGGAGCATCTCTCTGGCTCAGTAAGTATTTATGAAATGATTCAGACTTATCTCACTGGAGTGCATAACTTTTTAATTGCTTAGCAGTTTACTTGAAAATAAAATTGTATGTTGAGCATACAAAGGTACAGCGGAGATCTAATTCTCAATGGTGAGGAGTTTTCCAAATCAGTTAGAATTCTTTGCCTATCTGGCCCCCTTGGCCACCCTTGTGTGAATTTTAGTGCTTCTTACGACTATCCTAACTATTATCGTCATAGTTCTCTCCCTACTGAAGCAAGGTGTAATTTCGCCAAATCAAGCACAGTTTGTTATATTCGAGAGTAACAAATCTGTTCCTCTTTTCAGGAATATTTGGAGATTCTAACTGACATGCCAATCAAACATGACAGCCAAGGGGATTCCGATGAATGCGACTTTAGCAATCGAATCTGTGATGAACTGTCCGAAGGAGAAGACCAGGTTTTTGATGACCCTGAGCAGGAGCCCCTAAATCACGTGATCACTCTGGAAAGCCCAGACATCGCAGAATCAGATGTGTAATGATTACCAAGGTGACGCTGCGTGCACGCATCTACTACAACTGCTGTGATGGGGCAGTTTGCCAGTAATCAACGGTTGCTTCCAAGCAAGTTGAGTAGGCCTAAATCGGATGTGAATTTGAAATCGAGAAAGCAGTCTAGTTATTTAGACTCAGAAATGATGGCCTGAACCAAATATATGTACAAAATGCTACTAAACATCACAGATTCCATCAAATTAAGTTCTGTATGAAACTAACTAATTAATGTTGCAAGGAAGGGCTTGGAAATTTATAAGTCGGATAGCAACTGAGGGGTAGGTGGCAGGGGGCTGCAGCCCCTCTAATCAGGGAAAAATTATCGCATTTCAGGCTCCATTCAGGCCGTTTTAACTCACTGAAGCCATCATATTCGGGCAATACACACGATAAGCCCCCCGAAACGTTGGGCAGCCCATACGTACGCCCATGAAAATTTAGGACCAGCCTCACGTGCAAGAAAGTTATAGGTTAGGCTAATTCATGGGCTAATACTTATGTGGATGGTATCGAGCCATGATCCAACTTTGATCCAACTTTTGTCCGAATTGAGCAATTTAAGGTTGTTAGGCCAGAGTAACATATGAAAACTAGATTTTTTGTGAGCTGTCCTTCAAACCCCGATCAAAAGTAAAAATTTGTGAGGTGTTAGTTTTGCAAACGTATCGGCGTTTCCATAGATGCAGGTTTGCTGTAGTTTTAACGATCAGAGGCAGAAGGTCTACAATACTGGCTTACTTTACTTGTAGTATGAGGTGAACAGATTTACCTCTCCAAGTACTGAGGCCACCCAAGGCAACTGCTTTCCCAAATACCATCCTTTCATTTCGTTTTTTTGGAAAATTCTTAAAATAGCAAAATCCATAATTTCACATTGAAGTAAATTCGCTGTAAACTACTGTGAGCCCTTTATGTTAAAAGTTACTGCGTGTAATTCCTTCGCTGTTATTGACGAACTATTTTAGGAAAAGATTTAATAAAAAAAAAAACAAGATCTGCAGAAGAATTTTCATTTGTATACGCTGAGTGAACTTATTCATGTTTCCCCTTGGAGGCGATGTGATTAAATAAGAAATCATTTCCAAAATCTTGGTTATCATGGCTCATAAGGGATATTTTCTCCACACAGGATTAGCAATTTCTCGTAAAATAATTTTCTTGAAAGCATGTTTCATAAGGCTTGGTAATGCAAATGCAAATTGTTAGCGTATGATTGAAATAATCTAGGTTGGCTGTTTGTTCCATCGTTTCACGTAGGAATTTTTGGAACTCTGCTATAGCTAGAAGCACCCTTAAATAACATCAATTGATGGATTGATGGATTGATCGAAAATCATCGTTACCAGTCAGAAGTTAGACTTATTACAATTGTCGGAGCTTCTGTAGTTACAATCGCCTGAACTGATCTGCCTCATTGAAGTGACAAAAACAACATCATTGCAATTTAGGAGCGTGGAGCGCAAGTCAATGGGCTTATTTAAGGAGCGTAAGTCAATGGGCTTATGCAGTAAGGCTAATTTGACGGGGTGGTTTGAGCTTACAGTGCCCCTATGCAATTTACTTGAATTGTGTTCATCATAAGATAGATGCTAATTTCGTTATTCGAAATTCTTGATAAACAACTGAATCCGATATTTGTTCTAGTAAGCTAAATAGTGCAACTACGTGGCGAAACTAGTAAATTGGGGGAATTTTCCAGGAAGCCTCGAGCAGTATGGTACGCAATTCTTTGACTCGGGTTCTGAATTGGCCGTTTCTGTAGCAGAAATACTGCTAGAAGAGGGGAGGTACCATCTAAGCTGCAGTAGAAGAAAAAGCAAACACTAAATACACGGAGCCTAGTTCCATCAGTTAAAGCTATCCACGATCTGGAGTTTTATAGGGCCATAATTCTGGGAAGTAAACCAGCTGGATGATTCTGAATCGGAACGAAAACAAAATATGAAATTCTAGGGTAGAAAAGTAGATGTTTTAGTTCCAAGTAAAGACGTCACAGAATTGATAGAATTGAGAGAAAAAACAGATAATTAAATAAAACTTGTAAATGTTGATAATTAAGAATTGCTAAATGATTCTGTGTAAGTATGGATTGATCTACGCACTGTAGAAAAGCGCATTTAACAAACTCGTATAATTTTTATCCTAGTTCTGGTTTGAGTAGATAGTGCATTTGATAGTGCATTTTTGTAAGCTTGTACATTCACTGTGACGAAATCAGACGGTGTCAAATTTAAAGTGACCATAGTTTGGCTGAGTTGTAATTACGCGAGTGTAGGCATCTGGCTGCAAATAGAAACNGCAAACGTATCGGCGTTTCCATAGATGCAGGTTTGCTGTAGTTTTAACGATCAGAGGCAGAAGGTCTACAATACTGGCTTACTTTACTTGTAGTATGAGGTGAACAGATTTACCTCTCCAAGTACTGAGGCCACCCAAGGCAAATGCATTCCCAAATACCATCCTTTTATTTCGTTCATTGGAAAATTCTTAAAATAGCAAAATCCATAATTTCACATTGAAGTAAATTCGCTGTAAACTACTGTGAACCCTTTATGTTAAAAGTTACTGCGTGTAATTCCTTCGCTGTTATTGACGAAACTATTTTAGGAAAAGATTTAATCAGAAAAAAATAAGATCTGCAGAAAAATTTTCATTTGTATACGCTGAGTGAACTTATTCATGTTTCCCCTTGGAGGCGATGTGATTAAATATGAAATCATTTCCAAAATCTTGGTTATCATGGCTCATAAGGGATCTTTTCTCCACACAGGATTAGCAATTTCTCGTAAAATAATTTTCTTGAAAGCATGTTTCATAAGGCTTGGTAATGCAAATGCAAATTGTTAGCGTATGATTGAAATTATCTAGGTTGGCTGTTTGTTCCATCGTTTGACGTAGGAATTTTTGGAACTCTGCTATAGCTAGAAGCACCCTTAAATAACAGGTAAGCAGTTTCGCTGGATTGACCGAAAATCATCGTTACCAGTCAGAAGTTAGACTTATTACAATTGTCGCAGCTTCTGCAGTTACAATTGCCTGAACTGATCTGCCTCATTGAAGTGACAAAAACAACATCATTGCAATTTAGTAAAGAGCGTAAGTCAATGGGCTTGTGCAGTAAGGCTAATTTGACGGGGTGGTTTGAGCTTACAGTGCCCCTATGCAATTTACTTAAATTGTGTTCATCATAAGTTAGATGCTAATTTCGTTATTCGAAATTCTTGACAAACAGCTGAATCCGCTATTTGTTCTAGTGAGCTAAATAGTGCAACTACGTGGCGAAACTAGATTGGCCGTTTCTGTAGCACAAAGACTGCTAGAAGAGGGAAGGTACCATCTAAGCTGCAGTAGAAGAAAAAGCAAACACTAAATACACGGAGCCTAGTTCCATCAGTTAAAGCTATCCACGATCTGGAGTTTTATAGGGCCATAATTCTGGGAAGTAAACCAGCTGGATGATTCTGAATCGGAACGAAAACAAAATATGAAATTCTAGGGTAGAAAAGTAGATGTTTTAGTTGCAAGTAAAGACGTCACAGAATTGATAGAATTGAAAAAAAAACAGATAATTAAATAAAACTTGTAAATGTTGATAATTAAGAATTGCTAAATGATTCTGTGTAAGTATGGATTGATCTACGCACTGTAGAAAAGCGCATTTAACAAACTCGTATAATTTTTATCCTAGTTCTGGTTTGAGTAGATAGTGCATTTGATAGTGCATTTTTGTAAGCTTGTACATTCACTGTGACGAAATCAGACGGTGTCAAATTTAAAGTGACCATAGTTTGGCTGAGTTGTAATGTAGGCATCTGGCTGCAAATAGAAACCTCCCATAAGATGTGTAGATCTTCTGGAGTGGAGCGAGTGGGGCTTATTTCGGTGAACACATAGAAGTGAGAAGTAGACCCACATTTTCGTGACCTTCCCTCAAAGTAGGAAGGTCAAACCTTTNCCTCATTGAAGTGACAAAAACAACATCATTGCAATTTAGTAAAGAGCGTAAGTCAATGGGCTTGTGCAGTAAGGCTAATTTGACGGGGTGGTTTGAGCTTACAGTGCCCCTATGCAATTTACTTAAATTGTGTTCATCATAAGTTAGATGCTAATTTCGTTATTCGAAATTCTTGACAAACAGCTGAATCCGCTATTTGTTCTAGTGAGCTAAATAGTGCAACTACGTGGCGAAACTAGATTGGCCGTTTCTGTAGCACAAAGACTGCTAGAAGAGGGAAGGTACCATCTAAGCTGCAGTAGAAGAAAAAGCAAACACTAAATACACGGAGCCTAGTTCCATCAGTTAAAGCTATCCACGATCTGGAGTTTTATAGGGCCATAATTCTGGGAAGTAAACCAGCTGGATGATTCTGAATCGGAACGAAAACAAAATATGAAATTCTAGGGTAGAAAAGTAGATGTTTTAGTTGCAAGTAAAGACGTCACAGAATTGATAGAATTGAAAAAAAAAACAGATAATTAAATAAAACTTGTAAATGTTGATAATTAAGAATTGCTAAATGATTCTGTGTAAGTATGGATTGATCTACGCACTGTAGAAAAGCGCATTTAACAAACTCGTATAATTTTTATCCTAGTTCTGGTTTGAGTAGATAGTGCATTTGATAGTGCATTTTTGTAAGCTTGTACATTCACTGTGACGAAATCAGACGGTGTCAAATTTAAAGTGACCATAGTTTGGCTGAGTTGTAATGTAGGCATCTGGCTGCAAATAGAAACCTCCCATAAGATGTGTAGATCTTCTGGAGTGGAGCGAGTGGGGCTTATTTCGGTGAACACATAGAAGTGAGAAGTAGACCCACATTTTCGTGACCTTCCCTCAAAGTAGGAAGGTCAAACCTTTTCAATAGGTAAAGAAACTGAATTAGAATGCTAGTAGCTACGAACTAAGCACTGCCCTAATCCTGAGATAGCTTGTCTCCCCCCTAAGTATGATCATGGTATGATTTGTGTATTAGAATACATCCAACAAGTTTACTATAATATTTTAAAAATCTAAATTTCCCTACCGCAGAATACGGTATCGAGGAGGATGGGGCAAAGTGGGCCTAAATTTAATTTGCATTTGTTGTGGTTTATTAAGCAATGTGATTGGCCAATTGGTAGAGGCATGTTAGATTTGTTGACCAATCAATATTTGGTTCCATGCATTTTGAGGCCAGGGCAAGTTTGCATGAATGAGTAGTGTAGTTAGAAAAGTGTATTTGGAGGACCTCAGAGAATTGAGGTACTTTCAATTAGTATGAGGTAAATGGGTTTATGTCAGTATCAGTAATCAATGTAAATAGAAATATACAGAGAAACTCTTAATTATGGATTTGAAATTATCTTTTAGAGATTATTTTTTTGATTAGCATCCAATAGGTGATACAGTGAATATTGATAATTTTTCATTTTGGCATTTTTTGTATTATTAGTTTTGTAGTCAAAGTTTCGCTGAAAGATATAGATTATATTTTTAAAACTAGTAATTCCAATTTGTTTTTATTTTGTAGAATAATGCTGCAAGTCTAGTTATGAAGTTTGCGTATTCCTTGCTCTAGTTTACTCTCAGATCTGTGTCACCAACTAAACACATCCATGTTTTGGAACCCCGACGAAATAGTGCGAATAGGGGTGAGATTCATTGCCCTCGAGATGACAGAAGAGGTGCAAGAATATTTTCATACTGGTGACCTCTTTGAAAATTGTGAAGTGTTTCCCTCTTACATGCGTTACCAACAGCAATGCACGAATGTTCTTCAACAGTCAACGATGTTTCAATAGCTCTTCTGTTGACGATCTACTTCAATTAGGACTTGCAGCCATTTGCCTCAGACTGAAAACTATCGATGAAAAGGTCTATTGAAAAGCTAAGACTGAAGGCTCGTTTCCAGTCAGTGGAATTTTCCTAACGGTCAGAATTTTACACAATAAAACGTTAGTCGGACCAGACGTAACTTTCTGTTCATATTCAAAACGATATTTTCTATCGTAAACGGCGTAAACAAAATTACCTTCCGCTCGGAAAATTCGACTGACGGTGTCACTCAATTTTAAATTCTACCAACGATGACGTCACAGCCATAGTCGTGTCTTTACAACAACAACAACGACAAGAGGAACAACAACAACAACAAGAATACTTGCGAGAGAGAAGATTGCTCCTGGCAGCTCGTGTTTTGTAACCCGTAATATGTCAAAGATTTGCATGGTCCGTTTATTCAGGCATAACAGGTACGATAGAAACTTTAAACAAGAGATAGGACATGGAAAAACGACGTATCATAACTGCCTGCAATTCGTTTTATAAAGAAAATACTGGAGCTGGGTGACCGGTCGTTTTTAGGCCCATCATCAAATCATTTTGTGATCGAGAAATTCCTTCACAATCATTGACCATCAACGAGGAGAGTAAATTCCCACCAATGGCAAAGCGATAGGAGAGAGAGAGAGAACAGTGGGTGAGTGAATTTTTTAAGTTGTTGAAACCATGTGTGTGCCGAACAATAAACATAAGATCCTTTTGGATGATTACAAAGTCAGTCCTTCTAAGCTATTATGATTGTGCTATTGGGATTTTACGTTCTCCGCCCATTTGCCAGCCAAGGTCCCTTACGAAACAAGCAAGCATACCAATCTCTGATTAAAGACATGAAATCTGTTTATCGAAGCCTGCATGCCACAAATGATCCTTGATGATTTCGTTTTGTTGATACTGTGCAAATCTGGCTACCATAATCTTTGCCATTAGTCAATTCATCAGTGCCCAGATGAAAGAGATTAAAGAGACTGAAATGGATCATTTGTATTAATGACCAAAATGGAAAGTACATGCCAGCCAAGTCGGCAAAACATAGGGGTCGATTGAAGAGTTTCTGCTGCCTCAATGCAGGTCGACTTCTAACTTAGAGCCTGTTGTGTGAAATGAAACAAACTGTTGACTAAAATTTGCCTAAATCCCGGTCATTGCATATTAGCTTTTCCTTAAGGTACTGTGTTTCAGCCCCACCCCGCCCATTTCATCGGACACCGATATGGACACAGAGATCGAATCTGAAGCATCCCCCTTGTTTCATATAATTCCAGCATGAAACAATCAAAATAAAAAAATTTCTGGCACAGATACAAATTGCTCAATATCTGCCGGACATTGATACAAATTTGGTCTGAATGACCATTAATGATCCTGTTTTTCGATCGCTCGACATAAAGCATGAAAAAGGCCGATGTCAAGTTTTCCTTGGTTTTCTATGCGCAGGGGAGATAATCATTGGATAATTGCGTGCCAAACGCACTTTTTCTTGTCTTTGTGCTAATTATCTGCGATAACATGCTGATCAATCACACTAATGAGCGTTACTGACTGACTGACGGACTGACTGACGGACGGACTGACTTCGAAGTCGCTTCTTAGATTACAAAGTACTTTGTAATCAAAAACGTCTCCTTCGTATTATATTATGTTATAATGGGGGTTAAATGTAATTTAAGCCTGGTTAATATGGCTCAGGAAGTTTTATTGAGTATTTTCGTATGCTGGATTCCGGGTTCAGATTCCCCAGGATCCATGGTCCAGATTTTACGGACTGGAAAATATCCACATTTGCTAATTAAATCTGCAAGTGATTAGATGCTAAACAGCGCTCAGGAAAGACCGCCCCTTCAATATCGTTAGTGTCTGGTCGCAAGTGTTTGATCTTGGGTGGTCAGTGAAACCAAAATACTTCATTAAATAGCTCATAGGGAGGAATCGGTCAGTTAGTTTACAAATAGCCGACAAGATAGACGAATTTCTCCCACCCTCCTCCCCTCTTATGCTATGTTATTGAGTTTATTGTTTTATCGGTTACTTCTTAGTTTTTCGGTTGTCCAGTCGGACTTCCTGACAGGTGCATTAGCCGGAATTTGGTATTCCATGTCTATCACCGACCGTAAAAGCTACCCCCGTTCAGGCAAAGGGGCCTAGTGCGCTCTCCTCCGCAGTCAGTTCAACCTGTGGTCGAGAGAGTCTGATGCACTGACAGCCCATTTTCCTGAGTAAGTATTAATTATATAATATATATGTAAAGATCAATATTATTAACAAAGCATAAGTCACTGGACGCTGGGAGATAGGAGCAAGATCAAAACGGGAAGTACACAAATCAATCCACACAAAAAGAGCAGGCTACTAATAAACCATAATAACATACCAAGAGCTTTTCATCTGACGCTCATCTGAGTATGAAACATTTCAGGTGGTAACCAAAATCTCATTTTATTTTTCATTTATTGTGTGATGAGGGTCATACAAAAAGTTATTTGTATGTTATACAGTCAACTCATTATAAAGCGGCACATTCTGGACCAAATCATGCCTGTTTTGAGGAGGTGCCAGCTTTGAGAGAGAAATCTCATTGAAAATTATCTGATGGGACAAAAATTAATGTCCACTTCAAAAAGAGGTAGCCACTTTTTTAAATTGTCCATTTACAGAGAGTTAACTGTATTATGGTATTTTCTCATATTTTCAATAAAATTTATGCAAAAATACACAAATGTTGGAAACCATGACCACAATACAATATTTCTACAATACCTCACAGGAGAACAAAAGAAAATCATATCTTTTCCTTACCATCTCCAACAAAGGATACATGCATCCCACTCTTGTATGGATCACATCCTCTTTCTAAAAATTTGTCTTACAATGAGATTTACAAATTCTAGTTTCCATTCACAGGAAATCAGAGAACAAGGATGGCAAGAACAAAGATCTTTCACCTGTTCTTAGGATATGTTGCATTGATACTTTTTGGATCAATATGGCTAAGTTTAAAGTACCTTTCTGATCTTGCTGATTGTCAAGAGAATTCAAAAAAGGAACAGTCATCATTTCCACATCAATCAGATATCGTTCACAATGATCCGTGGAACGTCAATGACCACCACGTCACATATGGACACAGAGAACTTTATGAGAAAAAGAGAAGGGGTATTGTTAAACCAAACACAGAGCCACCGTTATTGCAGCAAAAAGGTAAATATTTGAGACGATGCAAACATTTGAACTCATCATGCACATTATTGTCACGTTCAAGTTTTTTCAGCATTTTTAAGAACTCTAACAAATGTTTACATTTTCAGGAATTCTTGAGTTGCTTTGGAATAATTCCGACGGTAGCAGAAAAAATTCTTGCTCACCTAGTAAAAATTCTTAAACAAGAAACGATTCCTTTTTGTCAAGAATTTTTTTGTCATGCTACAGTATAAAAGTACTTTTTCGTACTGATAATGTCTTTTACTTTTATCTAGCAAAGATAGAACTTTGAAGTAACGCATTTCAGTGACTAGGAAGTACACGATCAGGCAATGTTTATTTTGTGTACAATAAATTCTTATCACATTCATCAATAAAAAATAATATGTAGAATTACACTGATATGCTGCAATATAACCATTTCTCTGAAATTGTTTTTCAGAAAAAGCCACCAAGAAAAGAAGTCCATCACAGAATGTAAAAGAAAATCAAAATAACGATCAAGATACTACTGAAGACGATTTTGATGATTTGAAATATTACAGCCCGCACCATCTTGCAATAATTGTTCCATTTAGAGATAGATTTGAAGAATTACAAGAATTTGTTCCACACATGCACAAGTATTTAACAGAGAAGGGAATAGCACATAAAATTTATATTGTCAACCAAGCTGACAAACACAGGTAAGAACAATATAAATTACGTTTTGATTGACTAGCTTTTTTATTTAGCCTCTTAATATACAGTATCAGTACCAGTGTATGCCCTTGGGTGGGTGTAGCTGAAAGGTTCTCAAAAGATGAGCAGTAAATATGATGTTATTTGATGCTTTTATGAAATTTATTTCAAAGATGCTTTTTTTTTTTGTCATCTTATTTTAATTCAATTTCATTCTAGCTTCTAATAGAAACTAATCTAAATCGAATATTTAAACTACTAACAATATATATATATATAATCTGCATATTTCTGTTGCTAGCTACAAACATTACAGTTTGCAAGTTGGCCCATCCCATTGTTTTATAAGTCTCTTAAACGTTTGAATGTTTTCGGCTAATTTGATCTCTTTGGGCAAAGCATTTCAAATTTGTGGTCCTAGCGATAGGAGACTCTTTGAACCGAAAGTAACTTGGTTTGGTCTGTGATGAATTAGTTCATTTGGGTTCCTAGCTGACCTTGTTGTTTGTGTTAGTTTGAAAATATCCTGCATGAAAGGAGGATTTAGTTTTGAGACGGTTTTATAAATTTCAATGCAAAGAGTTCTGAGACGGCTGATTCTCATCGTGCATTTCTCAGCTTTAGAAAGTAAGTCGTCATAAGAGCTTGTAGAGTCATTGTAGAGAAATCTAAGAGCTCGTTCGTGGATCTTCTCAATTTTTTTCACTGACTTTTCAGAGGAAAAATGCCAGACCAGAGGGCAGTAATTAAAATTTGAAAAAACGAAGCTTTGAACCAGTATCTCTTTGGCTTTAAACTCCATATAACCCTTAAGTCTTTTCAAAGCGTTTAACTGCGCAGCGGCTTTTCTACATAGATCGGAAATATGGTCATCAAAAGTTAGTCTGTGATCGATTTTTACGCCTAGAAGTCTTACTGCATTTTCAGATTGAATTTGTTTGCCTTGTATGACTAGTTTCTCCCCTATTGTGTCATCTCTACCCTTTGTAACTAATACGGCATGGAATTTGTCCGGATTTGCAATCATTTGGTTCCTTTCAAGCCAATCTATGGCAACATTGGATTCTTGTTCCAAGATTCTAATCAGGTTTGGGAATGAATTTGAAAAAGCTTCTAGAGTATTATCGTCTGCATAATTGTGCAAGGTAGCTTTCTTTATATAAACAAAAAGATCGTTTATGTATAAGTTAAACAAGATTGGACCAAGAACAGATCCTTGCGGTACACCAGAAAGCACAAATTTTTTGGCTTCAAATATCCCATATGAGCCAAATTTATTTTCTCAGCTCCTTGCTAGCAGAATAAATGTTCTTACCACACTAAAATTACTGATTGGCTAATGAAAAACGATTAAACTTTTAATATCTTGTGTTTCAATGTGTTTTTGATTCTGAACTGCAACCTCAGACAAAATAATGAAACAACCTTTTAAATGTTGGTAGAGTGGATAATAAGTAACATTGCAGCTACTTTAAATTTTATACACATTACCTTTCTCAACAGGTTCAACAGAGCATCACTAATTAATGTTGGATTCGTAGTTGCAAGAAATGAATCAAATGATTACATCGCAATGCATGATGTGGATTTATTACCATTGAATAAAGATTTGGATTATGGATATCCTGATAATGGTCCATTTCATGTCGCAGCACCACATTTGCACCCCAAATATCATTACAAAAAATTTGTTGGTGGGATATTAATTCTTTCAGTTGAACAATTTGAAGCCGTAAGTTTGAAATTTGCTCCTTCTTTTCGCATAACTCTCTCTCAACCTTTCTCCTTAATCTGTTCTTGCATCCTATATTCTATTGTAGACGAACAATAAACATACCAGGTGCGCTCAATTTATTCAACAGCCAAACAAGAGAAAATTGTTGATTTCTTTTAGATTTCAAGGTGACAAAGATTTGATAAAACTTCGAAATGTAGCTTGGGGTGTTTTCTGTCTCCACCTTGAAGCAAACAATTTTGAAAGTTGTTTGAGCTGTGAGGCAAACAGTGTCATTGTAGATAATTTTGGGCACGTACACTTCTGTAAATGCTCCAGAGAGATGATGCAAGGTGAAGTATTTTCAATTTTCATTTCAGGTGAATGGTCTTTCAAATAACTTCTGGGGTTGGGGGAGAGAAGATGATGAGTTATATCTGAGGATGGTTGAAGCTGGCTATACGGTATGATTTTTATGTACGAAGTAAAACGAGTACATATAGGAGTGGTGTTCTGTCCCCCCCCCTAACTCACTCAGTCAGTCAGGAACCAAGAACGCTTTTCTGCGAACTACCGACGAATGCAAAGAATGCAATCAGTTGCCAACTGCTGAATTATTGTCGATTTATGTGCAATTTCGACCAAAACAATTCAGCTGTTCACGTGATAAACGAAACTTCTAGAAGAAACGCCATGACGCAGTAAAAATTTACTTATTCAATCCAGGTTGCTGCCAACAGCTAAGAATGCCAAAAATGCAATCAGTTGCCAATTGTTGCTGCGCCTCTGGGGCCTCTACTACGGGGACATTCCATGTCAAGTGCAACCACCTCAGCATGTCAATGTTTTTGATTTTATTGAAACTTTCTCAGCCTGTTTACCTTGTTGAACTATGCATTTTGTGAAAATTATACAGATTTATCTCCAGTGGTTTCAGAATTATGGACCATTGAACTTTTGACCTTTGCGGTGAACCATGCTGCCCCCAAATTTTGTAACTTACCTCATATTCATCCTAGAAACATGTTCTTTATGTCAAATGAAAGGTTTTGAGCTGTACAGACCATTGCAACCAAGAAAAATGCCATAAAACATGGCTTTCATGTGAATAAACGAGTTTCCAAAGTTTGACCTTTGACCCCTGGTCAGCGGCAAATTTTAAAATCACGAAATTTTGTGGAAATTTTTATCTACCTATATTCATCGATGTGGGTGAATCTGAGAGTGGGATTCCAATGGGTTTGATCACAGGATGGTTTTGATTATACAGTGGTCAGCAGTTCCTATGTAATATTCATATACAAAACATCTCAACTTAGATTTCCTATGCAAAGCATATCCTAGTTGCAAATATCTTAACAAAACATAAGGAAATAAAATGTTTTCTTCCACAGTAAAGTCTTAAGAAACTTGAAACTTTAAACTATCAAGTATATATTCAACCTTCCCAGACAGTTATTTCATGTTTCTTAGGTGTAATGCAGTTGCAGCGCTTTCTTAGATAAATATTATATTTGGTATATACTTGAGAGGATAGGGTTTGATCTTTATGGGAATGCTTGAGACTAGCTCTTGTAATTACATAAATGCAAGAACAAAATTATAATGCTTCACAGGTGAGCCTTTCCTTCTATGTCGCGTTTCCATAATGGAGCAAATCTTGAGATCGTTAAGGATTGCTGCTAGAACTGGCTAATACACAGGGCTTTGGTCGCAGCATGGCAAATTTGGAGAAGCCGATTCTTCATCTGGATCATCTTCGATTTTCCTGTAATTCTCTTTCAAATTTCCAAGTACCGGGTGTCCCAAAAAAAAGTATACGGATTTGGTTGGCTCCAGCGATGTGAATTTAGCTTTAATCGATGGCTAATTACTCTAAAAATGTTCCTCGATAGTTAACTTGAACATGGATACCTCGTTTGTTGGTATTGGTGCATTGAAAGCAGACATATTAACCTCGAAAGCTAAAATTTACATCCACGTGCAAACCAGAGCTTTGGCCTTTTGGCCTAAACAAATTCTTGAGGCACAGCGAATAAATCAGCGATAGCCTTGATAAAATTTGAATAATATTAGATCTTATTATATTCTGTTTGCCCAGAAGTCATCCCCCAATCACCCATTGGGCAATTTCTTGATTTTCCTTTGATTTCAGTTTTCAATTTTGATGTGCNTAATTTATTTCCATATTATTTTACACTTGTCTTTCACACTAGGTCATCTGCTCTACAGATCAACTGCAAATATAGCAACACAAATTAAAAAATATGTCATAATTTTCATGTTTCTGTATTTCAGGTTCAAAGACATGGCATGGAAATAACAACAGGTTACAATACATTCAAACATGAACATGATTCTGAAAAGAGACCAAGAGATTACAAAAGGTTGTATGGACAAAAAAAGGTATGAATTTTCAAGAACATCTTACACTTGGTTTCTGTATAATCAAAACGATCGCACATACTTGGGACTGCAATCCTTGTGACTATATGGAAACCAGGCTTTACTGTTGCAATGTGTCTTAAAATCTATGAGGAAATTTGGGACTTCATAAAATTCTCAAAGCAAGGCTAAAGCGATGCTAAATTCTGCTTGGACAAAAGTCATTCTTAAAAAATGGCTTTGCTTTTTTAATATTCATTTCTTGAAGGAACTTCTTAAATTATCTTCGAATTATCTGTATTTGGTTGTAAGCTTGTTCGACGCAAGCTTGATCTCTCTTGTAGCAAACAGAAGGATGCAATCTCATTTTCAAAGCAGCTGCTAATTGAAGAGCTTTTGTTCTTAAAACAAGAGAGAACAATACATCTAATTTATACTTGCGACGTAGCACCTTGTTTTCAAAATTATTGGGGGGCTTGAACCCCCTGCCCCCTACTTCCTACCAGCCTGCTCATTTGTACACTTTTATATTGATTGACTTTATCCTAATTTTGCTTCAGGCTTCCTTCAAGAGAGACACAGAAACAGGGTTTAATGATGTGCAGTACAACATAGTGAACAGACATGAGTTTACAATAGATGGGAGCCCGTGTACTGTGTTAGATGTGTTTTTAAATTGTGATAAAATGGTAACACCTTGGTGTGATTTTCCTAGTAAAAAACGCCAGTGAATTTAGATGAATAGTTGTAAATTATTCTGTTATTAGAATTTATGCATATATATACACTAGATATTTTTAATAATTTTAACATCTGAACTTTGAGAAATCTCAAAATCTGACGTGTAGAATTAGTGAAAAGCAAGAAAGCAGGGATAAATCTTCTTCACAAGAATCCATTATGAGGGGTACTTCGGGGGGTCCCAATACCGCAATACCGCAGGAAAAAGTCACCAAATACCGCAATACCGCACGAAAAATAGCAAAATACCGCAAACGGTAGAAAACTAAGGAAAGGTACATTATACCGGTTTATAGCAATTTGATTCCATCTTAAATGCACCTTTCTCCTTCCGAATCTATAGTTAGATCTATTGAATCGTAGTAAGATAGATTAAAGACCAAAGAACGGTAGAAAATAGTTCCATTGATGTGTCCATTATGTTCCCCCAAAAATTTCTCAATTTGATTTGTTTTGCGTACATGTCTTTAGAAAGTCGGTTACTTGATTTTATCTCCCCAATGCAAAATTGTAGTATTGTGAAGAATATTTATCCCTCGAGAGAACTTGTATATTATTTTTGCCTGTGTTACAGGATCGTATTACATTTAGGCTCTGCCAGCCCTCGCTAGGTCAATTTCTATTCGACATGAAAGAGTTTTGGACAAGCCCTCCATTGAAATACGGCATAATTCTCCATTGATTTTCGCTCTATCGCAACATTATGAAGTCATGAGATAAACTGAAGCTTAACTGAATCTTTTTCTGGTTTTTAATTCAACAAAAAGATCAGCGATTAGAACCAAATGCTTCCTAACTTTTTCCCAATTTCTATTAAGTACTTTTAGTTGCTTTGGGATCGCCAAAGGTATATTGGGTGGGTCAGAAAATTGTCTAGACCTTTCAAAGCCTGCAGCCTTCAAACTATTCACTAGATTCCTATAAACTAAAAATATTTATGTAGCAAACACGCCAATTTAGATAAAAAAATTAGTTTGTCAATATTGGTCGTATGGTTCCCAAGTTACAGCCACCTTTATAAAAATGTTTCATCTCCAAATCCTTCGAACAGGCTTAAAATCCTTGATCAAATTTGCTAACAATCCAGCCAAATGATAATAGGAAATTTATTAAGCTAAATTGTTGTCAAATTTGATCAAGGATTTTCAGCCTGTTTTGTATAATTACGAGATAAAACATGTTTATAAAACTGCTTGTAACTTGGGAACGAAACAACCGATGTTGACAAACTAAATATTTGTAACTAAGTTGAAATGTTAGCTATATAAAGACGACCAGTTGATTGAATCTAATAGATGGTTTCAAAGTTACAGACATTCAAACGTCTAAACATTTTTCCGACTCACGCAGTATAACGTTTTTTTTGTCGTATGAAACAGCGATATGAAATCGTTGTCATAACAAGCAGGTTTAGCTTTCAAAGTTTCGTAATTGTTCTCAAAGGCAAATGTTTTCTTAAATTCTTCACCATTGAAAATCTAGTTTCATTTTTATGAAGCAATTTCTCATCAACAAATCATTTCAATATCAATTATGCGCATAGAAATCGCTGTGTGGCATTGTCCTCTCCTTTTGAATAAATTTGAGGAATCTTAGATGCGCTTAGTTTCTTATTTTCTCCCAACTTATGATATTTGAGGCATCATATTTTTTTAATATTGTAATTTTAAGTTGATCTAAGATTTTTTAACGATAATAGAAATGAATTATATGACTAGTGGATTTTAAAAATGTGCGCGTTTTCTGAGTATTCATTTCTGAAACAGCCATACACAATGGGATAGACGACTTTCAATTTGTTTAAAGGGTCTGTTTCAACCACCATGCCTTGCGCACGCCATCTCTTGGTTGGCCTTTGTTGTCGCCATTTTTATGCGAAGCATGCTGGTTGAAACAGACCCTTTAACTGTTACATGGGGTTGAGCAAGCGACGAAAAGCATTGTGGACCGAAGACTTGTGGAGAAGCATTGTGGAGAAGCATTGTGGAGGGAGAACTTGAAAGTATTATATTGTTCTTGTTTCACCAAAACCGAACCATTTCAAAAACCAGACTACGACAGTACGTTTTATGGTTGCTCCTCGCGTATACAAAACTCGTACGAAATTCGTGTTGTAAATGAAAATCCTTCGCAAAAGCAGCTTTCTTGGGACCAACACTAAAAAACGATTCTTGAAATCTTCACAAAGTGAAAACTCTAGATACGAATAATAATAAAAGCACTTACCCTCAAATGATCAAGCAGATGTTCGATGGCTTTCTCGAGGTTAAAGCTCTTGAAACTGTCTTCAATGAAGATGAAAATGTCTTCAAGTCTTCAAGTGATGAATTGCATCATCATCATTTCTCGTCCACGGGCCATGGCGCGATTTGAGGCTCGAGAACGCGATGCCGCAAAAGTTAATGTTTTCATAAACTTCTCAAGACCTAATTCCTTAATATTGCAGGGACCGGGGGGCCTGGGGGGGGCTGAAGCCCCTCCAATAATGTTCAAATCATACTTTTTAGTTTTTTAAGAAATTATGTTTATATCAGCAAGTATCACCTACGGTTCATAACATGAGCACTATAGAAGTTGCAACTATTATTATCAATAGAAACGAGAACAAGATACGAAATTTTGGGAAATTTGATTTAAAGTTGGATCTATTGCCGATACAAACTTATTCTTACTGTTCGCGTTATTAGGTTCTGGTATATTTAAAATCTTTATTTCTGAAAGTAGAGAGGCTTTATGTTTCTATACAGTCAAACTCGCATAAGTCGGATCGCTTTGGACCAAGGAAAACCATCCGACTTACACGAACTCCTACTGATGCGAATTAATTTGAAAAGGAAAATTCCGATGGAACTTTCAAGTATCTTCATTTTTTTCTGACTTATGCGAATATCCGACTTATGCGAGTCCGACTTACTTGAGTTTGACTGTATTTATCTACGTTTTGAAATGTAATAATTCCACGAGATTACGAAATTTTGAACTTTACAACATACAAGATTAAGGCGGGGCATTCCTTTCAGGCCCTTGCTCATTATCAACAAGATGCTCAGCAGTACATGAACCTTTCGCCATCAGATGAAAGATTGCAATATTGTACACTATATTCATCGATGATTTCATTGTGATTTAGTGGTTAAATATGCTACCAATGAAGATCTTTCCTTAGGCGTTTCTAGATATGGATAGGGCGTTGGTCGCATTTATAGCCGAAGTAGAGGGCGTGGTCGAGAAAATTTTTCTGGGGGCTTCGCCCCCAGACCCCCTCAGAGTTTCCCACTGCTTTCTAGCCCCCTCAATCCAAAATATGCTCCGCGGTCCCTGTAATATTGGATAGCGTATAGCATCAACATCGTTGTAATTTATGGATCACGCTTACCATTGTTACATGAGAAGAAAAGCTTGATTGCCTGCTTTGATGAAGACGTACCATCAGACTATCAATAATGTGGATAAGAAATGTGGGGTGATTGGCCGAGCGGCTTACGCAGTTCCCGTTAGGTAACTGAAGTTAAGATTGGTCATGTGAGATGGGCGACCTTCCAGATGCCTGCCCAAACAACTCACTTCCCTGTCCTTTGGAAGGGACGTTAAACTAGGGGTCCCATGCCTGGATGCAGCATGCACTGCTCGTAGTAGGACTAATTTAGCTGTAATATAGCTAGATATCGTTTCAGCCTACTTAAAATAATATAATGATGACGATGATGATGATTATGAAAACGAGGAACCGTGCGATAAAAATGTCACCTGTTTTGTGACTTTACGAAATCCATCTTTCAAACGATAAATCTCTAGATTAGTCAATATGGCATGATCCTTTTTGGATATATCAAAAGACAAAGAATATTTCATATCCATTTTATTCAAAGTCTTCAAAGCCCACTCCAGAGTCATAATTTCCATCCTAGCGGGCAACAGGACCAGCAGCCAAACAAGATTGTCTGCTAATTTTTCAATGACAAGCTAGACTTATGATTTTCGTCCTAGTTATCGCTACTACTACCTTAACCACTGCCTCCCTTACCGCCCCAACTAGTTTGAGCAGTAAGCGAGGTAGTGGTTTTAAGGTAGTAGCAGCGATAACTATAGGACGAAAATCATAAGTGTAATGACAAGCATAGTCAGAATCAGCCTCAATTTAATGCAAAAACCTCATTTTGAATACGAACATAGATAGCAAGATATCAAGAGTTTAGACTTAAGTATGAGCAAGTAGGGTGGGTGGGTGGTAGCGATTGCTAGGACTCAACGTAATAAGTCTAGCAAGAGCTAGCCAATAGGCATGTTTCTGCTATAATTACAGAACGGCATAAAGATCTCTCCATATTTCTATCTGCTCTATGTATTTCTACATTAAGCACATAGGATTGGAGAAAAAATTTAAGCAGAGACATATACGAAGACATCAAGAATCTATTGGTATATAGCTTATATCTCAATTATCGCCTATTTGTGTGCAGCACTTTGAACAGCCTCTGCCATATACAGCTTGGCAAAGCTCTGTGATGCAAATTGGTTCAACGTATGACAATAATTGCTTATCTGCGAATTTACGAGAACATTGTCCAATCGGGACGGTGGTACCTGCGGTCGGAAAACCTTTGAAAGATCCTCGTCGGGCAATGCCTGTTCACCACGCTTTACTCTCGCATCATTCTCTGCAGCCTGTAAATATAAAACCCCGTGTAAGGACATTGAAGACTCCGCTGTCCTACTGTACATTCCCTGGCATTCGCAACATTTTGATTGCAGTAATTCTAATTCTTACAAGGTTCTGCTAATAAACAAAAACGCTAAAGATGGCGGTCACGCAAAGCATGCTGGTATAAAGCTTCCTGACGACTACCTAACGACGTAAAATTTTCGGTCTGCCGTTTCGACTAGCTAGCTGTGGTAAAGTCCGGAAAAAGGAAATAAAATAAACAAATAGGAACATTTTTGCATTTGAATTCAAGGTCGATTCGAATTTAAGCTAGCTAGTCGAAACGGCTGACTGAAATTTTTACGTCGTTAGGTGGTCGTCAGGGAGCTTTTTACCAGCATGCTTCGCAGCAAAACACATTGGGGTCTTTGGAGCCGTCATCTTTAGCGCTATTGTCTATTCGCTTGCTGTTAAAGCTAACTTTTGTCTGGTATTACGGCAAACATTTGACAATAACTGGTGGATGACTGAATAACAGTGTGAAGAGCAATGGACTGATATTGGACTCCTGTAGAACAGCATTGGGAGACCTACAGCAGAAATTCTTTTGGGACCTTTTTGAAGCACGATGCAAGTCATGTCTTCAAAAAAGCGTACGAAAAAACTTTTTTAACAACAACATTTTGGCGACATTTTGAGGGTTTTTCTCTAGTTCTAAAACTGTTTTGCTAACAGCATATAAGATTTATCCCTTGTACCTTTAGGGAAATAAAACGGCTCGTTAATTATGGCCTATTGACTGTTATTTTCACCTAAACCTCGGTATCTCAACTTTGTAACGCATTTTCAAGTAATATTTCTATCAAGAGATTAGCCTTCTGCGTAAATATTTAAAAAAATAATGAAAGAATTCAACTTACCTTTTTAGCTTTGTGCTGATCAATCTGTTGTTGTTGTCTGGCATTGTTTCGTTGATAATTATGTAACTTCTGTGCATCTTGACATAATTCATCAGCACCTTCCATCAGTAACTGAACACTCTTCTCTAAGTAAGATCTAATGAGAAAAATAATATTTAATATCTGGAAAAATGTAGCACAGTATATGACTCGATGGAAATTGGTGCAAACATAACGACATTTTAAGCTCTCTAAATAGTGTTGGATCATGAAATAATTGATAAATATCAACAACTCTGCTGTAGCATTTGTCAGACACACTTTTCAGAATAAATTTGACTAAAATGATGACAAAAACCTACAGGTTGAGTCAGAAAAAACAAATCCCCGTTCGAAAGGCCAATGCTCCCTGGATATCAAAACGATAATATTGGCAAATACATTCTTTAATTGTTGACATGTTCAAATATAATTTAAAATTTACTTGACTGAAATCCGCCACTCCGTTCTGAAATTATGAGCGATTTTCCGGAGAAAGCCCCTTCAAGAAATCTTCAAAACAGGCCTAAATGACGAGCAAATTTTCCAAATATTTCTGCCTTACATTACAGCAATGACTTGCACATGCTTTAGCACGTTTCATCCTCTTGGGAGGATAAAATATTCGAGAATAATGTTGTTATGTGCCCAGGGATGGCACTTTCATCCTCCCAAAGGGATAAAACGTTCTAAAGCATGTACAAGTCATTGCTAAAGGCAGAAATAGGACAGAAATTTGCTCCTGATTTTATGCCGTTTTTGAAGGTTTCTTGGAGTGGCTGTCTTGAGAAAATCCCTCATAATTTCAGAACGGAGTGGCCGATTTCAGTCAAGTAAAATTTGAATTTATTTGGACATGTCCACTATTAAACAATATATTTACAAATATTATTGCCTGGATATTCAGGGAGCCATGGAATTTCAAACGGGGATTGCTTTTTCTGACTCACACGGTACGTTGACCAATGATCAATTTTTCCTTCAAAGCAACCTTTAAACTATTTCCTACTAGGTGGGAAGTTTCCTTCAATACATAGAAAGATGAAACCCTGTTGAAATGCATTACCAACTGTTCATGTCTGAAAAAGCAGAAGTCAAACAAAGCAGTATTACAAATAGTATTACAAAGCAGTTATATTTTTCAGACTTACTAAAATTGATGAAACTGGCAGAGATTTAAATTCATTGTTATCCATTTTTAACTAAGTTGGTTTATTCTACCTGTATGAAACTTTTTACAACAATAAGGAATGTTATCAATCGGCTTCCAAGGTTTCAGTTGACCAAAGTAAACACAATAAATATTTGAACATACCCAGTAGCGAGACTGAGGAACGAATCTTTATCCTTGATACTTGACATGTCTTCGATTTCACACAAAAGAATGCTGGCAAGATTTGAGTTCTTTATGATGACTGGAACTTCTTCAAACAAATTATCATAACTGACTCCCTTCTTGGCTAATCTACAATTGAATTGAATTGTGAATGTGATGATAAATGTGAATTTGAGTATGAACTTACAATTTAAACATGTGCTTTCTTGAATAGCCCAGATGTTAAAATATACTTGAGAAATAACACCATTCCTCAAGATAAAACTTGTTGCTCAAAAAGTCAGTTAATTAAAATAAGCGTATCAGTTGTTTGTATGTGCAGCTATAATTCTTTAAATGTATACAAAGATTGAAGAGATACAATATTGTATATCGCCTTGAATATTACGATTAGATGTTTCGTTATATATCCTAGTATCTTTGCTTGCTTGCTGTTTCGACTAGCTAGCTGTGGTAAAGTTTGGAACAAGTAATCAATGTAAAAAAAAAATAGGAATATTTGTAATTCGAACGCTAATCTTTAATTCGAATCAAAACTTTACTTTTTCTGCTTTGGAAAGATTTCATTTCAAACCAAGCTGCATTCGAATTCAAGGTCGATTCAAATTCAAGCTAGCTAGTCGAAACAGCAGACCAAAATTTGTATGTCGTTGGGTGGTCGTCAGGGAGCTTTTTACCAGCATGCTTTCCAGCAAAACACAACAGAGTCTTTGAAGCTGCCATCTTTAGCGTTATTGTCTATTGAAGCATAAGAAAAGTTTCATACTTACCCATCAGGTGTGAAAACCTTTTCTCCACTACGATAAAGTTCCATCAAGAGAGGGGTCAGTCTGTAGGCACTAAATGATAGCATCCCTTGTAATGTTTTCAATGGGTCTAAAACAAAAATTGATAGTAATTTTAAAATAATGTTTTGAGATAAAGAAATGAGTCTGTTTTCACTGTAAAATTTATGAAAAACATNAGCAAAACACAACAGAGTCTTTGAAGCTGCCATCTTTAGCGTTATTGTCTATTGAAGCATAAGAAAAGTTTCATACTTACCCATCAGGTGTGAAAACCTTTTCTCCACTACGATAAAGTTCCATCAAGAGAGGGGTCAGTCTGTAGGCACTAAATGATAGCATCCCTTGTAATGTTTTCAATGGGTCTAAAACAAAAATTGATAGTAATTTTAAAATAATGTTTTGAGATAAAGAAATGAGTCTGTTTTCACTGTAAAATTTATGAAAAACATTACGATAGGATTTGAAAAATATTCTCTAAAAATAGCAGTGCATACCAGTGCAGTGCAGTCATAAGTTATCTTGCAGAGTTTGCTCCTATTGCCCTCTCTAGTTTAGTCTTTAAAAAATTTTGTAAATGTTTTCTTATAATACTTTAGGCTGCTTTAAGACTCAGAATTATCAAGAAATAACTTGAGAAGAAACTGGTCAAAAAATAAACAAAAAATCACCAAATATAACATGGCCTTTCCTCTAAATATTACATCATCAATCTTTGTGAACAGTCAAATTTATGGTTTATTGTGGCCTGTTAAACTTGAATGCCGTTTCTGTGATTGGTTGAGCTGGTAGAATCATTAGAAAACTCACCATAGACAAGTACAACAGACTCTTCAATTGAATTTTGATAATTGTATTGAGCCTCCACAAAGTTTCTGTTCAAGAAAGATCCAAGATACGTTGATTGATACCAACCAACATGAAGATGGTCAACATTAACTTCTCGTAATTTCCTCATCATTTCTATCTGGTATTGAACTGAAAAAAAAACAAAAAATAACCATGCATGGTTGCTGTGAAGATATACCGGGTGGCTCAAAAAATGTCCCCCTATTCGAAAAATCATTGCAGCAAATTTACTTGCACTGTAATCATCAAAATTGATTTTCCTAATAGCTACAAGATTGAAGTATTTTTTTGGCAATTTTCAAAATAATAGTCCCGTGGTAAATTTGAAAGATCGAAAAAATTAGTTTTGCAGAACATCTCAGTTTGCAGAACATATTAGTTTGCTAAAACACATGATCAAAGGCATATCGAAATAAAAGAAATACAACTTTTCCGTTTTACTATTTTCAATACTCCTTTGTTTAGAGCAAGAAATAAGATATTAATTTCAGTTTCCGTCTCAGTTGATCATTTTGTTAGTTATGCTATTTCTCAAAAGGATTTCAAATAGATTTCAAAAGATCTGGAAGATTTGATCGTGCATTTTAGGCCATTTTCCGGCTGTTCTGTAAGACTGATCTTTTAAAATTTCGAATTACCAAAAGACTACTATTTTGAAAATTACAAAAAAAATGTAAAAAAATACTTCAATCTTTCAGCTATTAGAAAAATCAATTACAGCACATTCACAATCAATTATGATTACAGCACAACTACTTTTGTTGCAATGATTTTTCAAACAGGGGGACATTTTTTGAGTCACCCGGTATATGAATTTTTGCATGATTCTTTAACAGACTCTTTGACAGCAGTTGGATATTGCGATATCATAGACTTTCCTCTACCAAGTAGAAATCTTGAATGCTTCTTAAAATCTGAGGGTTTTACGCAAATTAATATTGCTTTTTCTGCCTAAGAATTCTGAGGAAATCTCAAGAACTCTTTTCCAAAACATTTTGCGGTCTTCTATGCCTCTCATTAGTTTTTACCTGCATTTGGAGAAATCTTATGTTAATGTACACAAGGAGATTTTAATATGCTGATGTATACTGTAGATATCAATGCACACAAGGCCTGTACTGTAGTTCGTGGCAAAAGAGCATTACCCATTTATTGTGTAAGAACATTGTGAATATTAAAGTGGTAAGCATAACATAGGGCTCAAATCTTTAAAAAAGGTGGGTGTAAAATTCTATAACATTTTTCTTTGAATTAAATGGCTTGAAAGGAACTTAGATTACTTTGCTGTAAATCTGTTGTGGAAATTTTTTGATATCTTGATTATTTTCAAAATGGCGGCATTTACTATATTTGAGGCTGTGACGTCATCAAATTTCTAAATCCTAAACCAGAAGAGCGACAGAATTCTGCTTCACACCATATTGTACACATTCCTAAACTATGATTTTCTTGAAGATTGCATCATTTTTGCTCTATTGATTTAGGATTTATGATGATTTTAATTTTTTCAAAAATTTCCATGAATTCTTTCAACAAAAATAAAAACCCCGCCATTTTGAAAATAATCAAGATATCAAAACATTTCACGACATATTTACAGCAAAGTACCCTAAGTTCCTTTCAAGCCATTCAATTCAAGNGCAGCAAAACACAACAGAGTCTTTGGAGCTGCCATCTTTAGCGTTATTGTCTATTGAAGCATAAGAAAAGTTTCAGACTTACCCATCAGGTGTGAAAACCTTTTCTCCACTACGATAAAGTTCCATCAAGAGAGGGGTCAGTCTGTAGGCACTAAATGATAGCATCCCTTGTAATGTTTTCAATGGGTCTAAAACAAAATTGATAGTAATTTTAAAATAATGTTTTGAGATAAAGATATGAGTCTGTTTTCACTGTAAAATTTATGAAAAACATTACGATAGGATTTGAAAAATATTCTCTAAAAATAGCTGTGCATACCAGTGCAGTGCAGTCATAAGTTATCTTGCAGAGTTTGCTCCTATTGCCCTCTCTGGTTGTTTAGTCTTTAAAAAATTTTGTAAAAGTTTTCTTATATTACTTTACAGTAGGCTGCTTTAAGACTCAGAATTATCAAGAAATAACTTGAGAAGAAACTGGTCAAAAAATAAACAAAAAATCACCAAATATAACATGGCCTTTCCTCTAAAGATTACAGCATCAATCTTTGTGAACAGTCAAATTTATGGTTTGTTGTGGCCTGCTAAACTTGAATACTGTTTCTGTGATTGGTTGAACAGTAGAATCATTAGAAAACTCACCATAGACAAGTACAACAGACTCTTCAATTGAATTTTGATAATTGTATTGAGCCTCCACAAAGTTTCTGTTCAAGAAAGATCCAAGATACGTTGATTGATACCAACCAACATGAAGATGGTCAACATTAACTTCTCGTAATTTCCTCATCATTTCTATCTGGTATTGAACTGAAAAAGAACAAAAATAACCATGCATGGTTGCTGTGAAGATATACCGGGTGACTCAAAAAAATGTCCCCCTATTCGAAAAATTACTGCAGCAAATTTACTTGCGCTGTAATCATCAAAATTGATTTTCCTAATAGCTACAAGATTGAAGTGTTTTTCGTATTTTTTGGCAACTTTCAAAATAATACAGCTGTGGTAAATTTGAAAGATTAAAAAATTAGTTTTGCAGAACATCCAGAAAATGGCCTAAAACACATGATCAAAGGCATATCGAAATAAAAGAAACGCAACTTGTCAGTTTTACTATTTTCAATACTCCTTTTTTCAGAGCAATAAATAAGATATTAATTTCAGTTTCCGTCTCAGTTTCAGTTGATCATTTTGTTAGTTATGCTATTTCTCAAAAGGATTTCAAATGGATTTCAAAGATCTGGAAGATTTGATTGTGCATTTTAGGCCATTTTCCGGCTGTTCTGTAAGACTGATCTTTTTAATATTTCGAATTGCCAAAAGACTACTATTTTGAAAATTACCAAAAAAATTTAAAAAAATACTTTAATCTTTCAGCTATTAGAAAAATCAATTACAGCACATTCACAATCAATTATGATTACAGCACAACTACTTTTGTTGCAATGATTTTTCAAACAGGGGGACATTTTTTTAGTCACCCGGTATATGAATTTTTGCATGATTCTTTAACAGACTCTTTGACAGCAGTTGGATATTGCGCTATCATAGACTTTCCTCTACCAAGTAGAAATCTTGAATGTTTCTTAAAATCTGTGGGTTTTAGGCAAATTAATATTGCTTTTTCTGCCTAAGAATTCTGAGGAAATCTCAAGAACTCTTTTACAAAACATTTTGCGGTCTTTTATGCCTCTCATTAGTTTCTACTTGCATTTGGAGAAATCTTATGTTAATGTACATAAGGAGATTTTAACATGCTAATGTATATATATCAACACACACAAGGCCTGTACTGTAGTTTGTGGCAAAAGAGCATTACCATTTATTGTGTAAGAACATTGTGAATATTAAAGTGGTAAGCATAACATAGGGCTCAAATCTTTAAAAAAGGTGGGTGTAAAATTCTATAACATTTTTCTTTGAATTAAATGGCTTGAAAGGAACTTAGGGTACTTTGCTGTAAATCTGTCGTGGAAAATTTTTGATATCTTCATTATTTTCAAAATGGCAGCATTTATCATATTTGAGGCTGTGACGTCATCAAATTTCTAAATCCTAAACCAGAAGAGCGACAGAATTCTGCTTGACACCATATTGTACACATTCCTAAACTATGATTTTCTTAAAGATTGCATCATTTTTGCTCTATTGATTTAGGATTTATGATGATTTTAATTTTTTCAAAAATTTCCATGAATTCTTTCAACAAAAATAAAAACCCCGCCATTTTGAAAATAATCAAGATATCAAAACATTTCCACGACAGATTTACAGCAAAGTACCCTAAGTTCCTTTCAAGCCATTTAATTCGAAGAAAAATGTAATAGAATTTTACACCGACCTTTTAAAGATTTGAAAGATTTGAGCCCTATGCTGGTAAGCATGAGTCCAACATGAAATTTTTACCTTCATCANCCATATTGTACACATTCCTAAACTATGATTTTCTTAAAGATTGCATCATTTTTGCTCTATTGATTTAGGATTTATGATGATTTTAATTTTTTCAAAAATTTCCATGAATTCTTTCAACAAAAATAAAAACCCCGCCATTTTGAAAATAATCAAGATATCAAAACATTTCCACGACAGATTTACAGCAAAGTACCCTAAGTTCCTTTCAAGCCATTTAATTCGAAGAAAAATGTAATAGAATTTTACACCGACCTTTTAAAGATTTGAAAGATTTGAGCCCTATGCTGGTAAGCATGAGTCCAACATGAAATTTTTACCTTCATCAAAGTCGTCATCCTCAGACCTTGGATAAGGAAAACAGTTTGTGATCTCTAACTTCTTGTCAACAACAAGTCCTAAAAGGACACCCTGAGCAATTTCACTTGGTCCCTCTTCATAACAATGTCTGATGATTTTCAGGGCCACCTGAAAAGACCAGAAAAATATATCTAAAAAGGCCAAATGGGGAAAAGTCCTTTTCATAGACATTGCACAACGAAAATAAAAAGTCATTATTTATTTTGCATCTACCTATCTATTGAAATGCCAGTCTGCATATGAAATTTGCATGCCAATATCTAAATATTTATTTTTGTTTCTTATTTAAAAAACAAAGAAACAGTCAACTGCTCACAAGAGCATGCCAGTGATACCAGTTTGCACACGTGAGACTCTCTTAGCAAGAGCTACACCATGGCATGCTCTACAAACTTTCTTGGAGAACCTGCTTTTGCCATTTATTGTTACTGTTTTTCCTCTACAGTGAATTTGAATCCATATTTTCGAAGATCTTCAATATAGAGAAACCTTTTCTCCATTTAAAGCCCTATAATTTTGGCACACTCTTTGGCATGGAGAAATTCCCAGATTCACTGCCAGTCTCTTCTCAAGTTTTCAGTCTGTAGAAAATTTGAATGTTTTCCCATCAATTTAGGCTCTTTCCAAAACAATAATTTTCAAGAAATCGCTTTCAACTGCTGAAGAGTGCACCCATCCAACTTTTGAAGTGCAATTGCTCATTCATAATATGCCAGTCTGCCACGCATGACAGTTCTCAACAAGATCTTGTGTGTGCAAGGGCAAACAAAAATGTGTGCAAGTGGCAGAAATGGTTTGAAATGTGTGCACTTTTTCAGTTTCCGTCAAATTACTTCAATGCCTGTGTGTGCAGCCTTCTATTTTGGTGTGCATTTGGTCAAAACTGTGAAAAAATCTTGTGTGTGCACATGCCACACTCTCCAGACTGGATAACATGAGTATTCATGCCAAATAAATGTTTGGCGTACGTGAAAGAGTATAGAGAGGAAGTTGTTTTCTGAGTGAAATTTACTCTTTTTATTAGAGTCTGTCAAGGACTTGGGCTTGGTGTGGGTCTAGTAAAACAATTTACAATCAGAATTTGCCGTAAAATATTCAATTTAAACCAGATCCCTTTACATTTTCTTTGTTAGGATAGGAATCGAATTTTCCTCGCTAGATTTTCGATGAATGTTTTGTTTAGTTTGCGAAAAAGTAAGTTATTTTACACATTGTTGAGAATTAAATTATTCAAAAATATTCATCAGACTTCCCTCATTAATTGGTTTGAAGAAAAACTATAAATATTACCAATCCTTCAATCTGTACAGCTTCCACGTGAGGATGTTCTTTCTCGGTTCTTTTTGCAACTTCGGCCATTTTGGAAAAGGCAGATGTGATAATGAAGACGAGATTTTGAGACACGGATACGAGGTGGCATCCGCTCCTCCGCAGAAGCTTTCTTTAGTTCGATGGCTTTGGCTATGCAGCATAGACACCAAATTTTGATTGGCTGACAAATCGACATGCCAGGGCAATGCGAATTTGGCCAATCATTTAGCGCAACAAAAAGAAACGCAAATTTAGGCACATTATGTACGTTTTCAACCTTCCATCGCAATACAATTTGCTACGTGAGGGAAATGTGTACTTTCGAAATATTTTTCTATAAATTCATTTTAAATAAAGGAACGTATGAATTTTAGTAGACGTTTTTCACCTCCAATGCAACATTATCGGCTAACAAACCTTACATCGTTTCTTATTTGGTTGTTTGATTACTAAAGAGATGTGCAAAATGAATTAAAACTTTGAAAAGACAATAGATGCATATGTAATATCTAAAGAAAAGCGAAATTTGGGGAAGCAGTTATCTTGGACGATGCAGAAATTATTTCTGCCAAAACTGTTAGCAGCTGAACAAAGAAGATAGAACCGTAGGAGCCAGGGGGTACTGGGGGCACGCCCCCAAGATTTGCAACAAATGGAAATGTGCCCTTTCTGTCGTTGGAGTATCTTTTCGGTTCTTTACGGTGCTCGCATGTTGTTGGCGGGCCTATTCTTAGGATGCTCAAAAAGGTCGCCGGAAAAGGGCTTTTGTAGTTGACATTATGTTGCTACGAGAGCTGAGAAAGACGGGCTAGTCTATTTGGACTTTACGTCTTGTCGTTAGTGTATCTTTTTGGTTGTTTACAGCGCTAAGATGCTTCCTATGGCCCTGAAAGAAGAGAAACACTTGAGACAAATCATTAACTATATAAATGAATTACAAATCCCTTTTAAAAAGGTAGCTATGAATAGTATGAACGTTTTGTTCATGCATTTGTACTTGAACTTAACAGACATTCTAATAAAATAAACAAAAACACACAGAATTTCAAATTTATCTTACCAAATAAAAATCAAATCGACTATCTCGTATAAATTGGGTGATAAAACTCACCAAGAATTAGCTAGCAAGTCTCTTTGAAACTTAGACGTAGCTAATATGAATTTCAAATATAAAAACAAAGTGGGGAATACAGTTTTAGTGTCCAGGCATGAATTAGAATTGTCTGTGGTCCCTCTGTGGTTCAAATTGTTCTTAGTGCTTGTCTTGGCACGAAGATACTTCAGTGTATTTGCAATGGTCTTTGATTGGCTGAACATAAATCTTTGAGGATACTGCATAATGCACATCTTATGTATCATCGACAAACTACTGCTAATTATGGCTTTTACCTCAATAGTGGAAGTAAGCTTTTAGAGTTGTTCTCTTTGGGAAGCAACTGTTGAACAATTGTTTACGTTCTAATCTTCACCATTTCCTAAATCAGTCGCGAAAGCAACTTGTTTTCGGCCTTTCTCAAACGTATCATCGAAATCTCCCATGAGATTTACAGGAGCCACTAACTCAGGAGTGCCATCATCATCATCGTCATCATCATCATCATCATCATCCTCGTTATCGTTATTAACCTCGTCTTGATCTTCAGAATCATCGCTATCAACTGGGGTAATTAAAAAAGGGAATGAAGGTTCCCCAAGGAGATAATCTGCCCCTAGATCTCTTTTGTAAATATAAGAGTCATTATCTGAGTCATCTGTATCTGTGACGTCATCGGCATCGGTATCTGTAATGCTTCTTTTGGCATCTTGTAATTCTTCATATCCTTGCATATTCTTTTGTTGTTGTTCCTTTTTCTTCTGCTCTGGTTTCTCTGTCTGCACATCGTTCCTCGTTTGAGTCTCGTGTGATCCGCTTCCGGAACCATGGGAGTTTTGCTGTTCAGCTCCAGAACCTGCGGGAACGGCTTCACGATCACTCGCAAGCACCGCAGGACTCTTCTCTTCGTTATGTTTAGATTCTGCAGAATTGTCCTCAGCTGCATTCGCAGATTTGGCGGGTTTCTCTTCAACAGCACTCGCCGATTTGGCAGTACTTTCTTCAGCTGCACTAGCGGATTTTGTGTCACTTTCTTCAGCTGCACTGGCAGATTTAGCGGGACTTTCTTCAGCTGCACTGGCAGATTTAGCGGGACTTTCTTCAGCTGCACTCGCGGATTTTGTGTCACTTTCTTCAGCTGCACTCGCAGATTTGGCGGGACTTTCTTCAGCTGCACTCGCAGATTTAGTGGGACTTTCTTCGGCTGCACTGGTAGATTTGGTGTCACTTTCTTCAGCTACATTCGTGGATTTCACTGGACTAGAGCCACTTGCAGATTCTGCAGAACCCTCTGCGTGTTCACTCGTGTTTTCTGTTTGATCTTTCGTGGCTTCTGCGTTTTCACTTGCGGTATCTGCGTGATCATCCGTGTTTTCCGCGTGTTCACTAGCAGTTTTTGCGGGTTTCGCATCTCTGCTGCTCGCTTGTTCTTCTTTTGCATCTTCCTCTTTATCAGCAGAAGCATTAGTATCTTCTTTCACTTCATCGCGTGCTTTTACTGACGTCACTTCCTGTTTCTTATCATTCACATCCGGTTTATCGTTCACGTCACTTCCGGAAGAGAAAAAGTTTTCTGCATTATCTGCTTCTCCTTTGACTTCTGGTGCAGCCTTACTTGCTACGTCACCACTTCCAGAAGATCCGAAGCCAGAGGCTGCTTTTAGGCCACTTGATGAATTTTCCCCTGCACTCACGTCAGCATCTGTGGAAGGAAAATAAGGTGTTTTCAGTTTCAGACTGCTTAAGAAATGACTTTTCTCATTTGTTATATTTCTATTCCTTGCAGTCATCTTCAGCACTTTCTGCGCCTAATTTTACCCTTATATTCCTCCTCTTTTGTATTTCCACCTGCCTGCACTTCTTTGGGGGAGATCACTGAGGAGAGATCATAGCCTCACTGCATAAGGCCCTCAACTTACGCTCATCTTATCTCATTGAATTGCTGTTGTTGTTGTCGCTGCAGAAAGTTGGTTGTATCCTTATGAGTTCAGTCAAAGAGCGAAGCTACGACATGTATTGAGTCTAGAGAGATCACTGATTAGCAGAGGAGATGAAACTTAAAGGCCCATTGCCAACCATCATCCTTTGCGCGCTGAATGAAAAGCAAAACAAAGAGAACCTTGCCCAGAAACGACTTTCATATCATACGAAAGCTGACTTTGTGGCCGCTAAAGGATCATTGGGTCTCTGACGGTATAATCATAATGGAACTGAATAATTATCTAATTTATGAATCAAGGATTCGTTCGATGTAGAAACTTCCATCGCTATTTATCAGTTTTTCTAAAATTATTGCTTCTTGCAGACTATTTTTCATAAAAACTGGGGTCTCTTTTCTTGATCTAAAAATTTCTGCGAAGTTTTACAAGAAGATTGATCGATAAAGTAAAGATAATAAGAGATTAAAAAGATAGCTAAATTATAATACATTATTAAGACATTAATGGTAAAAATTTAGTTACCTGAGTTGGGCAATGGTTTCCCCAATATCCATGTTACATGCAGTATCAAAAAAAGCAGTGAGCATCGCTTATAAAGAATCATGACTGCCAAGTATCCGTCTTTCAACCCCTGCAAGAAAGGAATTTTGAAATCAAATACGAGTGAAGTTAACAAAGCACAGTGTTGAAAACTGGCAGAGCTTTACTTTCTTTGGATTCAAATTCGAGGCGATTTTGCAATGCAGCGATGTTGAATTAATCCAACTTTGTTGCTTTGCAGCGCCTCATTGTTATCTAATCTAAAATGCGTCAAGAACGACGCTTCAAGTATGAATTCAGCTTTACTTTCGTTTTTGCAAAATTCAAAGGCAAGACAAAAGAGAGATTATCATTCTCTTCAAGCCTTCAAGGCAGAGATCGTTCGTGAACCATGTGAACTTGCATTTTGGAATGCAGAATATTGGAGTTCTCAAGAAGAAATAAAATGCTTAGGTAGTGTCTAGTATAAATAGAAATAAAATAGAAGAAAGTAAGATAGGTAAAAGGAAAGTATCCTGTTCATGCAAAATCATAAAATATACAATTTTCAAGTTTAAAAGAGTAGATGATCTACTGAGGAAAAACGCCTAAAAACGACGAAACAAGCGGGGAAACAAGCCAGGTCTGTAATCGACAACTACAAAATAAAACGTCTTCACAATTTGATATAAGATTATGCTTACCCTCAAAATGATATCCAACAATCAATCTTTGAAATTTCATCCAAAATTCGGCAACCTCAAAGGAAATAGTCTCACTCTGTTGCTGTTTGATCGCGCCTGTCAATAATAGCACACGTTATACTAGGCCTTGACCCTTCTATGCAGTGATCACTGTGCGTATGAATGAGCCCATGAATAGTGTTTAACAGGCAGAGGACATGCATAGACTTGTGTTTATTATTCTCTCATCTTACATACCAGCGGCTTCAATGTATAACGGGTACCTGACGAAAAAGAATCTATCTGGACTTTACACTTAGTTGTTAGTGTATCTTTTTAGTTGTTTATGGTGTTCGAATGGTGTTCAGAGGCCTGTTAGAAGGACGCTCAAAATGTTCGTTGGAAAACCGAGTACATGAGTTCCTTCGTTATCGTTAAAGGGCTGACAACTATTCGAAATTGAACCCTAGTTGTTAGTGTATCTTTTCGTTTGATTATAGCGCTCTAATGTTGTTGATAGGCCTATTCTTAGGATGCTCAAAAAGGTCGCCGGGAAAGGCTTTTGTAGTTGACGTAATGTTGCTACAAGAGCTGAGAAAGACGGGCTAGGCTATTTGAACTTTATGCCTAGTCGTTAGTGTATCTTTTAGGTTGTTTACAGCACTAAAATGTTCTTTGGGGGTCCACTAGTAGTAGGCCATCCAAAACAGTTGTTGAAAAGGTAATTTTTGCAGTTGATTTTGGAATTCAAACGTAGACGTCAGTGCCCCCGACATCACCATTTCTACTTTCGACCAACAGCATAAACGCAAAAAGAAACTAACCGTTTAACATTGTCTGTAATCAGTACACTTAGGTATTATTAGACGAGTTAAAACTGATCTAAATTCACAAAAAGTTTAAGAATTCTAATTGTTACACACAACACACATTTTGTGATAACATTCGGTGTCATACTCGTACATAACCATAATTTAAAATATCATACATCAATAACAAAAAGCAATTTTTCACAACGCTCCCCTTAAAATACAATTGGTGAAGGGGAAGGTGAAGGTGAAGTTGCGTTTTTTAGCGCCAAGCGCTGGGATCGCAGAAGTAGAGAATACCTAATCGAGTCCGCGATCCCTTGTCATGACGCTCAAATGGTGGGGCTCTACCTGGGATCGAACCCGGTCCGCCTGACTGTTCTGGCTGCAAAGTCAGAGGATTACACCACTGCGCCACAACACCTCCAATTTCTGTGATTTTGAGGTACGGAGGTGGTTCCTTTGATTTTTTCGACTTTGAGGCCTGTGGGGCTCATAAGATTCGTTACATCCTTCTAGGCCATACTTCTCTAAGAGGGACACAAGACAAAGAAGCTCCTTATGGTTATGCCACATTACAAGCTTCAGTTTACGTTTTTCCAGGTTTATGATTATACCTCATGAGTGTTTTGCACAGCAAGAGTCTACAACAGTCCAAATTCTTAGGATTGGGACCACCATGTAGGTTGATATATTTATATGCAAGATACAGAGTCTTCTCCCGCTATTCTTAAAGGCCTTGACTTTCTTCTTAGTCGCAGAAAACAAATACTTTGCGAATTTGTAAGAAATGATATTCCATAATCTATACGTGTTCTCGGTAACGGATCTAAGATTTACAATCTCGTATGTTGACTTAAGTTTTAAAATTACTAATTAAATGGGACTTACAAAAATGATGTCCTTTTCTTTTAATGTCTAAAGTGCTCAGTCTCCTTTACAGATCCAAGACCTTCTTTCCCCATCCAATAACGACGTCGATGCCAACTTGTTTTTGAACAGTAGATGAGATATCGAACCCTCTCTTCTGGAATTCCTCTAATGTCCACGTGTACCCTCCGCATTGTATCTTGATGTTACCACTAGCTGTGTAGAAGCGATTGTTACCAGTGTATGGTACAAGATCTTCAATGCTCTCCTCGATGCATGTGCCAATTCGGTATACGGAATCTTGGTTGAGAATGCAAGTATTTGAAACGTAGACCTCGTCCCAACCAGACGCACCTGTTTAATAATTAAAACAACAGTTAAATATTTTGCTACCGGGGTCACAAAAAGAGTTCCCAAGTTTGAAAAAATTTCAACATTTGATCACAAGGCCAATCTTCAAAATTATCTTTTTGGCAAGTATATCAAGGATCAAATTATTTTTCCAGATGTAGCTTATCGTAGTTTCAGAAATTAGCAAATTGGGCTCTTTTTAGGGCTCCCAAGGGGACCACTCAGCACCTGCACATACGGTTGGGTCAGTCCCAGAAATTTTCAGACAAACCAAAAATATCAGTTCAGCTTCATCGTAACCCAAAAATATCAGCTCATTTTATACTCGACACCTGTAAACGAACGTAAAATATCCTGAAACGATGCAAAGCGGAGATCAGGATTGCCTCTAAAACATCCAAAAGTTACTGGAGACTTTGAATCTCAAAAATCGCGAAATTTTGGCTCTTGTGCAAGTTTTACAACGTCGCTCGAAGAGTATATCTCAAATTCAGGTTGTTAAAGGTGTCATTTCTTCATTGTTCAATTCTCTAATGATAATGTGTGTATCTTCCTGATACTTATAACCAAGTTAGGAGTAGAGCTTTACTCAATACAAATAGCAAGAAAGGAAACAGGTAAATAAACAAGTATCAAAAACACGAAATACCTGAACCAAGCTGCTGTCCTCGGGAATCCATACAATAATGATCAGACATATATTTATCAGGGTAAGCGTAGACATTGTTCAAAGCTTTCTTCGAATGGCCGAAATAATTCTTCCATCCACCATACGTAAGGAAATTGTATGAATCTGCCCAATAGCTTGAGCCATCGTCATGGTCGATAGGCCATACAGAGAAATAATTGCTTATAACGAGGCATTTAGAAACAAAGTTTTCCATTGGCAGAAGCATTCCTTTGCTTGGGTCTAGGACTTTGGTGATGTATGGTACTCGATCCCATGTGTTAATTGGGCCATGATCAAAGGTTTCTGTTAGGAGTAAAGAAATGTGGCTTAAAGACCCTCTGCTAACCATGAGGCTTTGCGTGCTGCGCATGAGAAAACAGCACAACACCGGCCTAGCTTCAGAGACTTTCAGATAATCTGAAAGTCCGTTTGCAGTTCATTCTGGGACAGCAACGGCGTGCAAAGCCACATGGTTAGCAGAGGGTCTTTAAGATCTCAAGCTGTTTCAAATAGGCATCAAAGAAAGGGGTTCGATTTTGTGGATATGGCCTGATTGCGACATGACGATGGCTCTTGCACAAACGGGTTCTCAGTTTATTCAGTCTTGAATCCTAATGAGCTGATAAGCAGTTGTTTTGGTCTGACATTAGCCATGTAGCAAATCAGCTTTAAGCCGTAAACACGGGAAAACTTATAGGCAATTTTGTGAATTTCTCAAAAGACCAACCAAACCTCGTAGAAAATGTAATGACCGAGTTTGACCGGATAAAACTTTCAGATCTGACTTACGCTTTCAGCTACCCAACAAATTTCTACTTAAATAAATCAAACAAGAGTTCCAAGGCGTACAATCCTGGAAACACTAAGCATTTTTTCCAACAAACCCGGAACTGCCCTCTAACTTAGATATGGGTTTCTGGATCTCCCTGAACACTTTCTCGCCCTTCCTAATAAGAAGTGCTACAATGGATTTCCTTGAAAGCAGCTTGGTCCAGCTTGGTCCGGTTTCGTATCCAGCATACCTGAACCAAGTGATTGTGCTCTTGTATCCATACAAAATACCGCACCTTGCGAAGAACCAGGCTTGCCCGGGTAGATATAATAATTATCCATTGAAGTCAATGAATCTCCTAAATAATTCTTGAATCCACCGTACACCAAATAATTATTATAATCAGACCAATATCGAGAGCCATCGTCATGTGTAATAGGCCAGTCTGCATTATAATTATTAATGATAAATGTCTTTGAGATATGATTTTCTTTCCCTCTTAGTGAAGGTGTTTTCCCATCGCCTACTTTTGTTATGTATGGTACTCGATCCCAACTGTTGAAAGGACCATGGTCGAACGTTTCTGTAAACAACGAATACAAGTTATGAATATTTCAAAACGCATAGAGTCTTGAAACAACCCCAAAAGGACCAGTGCAAGGACCAACAACAGTCTTCTTGCTGTTCACTGTGTTTGTACGTACTTGGTAAGTACTTAAGCACTAAATAATAGTCTTAATAGAGTTGCACAAGATATGCATTTACAAGTTATGAATATTTCAAAACGCATAGAGTCTTGAAACAACCCCAAAAGGACCAGTGCAAGGACAAACAACAGTTTCTTGCTGTTCACTGTGTTTGTACGTACTTGGTAATTACTAAAAAACAGTCGTAATAGAGTTCCACAAGATATGCATTTGCTATATTTAGTATTTCTTATAAACAGGGATGGAAAAAGTGCTCGACCGCGCGACCGCCGGTCGGAGGCATATTTCAAAAACCGACATAACAATGGAGGCACTTTTTAAGCTTCGCTGAAAGGGATTTTACTAAATATTTTCCATTCTTAATTCTCTCAATGTTAAGAGTGTATCACGTAAGGTTTCTTTGAAGAAAAAGAACTTTATATAACAACATCATATTGACTTTCCAAAGGAAGGCAGACCATCGTTTCTACAGATCTTCTTTTATTTTATTTGGGATGGCCAACAACTTAAAGTGTTTGAAATGATTTGACAAAAGACATTTCTGAAGATACAAATATACTTGTTATAAGAAACTCTTTACAAGAAATCAACCTTTCAGATAGGCAAACAATTAAGAAGCTTTAGTACTGGAAGAAAATTATCGAAAACAGATTGTTTTTGCACATTTAATCATTAACACCCGTTCAATAATATACATTTTTATTAAGGATAAGTGAGAAAAACTTTCAACATTTGAGGCGTTTGTCCCCCCCTGAGGCGCTTCGGAGGCATTTGCCCCCCCCCCCCTTCTGTCAAAAGATTGTCCTCGAGAGTCTTTCAAAAAAGAGGAGAGAGTAGCCTAGTATAGGTAGGGTGGGTAAGAATTTGTCCAAGAAATGCTGGAAAGTGACTGAGAGTCATTCTAAGCCAAAGTAAAGGTTGGCATTTTTTAAATTTTCCCAGACGTACTATCACAGAATTTTCAAGGCCTCCATTTCGGGGTCAAGCAAACATAGGATTGTCAGAGAAGCGCTACGAGAAAGTACAGTATAAGGTCTTTGCGCAAAAATTTTCCCAAAGATGGTCATTCATAAAAAACTGTTACAAAATCGTCAAAGTTTCCAATTTGGCATTGGTAAAGATGGGATGGAGATAGAGATTCTACGCCAACGAAACTGATGTTTACTCAAAAATTTTCCTGGGCATGCTAACCTTTAAAACAAATTTCACAAAATGATCAAAATTCTATGCTAATACCGGCGAATATGGGATCGAGAGAAGCGTTCTAAGCCAAAGTAGAGGGCGTGTCCTCAAAAATTTTCCTGTGGGCTTTGGCCTCAGACCCCTCATTCTAATACCCCAAGTTAATTTCTCCTGGCCACGCCGCTGATTTTGAGCCACAAAAGTGTAACGGATCGGCCTCCCATCATACATTTTTCCTGCTAATTTGAAACACTTTTGTTCCTTCTGTCTATAGAATGAATTATTTTGTTCTGGAGGAGCAGTGTAAACGTTCTTGAACCGTAACAACTTTGTAACAAATCAAAACTGTACCGGTAGTGTAAACGTGGTCTTAATTTTACGATTTCACATCAATTGTCTTTTAATGCAACTTAATGTTTTGACGCAATCANTTATAAAAGTCGGACCAGTGGATCTATCATAAATCACTGACACCGTTTGGAAGTTATATGCTTTGTGACCCTGTATGCCAAGTGTAAAGCGATTTGATTGGCCCGTTAGGTACACCAAGGTTTTTTAGTAGCCACCAGTACCCCGGAATCTTGTTTCGAGAAATCAGGCTTTTATCAAATTGAAGCAAAACGCGCGGGAAAAACGATTAGGCTTGAAAGTGCAAACATAAAGCCGCAGGTCAAGCAATAAAGCTTTAGGGCGGTTTTGGTCAATCGTTATATCAAGAAAATAACAGCAGGGGATGTTGTGGATATAGCTGCAAGGTCAAATGAGTTTACTTTAATCCTCTGAAGTCTATTCCCGCAATTTTTGAGAAATATGATTGCTTCTTTTAGAAGGCTCAAATTTCCCAGTAATTGTGATTATTTCTGGAAGTGAGTTGGTTGAACCGGTACTCAAATATTTAAACCATTAGATTATGACGAAAACGAAAAATCGAGAATTTTTTGTCTGAAGGGTTACAGTAACCTTAATTCTACCCAAATATAACCCATTTCAAGTGAAAGATTTGATCACTAAGCTGCAACAAAGGAAATTGTGTCTGAAATTTTTCCATCCGAATTTCCGAAACGAAACATTTGGATGTTAAATGTATTCTTGTTTCTCAGGAAAGGTATATTGGACAAGTATAAAAAATCACTCCTGTTTGAAAGGCTACATTCCCTAAACACCAAACTAATATTCCTGGATCCAACATGCTCAATTGATTTAAAATATTCATCTGGCTGAAATCAGCCACTCATTTCTAAAGCTACAAGGGATTTCTGGAGAAGTTACTTTCAGGAAACCTTCAAACACTGCCTAAAATCATGATCAAATTTCCATGAATTTTTTTTACCCCAGCGATTAGGTTTTTCCTGTGTAGGCTAGTTTTCCTTGATGATTAATAGTTAAACAATTTGATCCAATTAACAATCTTGTTTCTGTAGTAGGTCAACAGATAAGAGACAGGTTGTCAACGAACACAAGGTATTAAAGTATATTAGTTAGTCTATAAGGGCACTGGTCAAATGTCTAGCTGAGTCAGTCGAGTCTCTTTTCTCTCGCCGCCATCTTTAACCTCCCTTCCGTCCCGCCTCGCTTCGGTCCTGCGCCTCCGCATCGCTGTTTCGGTCATCACAGCTTCTAAAATAAAAGAACTATTTGCTGAATGTCAGCAAGATCTCATACCTCATTTGGCAGCGATCCAGATGGGAAGTAATAGAGTTTCATTGTAGGCTCATCCAAAAACCATTCACCAGCAACATCTAATTCTTCAAATATATTATCAATATACCATTCTTTACCATCCCAAGCACCTCTTGCTCCTTGAAAGCCACCATATGACCATCTGAATGTATTGTCTGTCTGTGAAAAGAAACAATAGGAGGAACATCACAAACTTGTTCTCTTGCAGCTCTTTTAGCCCTTAATCAGCTACAAGATATCCCTTCCTCTAGCATCATAAGGTCTTCAAAAAAGGTCTTTCGTAAAAAAGTCTGAAATTTGATACCACATAAATTTATATATTTCAATTGATATTTCCAACCATACTTGTTTGATATCAAACCAATAAGAGAGGAAAAACTTACTGAGGAAAATTAAGCACACATGACATTAGAATGATCATACAAGCACATTCTGGAATTCTTTAATGAAAATTATATTTTACGACAAAGTAAATACTCATCTATAATTTGGTCTCTTATTTTGAGGGATAAAAAGAGCTAGGAACAAGAACAGTGGGATTGAAGGAGACTAGCTAATACCTCATTTCTTGCATCAATGTTGAATTGCCAATTCTCCCAATGGTAATGCTGGAATGCATGAATAATGCCAGTTGTTGCATTACTCCATTTTCTGCTGACAAATTCTAAATCTTTAGAGAACTGTAACCCAGATGGCACCTCGTAGGTTATCCCTCCACCACCTGCAGGGCTTTTGACTCCCCAATAGGAAACTGGGGGGTCATATTGGGATACGGGTCCACCAATTCCAAGATAGAATGTTGAAAATGGTGTTCTGTCCCGATGTGGATCTTTGATGTGTATTTCCTTGGCTGGATCAGATTTCTTGACAGGCAACCATTTCAATGCACTTGAGACGTATCCAGTTGGGACAGTGTGGAGGCCTGTTTTCTCTGGATCACCATTCGGGAATCTTGCTCTCACTTCTCTTTTGCCATTCACAAAGATCTGTCTGAATGGTTTTACTCCCATGCCAGAGAGATCAGTGACATATATCTTGATCTAGAGAAAATAATATTATTTAGTTATTTGTAAAACAAGCTTAACTAAGTTCAACAATTTGAAGAAAATTGACATCTCATCATAGAGACTGAAAAAAGGTTGAACATGTAAGAAGTCATGTATATATAAGAAGTCAACAGAGTGCATTTATAATACTTTGTGAGTTGTATTACACCATGAAATTTTACCTTTTAATTTGCAAATGGGCGCTATGCTAGGGCATAAAATCATGAGTAATAGATTTTTAGCCCAGGTTAATTCCTTATTTTGACACTTTTTTCATACCAACGATTTTGCTTTACCTCTAAAAATTAAAAGGTTTTTCTATTTATTTTCATAGGTATTATGTAGTAATCTTCTAATTTGTATCTTAATTTAAAAGAAATTTTAATGCGGTATATTGTAAATTTAGGTAGCACTACGAAAAACCATGTAAATGGATAGTGTATTATTATCATATCATATCATCCATATTTGCATGATAATTGTCTTCTTCATCATGAATCCATTTGAACTTTTATTCAACTTTCCAAGGATGGCAAGCTTCTATGTTCTAACCTTTTTCACAGTCAAACCACTATTATCAAGACCCCTGGTGGGAACTGGAGTAAGAAAAAAGGGTAGCAGAACTTACTTTGTTTCCACTAGAAGCACCTACAGTTTTGATTGGATTCCATAAACCATCTTTCCTTGCGTAACACATATGAGCCAATGCTCCACTTGCTTTTCCAAAATGTGTATATGATGTGCAAGTTGTCTGTTGTTCACAGAGAAATTTGCAAGTTCCTGATTCATTGAATATTCCCATGAACACAATGCTGCCTATACTTTGATATGGTTTGATTCCTTCAAAGATATTATTGACATCATCAAATTCATCAGTTCTTTGTGAGTGCATTGTCCAGGCTGTGCTCACCGATTTTCCGCCACTTATGACAGCTTCTTCATCTCCGTATCTGAAAAGAATTTTAAGTCATTATTTTAGAAACCATAAAGGACATTCCTTCGAAAATTGTGACTTTTAAAAATGCACAATCAAGTTGATTACGGATATGCCTCATAAAGAATAATATACAGTAAGTAAGAAGCTTAAAAAACCATCCACAGTTGACATCTGCCACCTCAAACTCTGCAGGGAAACCAAAATTTGTTTGAGATAAAGAATATTCAAGATAGCGGACAATCGAGATAGAGAATGTCAACTTTATATATTACAATATTATATCCTAATAAATTAATTTTTTTCATAAGAAACCAACCTTCATATCATCAAAAAATAAGGAAATTAAAATTTCCCTTGTCTTTTTTTTATTGATAGTCACACTTATCTAGTCATTTCGATGTTATTGTTCGTTCATTATTGTACATATTTTCTTGTTGCTGTTTCCATAGCAGCTAAACAAGTTTTCCTGTGCTGGGTTATTGTTGAAAAAAAGAAAATCTAAAATCTGAATCCCTAGGGAAAGGGTACTGGGGATATGCCACACAAAAAGGTATACATTTCCAAGATTTTGGTAAAAACGTAAGTCTTGCTCTTCTGAAATTAATATGAATACAGGGTCTCGCTTTCTCAAAATTCATACAAACAAATTAGGTGCTAATGTTAGAGACTTTGACATAAATATGGGTATACCTTCTGGAAATTTGGTATAAATATGAGTATAAATTTTTTGGTATAAATATGGGTCAATATCTTATTTCTTGGATGACACATACCTATTCAAAACTGGGTCAAGTACAAGGTCCCAATGATACTTGTTTTGCACCACATTTTGTGGTGTGACCTTATGATCTGTCATAACATTTGACTGAGCCAGGGGAGTTTTCCCTGCTGCATGCAAACAGATCATTAGCTTATGCCTGCATATAATTCTTAAAGGTAAATGAAACAAAAGCATAAGTATCACGCACTTCGTGAGGAGAACATTGCTGTGTTTTGGTGTCAACCTCAGGGTGTCCTCCACAAAATGCATTCCTTTTCGCAGCCTGATAATGCAAGGGGTATTCACAGACTTTCTTCTGACTTCGCATGCCTTTACTGCAGATTCTACTTTGCTGAATGGTGAGCTAAAACTGCCTACTGTTTCTTCGTGCAGACCTTGTGGGTCAACAAAGAATTCCAAAAAGTCGCCGGTTTTCTTGATTTCCTTCACATGTTCTTCGTGCTCAAGGTATGGCTCTTGTTTAGGCACCTTGGGGTTAATTCCGCACAGACTTGACAACTGCAGGCCATCAGCAACACTTTTTAAGTTCGCTGAAGCTGGTAATAATTTCTTTGAGTAATTATACGCAAGGTATCTGATGTTACAATCGAGTTCGTCTTTCTTCGGTATGTAGGCCAGTCGATGCTGATTTTCTGGCAACCCAAAAGCTCCTTCCTGAATTATTTCTTCTGCGCTTTTCTGGCTCCATCTTTCTTGCAAAACTTTCAATAATTCTTCATTGGCTTTCTCTTGCTCTTTATCAACTTGTATTGCTGAACATAGTTGAAATAAAACGATTAACACAAGGCTGAATGTGAAACCGGGAAGCCGGTCGAAGGCAGCCATCTTGTTTCAATGTTCGATTAGAATGTTTGTTTGCGCAGCGCGTTCTTTTCCCTTGTGACTATCAAATGGCAAGTCACGTGAAATCCTTTTGTCCTAGTTTCTTTTGTTGTGACCAGTTGCTATAGAAATCAAAATAGGGAAGTCAAATTTCAGTAAAATTTAAATTTTTTCGTGCCAAATGTCACCCTCGCTATTTTTTTGCAACTTTTCCCCCCACATTATTGCGTATGTACCGAGTTTTCTAGAAGAATATTTACACCTAATGAAATCTGTCCTACAAATTTCATTCTAAAGTTTTTGTATGCTGAGGGAAGAGGCAGCGGTAAAATTTCGACATTTCCAAATTTCCTATTGCTTATGCAACTCAATTGTTTTTAGACAGATGGATGATGAATTTTTTTTAATATTTGCCAAACAATGTACATGTATCGATTGATTTAAAATAAATGGCAAGAAAATAAATAAAATATCAACTTACTTAGTTCTCTTCTATTTGGCTATGGACAGGATTTTGATAGAACTTGAGATAGAATACGGAAATTGTCACCAATTTGATAGGCAATGACACAATTTTGATAGCACACGAAAATTGTGACCAATTTGATAGGCAATGACACGATTTTTATAGAACACGGATATTGTCACCAATTTGATAGGCAATGACACGATTTTGATAGAACAAGAAAATTGTGACCAATTTGATAGGCAATGACACGATTTTGATAGAACACGAATATTGTAACCAATTTGATAGGCAATGACACGATTTTGATAGAACACGAAAATTGTAACCAATTTGATAGGCAATGACACGATTTTGGTAGAACACGAAAATTGTAACCAATTTGATAGGCAATGACACGATTTTGGTAGAACACGAAAATTGTAACCAATTTGATAGGCAATGACACGATTTTGATAGAACACGAAAATTGTAACCAATTTGATAGGCAATGACACGATTTTGATAGAACACGAAAATTGTAACCAATTTGATAGGCAATGACACGATTTTGATAGAACACGAAAATTGTAACCAATTTGATAGACAATGACACGATTTTGATAGAACACGAAAATTGTAACCAATTTGATAGACAATGACACGATTTTGATAGAACACGAAAATTGTAACCAATTTGATAGACAATGACACGATTTTGATAGAACACGAAAATTGTAACCAATTTGATAGACAATGACACGATTTTGATAGAACACGAAAATTGTAACCAATTTGATAGACAATGACACGATTTTGATAGAACACGAAAATTGTAACCAATTTGATAGACAATGACACGATTTTGATAGAACACGAAAATTGTAACCAATTTGATAGACAATGACACGATTTTGATAGAACACGAAAATTGTAACCAATTTGATAGACAATGACACGATTTTGATAGAACACGAAAATTGTAACCAATTTGATAGACAATGACACGATTTTGATAGAACACGAAAATTGTAACCAATTTGATAGACAATGACACGATTTTGATAGAACACGAAAATTGTAACCAATTTGATAGACAATGACACGATTTTGATAGAACACGAAAATTGTAACCAATTTGATAGACAATGACACGATTTTGATAGAACACGAAAATTGTAACCAATTTGATAGACAATGACACGATTTTGATAGAACACGAAAATTGTAACCAATTTGATAGACAATGACACGATTTTGATAGAACACGAAAATTGTAACCAATTTGATAGACAATGACACGATTTTGATAGAACACGAAAATTGTAACCAATTTGATAGACAATGACACGATTTTGATAGAACACGAAAATTGTAACCAATTTGATAGACAATGACACGATTTTGATAGAACACGAAAATTGTAACCAATTTGATAGACAATGACACGATTTTGATAGAACACGAAAATTGTAACCAATTTGATAGGCAATGACACGATTTTGGTAGAACACGAAAATTGTAACCAATTTGATAGGCAATGACACGATTTTGATATAACACGAAAATTGTAACCAATTTGATAGGCAATCACAGGATTGGGATAGAACATGGAAATTGTCACCAATTTGATAGGCAATGACACGATTTTGATAGAACACGGATATTGTCACCAATTTGATAGGCAATGACACGATTTTGACAGAACACGGAAATTGTCACCAATTTGATAGGCAATGACACGATTTTGATAGAACTTGAGATAGAACACGAAAATTGTCACCAATTTGATAGGCAATGACACGATTTTGATAGAACACGGAAATTGTCACCAATTTGATAGGCAATGATAGAACACGGAAATTGTCACCAATTTGATAGGCAATGACGCGATTTTGATCCTATGGATTGGCAAATCCAAAAAGGTGCATCAGGGACCGTTAATTATTTACAGATGGGTTGGTACAGAAAATGGGTTGGGTAAAATAAATTTTCTTACATAAAAAGGTTGGATAAATGTTTGCTCCATCAACTTTTGAGTTGGGTAAGAAGATTTTTGGGACCAGAAAACATTTCTCTTCGGTACCAACCCCTCTGTAAATAATGAACGGTCCCTGATAGTATTATTATCCTTATGTCTTCTTTTTCGGATCTTTTCTGATAATCTGATTTGACCAGAATTCAAACAGTTATTCCATTATTCAATGGTTTTTCCATCCCAATCAAATTTGCAACGTGTCTCGGTTGAGAATATTAAAACATAGACAGTATCTTTCAATTATCTTATGCTGATTCTGTGCGGATGAATTTGTGGACAGAAGTTGCAGATGTGAGCTTGTAGATTCTACGAATCAATATATCAAAATTCGAGCTAGACTTTCTAATTTAAGATGAAGCACTCATGAATAAAATCGGCCGTACGGTTTTCTTATTGCATCAAATCAAACTGGGAGAGCTTTACTGTCCCTAGAGGAACGAGTTTGCTGCTTTGGTAGACGATTGGTGGTTGATTAATCCTTTCAAATAGAAATTTAACTTCGTAACAATTTTCTAAAAAACCCACACTTTCATTTTAACAAACCAAAAGAGAAAAACAAGTTTCTATTTCAAACAACTCACTACATCAAAGTTACAAACGAGCAGAACCCAACTCAATAAAAAGAACAAACAATTTATCATTTGTATGCTATTTACTATAGATTTTAGTATTTAATACAGTATTCTCAAATTTTACTCTCAATTTTTGAGTCTCTATTTGAAGTAATCGTTTCAGTGGTCGATATAAGTTAAATCAAATGAATCACCAACCTATTTGAAGTCAATAAATACTGTTCAACATTAATGCTACGCGATACTACGCTAGATAAGGAGAACATCTTTCGGATAAAGTCTCAAAGTTCGTATTTTCAGGTTGTCACAAATCATGGAACAAACAGCATGGAAAACGTTATTTGCACCTTCTTGCCTGCTTGTGCCACCTTCTTGCCTTTAGTAGTTTTTTGCACCTTCTTGCCTGATTGTGCCAACTTCTTGCCTGATTGTGCCAACTTCTTGCCTTTAGTATTTTTTTGCACCTTCTTGCCTGATTGTGCCACCGCGGCGGTGATTGCAACGATGAACGTTTTCCCAATCATCGAATTCGCATTACTTGGAGGATTAAAAGTGAATCTTACTGTTTTGTTAGCACCACTTCCCAAACTGATTTGAGATGCATCTGCTTTCAAACTACCGATTTTAAATGTCCCTATTGTTGATGCTCCTGACATGCGGTACTTCTGCGCGCTTCCTTTGTTGTACAAGTATACCTCGATTTTAGCACTTCCCTTGCTTGCTGACACAGTGTACTCATTTCCCGCGCTAATCGGCGTGATAACCGCGCTATGTGCTTTGAAACTTGCTTGAGACAACCGCGTGAACTTGGAGCCCTTCTTTGTTGTACCAGACAACACGACTTTGAACTTGCCAGATGGGATATTAATTGATGCCTGGAAAATGCCTGCAGTACCACCGATATTCTTTAACGCAATGTTTCCTTGTATTACTCTGCTGTTTTCACGTGTGATGGCAGCTTTGAGAGAATCGAGATTCACGAGATCTATGCCAGACACTTGAAGTACCAATGATGACTTTCCACCTGAAATGAAAAAGATGGCAAAATAAACTTTCAATATCACAAAGATAATCAAATTTTGGTAATTTTTCAAAATGTTCATTTTTTAGGTCATCCGTTGGATCGAAAACTTATACGTACCAGATAATGGATTTGAAACGGACAACACTGGCCATCCTTTTTTCTCCTGATGCAAGAAATAAGGGGAAAAATCCACAGCCTTCTCAGAGAATGCTTTTACAATGAACGTGTGCTTTCCAGATCTTCTTCCGAACGATAATTTCCACTGTCCAGGTACTGGGTCATTGATATTGTACATTGCAGTATAAACTGTTCTTGACTGAGGGCTGTAGTATCGTCCGTTTCCATCTCCGAGTTTCACATATCGTACCTTTATAAAGCAAGTAAAGTGGGAATTTATTATGTCCATGTACAAGAAGAAAATAATGTTAATGACGCACAAGATTTTTTTGGCTCACCCGGGGAATGAAATGATCCTAACGGTAAGTGAGTGGTTCCAGAAAGATTAGAGCAAGTATCAGCTCAGATTTTCAAAATTTGCCTTAATTCAAGTCGTCTGTAGCCTACGCGCAGACTATACTCTCTTTGTCATTCCTTCGCAGTGGAAAAGTATAGTCTGCACGCAGGCTAAGTCGTCTGTATTTCGTTTATTTAAATTTCATGCTCAAATACAACGTCAAAACCCGCAACCACTTGTCAGATGGACTCAAACAAGGTCTCAAACTCTAAGTTGAACCCTATCCTATGTAACTGTATAAAACACACGACAATTGAGATTACAGCTCCAACATGGCAGCCGCAAAAACGGGAAATTTTTGTTGGGACACCCTGTGTGTACATACCTTGTATTTCGTCCCTGAATTTACAGTAACCATAAGTGATTTGATTTCAGAGTCGACATAAAACTTCGCCTCATTCGCAGCAATAGGTCTCTGTTTGGTCCTAACTGTTCCTTTTGCGATGGTTGTTCCACTTTTCAGGCTGTTTTTCACATAACTGGTGAATTTTGATATCTCAGAGTGACTATCCAGGGGCAAAATTTGGCCTGATGTGTATGCGGCGACTTCTTGGTAGCTCTTGATACCTACAACGATGAAAAAATTCTAAGACTTGCAAGTCTTCCGCAGAAAGAGATAGTGGTCTATAAGGCATTCTAAATTTCGCTATTAATTTCGGCTTTCTAATTTCGCTAATCTCTGTCCGGCTTTGAGAATATATTTTGCAGGTAGGATTATTTACCATGATTGTAATTTTTCTCAAAACTTATCATGAATTCTTTCAATAAAAGTACAACCATGGATAATCCCAACTCCTGAGTTATTGCTGTTATGTTCTTGCTTTGTATTGCCATTTCTTTCCTTTTTAGATTTTTGTTGTTGTTGTTTGTTATTTTGATTGTCAGTAGTTTAAGTTTTGTTCAGCCACCATGCTTGTAAAAGTAGTGTATTATGGCATTTAATAAATAAATAAATGGTGAAGGTGAAGTTGCGGTTTTTAGCGCCAAGCGCTGGGATCGCAGAAATAACTACGCGCTAATCGAGTCCGCGACCCTTTGTAATGACGCTCAAGAGGTGCTGGTGGGGTTAAAAAATAAAATGACTAAATTAAATAAATTAAATAAAATGAATAAATTACGATGTAATTCTGAAAATAATCAAGATATAGAAAATCTTGCAGAAAAACGTAAAGCAAAGTACCTTAAGTTCTTCACGAGCCATTAAATCAAATAAAAGATACTTTAACCATCCGTGAACTCTTTTTAGAGATTTGATGCCTATGCTTTATCTTAAATCTTATTTATTTTTTCCAGTTATTTTTATTCATTGATTCATTGATTCATTGATTCATTGATTCATTGATTCATTGAATCATTGATTCATTGATTCATCTATTGATTCATTCATGTAAAATATCCTTCATTTCTCAAATAATTCCATACCTTTCCTACGACCACAACCACGAGGGGTTGTGAAGAAATTTATCGTCGATCCATATTGATCTGCAAGCGTCTTCAATGCTTCCTTATTTTGGAAAGTGTCATCCTTCGCCCCAGCATCAGTGAAAACAAACATCGGTGATCCAAGTTTAGGATTGGCTGTGAAAGCACCGATCATACCACCGAATGCCATTTCGAGGCAGTCTCCTCCGCCTTTAATTTGTAGTTTCTTGATTTCACTGATAAATTCATGCTTGTTCGATTCGTCTTTGTAAGTTACAGGGCCAACCTCTATTAGATAGGATTTGCGACAATTTAAAAGCCAGAAAAAATCAAATCACAGTACAGTAAACTCGTTAAAGCAGAAGATATTCCAATGCCTCAACTCAGAAGATATCTGAATCACCGAAAATAAACTGAATGTTCCAAAAAGCGATGTGGGAAAATCAAGTCCGAAAAGGGTTGATAAGGGTATATGAAATGTTTGTACAGAAGAAAGAAAACAAAACTAATTGTGTCTCTAGCTTTTGCAATGATAGAAAGAGAATACAGACAATTGAATCTTCAAAACGGCTCTCTTTGAAATATCTTGTTACCTAAAATTGTTCAACGTTTTGAAAAAGAAGAAGGTAGCAAATTCTTTGAAACATAAGCTAGAAATAGACGTTTACGGAAAAGATGGCGTCGGGGGGCATTTGACCAAGATGCATTGCGTTCTATAATGGAATCAACAGTGATTCTATAGAGATTCGATCATCAAACGCAATGCATCTTGGTCAAATGCCCCCCGACGCCATCTTTTCCGTAATCGTCTATTCCTCGTGGATTGTTAGTGAGCACTTTTCTCCATCAAATCTCCAATAACATTCCACGTACATTGCCGTTTTTCAGGCTGACTTTCACTCATGAGTTATGAAAGATAAACTTTAACANACAAAATCATAAACATAAAAATAAACATAAACATAAACATAAACATCAACATAAACATAAACATAAACATAAAAATAAACATAAACATAAACATAAACATAAACATAAACATAAACATAAACATAAACATAAACATAAACATAAACATAAACATAAACATAAACATAAACATAAACATAAACATAAACATAAACATAAACATAAACATAAACATAAACATAAATATAAACATAAACATAAACATAAACATAAACATAAACATAAACATAAACATAAACATAAACATAAACATAAACATAAACATAAACATAAACATAAACATAAACATAAACATAAATATAAACATAAACATAAACATAAACATAAACATAAACATAAACATAAATATAAATATAAACATAAACAAATCATAAGCAAATAGGTAAACAAACAAATATTAACAAAGACAAATTCAGAGATAAACAACAAAATAAAGACGTAAACAAAAAGTAAATATTAACATACTTGGATCATTGAAAGGTGACAGAATATAATCCACAGGGAATTCTCTATCCATGTTAATAATAGTATTTGCAATTCCTCTTGCTGCCCTGATCTCATCTCTCATACTCCCAGTCGTATCGACTGCAAACATCAACGATGCCCCTCCTAATTCCAACATCAATTCTCCGAATTTCTTTTCACCAACTTCTTTCTTTATTCCTGTTAAATAATCATTTGAAGCAGCCTGCAGTTGGTCGATTGGCAATCCGTCTTTTATCTTTTTCTGTAAGATTATACCACAGGTGATGAATAATGATGGGAAAATTAGCATATCATGCGGGAGAATGCATGGCTCGATAGTTTAATCAGTAAGAGCATTGTAGACAATCCATTGTTTTTGATTGAAATTCTAGTGTAAAGTCAGTAGGGATTTTTATGGCCGATTAGCCAAGCTGCAAATGTAACTTCTTGCAACTTCTCACCTTCTTGGAATGATACGATAAATGCCCGCGGTAGATATTTACATTTATCATAGCATTTTCAACCCACTTTTTGCATGCAGCACGACTGAGCTAGCCACATGACTTTACGAATAAGGGTTGTAATATGATAAGCACACAAGACAGAAAAATCCGCAGGGGCTGCCGAAATCCAAGGCTATTGATGAGGGACATTTAGCCCGACTAAAGCTGGATTCTTTGCCCAAATACCGCAGATTTTTTAAAAAATTTTGCAAGCATTAGGGGGTGCTGAAGCCCCATAGCCTCCTTGGCTCGTAGGCTTACGAGTACAAGTATTTTTTTCAATAAGAAACTGCTTATAAGAAACTCAACTCTCAGATTGCCAAAAAGTTAAGAAACTCCAGTACTGGAAAAATATAACTTAAGAAACTATTTATTATAATAAAGAATAAAGGAAATCCTTAGCACAATTTTACATTAGTTTCACTTGTTTCCTGTATCATATTACTCGGAAGGTACCTCAGTAATGTCTAAGCATTGGAAAGGCTTAAACAAACTTCGTTTTGAAATGTTCACGAGGGCACAGGAATAACATGAAGATTGTTATGAAACTCGTAAGAAACTCGTAAGAATCTCTGAGTACTGAAAATCTAATAATTCTAGGAAACTTTCAGTACTGGCTCAAATTTTTAGTTTCTTATAAAAAAAATAATACGCGTAACTTCGATATAAATCAATGTAAATTTACCTTCATAAAAACGAAGAGACTTCTTCCAAGTGTTGCTCTTGCGAAATCAATACTTCCTCCTTTAGTTGCAATTTTTAAAAACTTTTTTAAATCATCAAGCCTTTTTTGAAGTGTTTTGCTCATTGTTCCGAAAGCAAATTCATTTGCAACTGCTCTCTGAATTGCAAAAACTGCTTGATGAAACTTTCCTAAAATGCGAGAAAAGATTAGGTAAATCTTCGAGCAGCAGCTGAGATCAGGGATCTAACGAAATAGTTGCTATGAAAGTAGAAAGTTGTTTTGGAAATTTTTGTCTGAAAAAGGGGAAACTGTTTTCTGGTCTTTGATTGAAACCAGCTGTTAATATTGCAAAGATAGTTCTGCATTAAAATTGCATCTGAAGTTTTGGACAATTATGTAGCATTAAGAACAGAAGATAAGTTTGAAGATTTGAGGAGGACAGTACTATCTGCATTGCTTGCCAACTGCCAGACGTTAAGAAATTAATTCTAATTTTCAACAATAAAAAAGAAGTGTTTCAAGTTCTTTTCAAAATGCTGAAATTGTAGAACACACCAAGCTCCTAGACTCATTCCAAAAGTCTCTTGTTTCACTCCCCGAACTGATCTGTCCCTCGACTGAAGCGACAACAACAACCACAACAACAACAACAACAACAAAAACAATAACACCAACGAGCAACGAGTGAAAGTTAGAGGGACTTATGGAATGAGTCTACCAAGTTCTGTCAATTACGTCCAAGCGAACAATCATGTATCATGTGACAGTGACAGTCTCATGAACTGCAGACTAACAAATATGTCAAAGTTTCAAGAACTCTAAAGCCCTGGCCAAAGGTTGTCTGCCAAACATTTGAGATTTGCTTGCCAAGCAAAATGTCTGTCCATCCAGCCACTCCACAAAACATTGCTGGATAAACAACTTGTCCAAATACATTGCCCAGCAAACTTTGCTTAATTCTGCTTGTCAAGCTATGTTTTCGACGTGGCCAAACAACAAAACGTATAAACATTGTTGGCAAGCAGATCTAAAATGTTTGGCAAACTTTGCTCGTTCGACCATGGGTGTTAAGAAACGCCGTAGTTGTTCCTACAACAGTTTTTTCCTCCCTGTGTCCCTATCCCCGTGCCTGGTTTTCCTTGTATCCATGTGTGCCTGGTTTTCCATATATCCCTGTGTCCAGAAAATGTGAGTGACTGTGAACTGAAGAAAAGAATTCTTCATTCTCTTTCTCCTTCTCTGTACCCTAATGCAACAACAACAACCTTCACGGGCATAGGGATACAGGGATGCAAATTTTCATCATTACTAGCAGATTTATCAAGTATGTCAAGTAAGGGACAACAAAGCAAACCTGATGGATCTTTCTTTGGATAAGATAACTTGTGAAAGGCAAGAAGGAAATCTCTGACCAGATCTTGAGCCTTTGAGATACCATCAGAACCTAGAAATAAAAATCAGGGTTATGTAATGTACTGATTAAACAGTTTATGCAACAGTTTATTGCAAAAACTGTTTCTCTGGACGTAAATTTGTTCTTGAGGTAAAGTCTGGACTTGCTACAAGTCTCTCTCGCGAAAAACCGGAGAAGGTACTCTTCTCAATTTTGTCCTATGCAAAATTATTGCAACAGTAAAAACGAATTTAACATGAAGAATTTCCTAGACGTTCTAAGGTCAATTTTATGTTTCGGACTTTGTTTAAGATGGATCTTTAGGCTTTGCAAGAGGTTAATTTTCTAGAAAACTTCCAAAGATGTTAGAATTGACCAACCTCGTCCCCATGGCCCAAAAGGAGGCTGCTGACATCAGAATTGACATGGTAAAGGTATCATTTCATTGAGTGGTTTCTCCCGTAAACTCTTTTAATGTCTCAATTCTCGTTGAAAGACTCAAAACTGTAATCATGTTTACAGAACAACGTGCGTTGCAATTTTGCAGCACCTTTTTAAAAAAACCTGCAACGAGGGCGAGGAAGAATTTGAAGAAACTGTACTATCTCGTACTCTTATTAGGCCATCAGGTAAAAATACAACAAAAATAAAAAGCCAACTCATACCTAGACACAAATCATTCTTACAAGGCCGCGTGACCGTCAAAGCTCCTACGCAATCCTTGCCTCCATTTGCTGGGTTGTTGCATTTTCTTATTTTTGTCTTGGTTCCTCCTCCGCAAGTCTTACTGCATGCACCAAACGCAGACCACTTTGAAAAGCCACCATCGACTAAAACAAAAAGAAACAATGCTTGGATGTATGACATAAAGAAAAACACTGCGAAGCAAAGACAACTTTTTATCGATTATTTCAAAATATGGTGGTTGTAACTTTTCACAACTTCAGACAGACATTATTCCATTCTAGTAATTCGTTAGAAGACACAGGCGTACAACCTGAGGGGCCAAGGAGGCTGCAGCATCTCCAAACGAGCAAACGTTGTTTGCCAAAAATTTGAGATTTGCTTGCCAAGGAAAACGTTTGTCCGTTTGGCCAAGTCACAAAACATTGCTTGACAAATATGTTTTGCTTGCGATAAGCAGAAAATGTTTTGAAAGAACATTGCCCAACAAATTCCGATTGTCACGCAATGTTTTGCGACGTGGCCAAACGGGAAAAAAGTGCTTGGCAAGCGAATCTCAAATATTTGGTAAGCAATTTTTGCTCGTGTGGCCAGGGCTTAATGCAGATAAGGTTTGAAAAACTTAAAACTCCAACTCAAATTCTGGCAAAGCTGAGCAAATGAGCGGCCTAACTGCGGCAATATGTTCGTTAACAATGAATTGGATCTGGGCAGGCACGCCTTCTTTTTCTCCTCTCGTATGCCAGAACTAGGTTCATTTGTGCGCGTTTCTACGGTATCTCGAGATTACTCTTTTTAGGCCATGAGGTCGAAATACAAGAATAATCAAAAGACAACTCATACCTGGAATACCTGGACACAAATCATTCTTACAAGGCCGCGTGACCGTCAAAGGTCCTACGCAATCCTTGCCTCCATTTGCTGGGGCTGGGTTGTTGCATTTTCTTGTTTTTGTCTTGGCTCCTCCTCCGCAAGTCTTACTGCATGCACCAAACGTAGACCACTTTGAAAAGCCACCATCGACTAAAACAAAAGGAAAAATTGTCTTGATGTATGACGTAAAGAAAAACACTGGGAAATAAAGACAATTTTTTCATCAATACCTGGAAAGTAAATACAATTTTTCAACTCATACCTGGACACAAATTATTCTTACAAGGCCGCGTGACCGACAAAGCTCCTACGCAGTCCTTGCCTCCATTTGCTGGGGCTGGGTTGTTGCATTTTCTTATTTTCGTCTTGGTTCCTCCTCCGCAAGTCTTGCTGCATGCACCAAACGCAGACCACTTTGAAAAGCGACCATCGACTAAAACAAAAGGAAACAATGACTTGATGTATGACGTAAAGAAAAACACTGGGAAATAAAGACAACTTTTTTATCAATTCTTTCAAAATATGGTGGTTGTAACTTTTCACAACTTCAGACAGACATTATTCCATTCTAGTAATTCGTTAGAAGACACAGGCGTACAACCTGAGGGGCCAAGGAGGCTGCAGCATCTCCAAACGAGCAAACGTTGTTTGCCAAAAATTTGAGATTTGCTTGCCAAGGAAAACGTTTGTCCGTTTGGCCAAGTCACAAAACATTGCTTGACAAATATGTTTTGCTTGCGATAAGCAGAAAATGTTTTGAAAGAACATTGCCCAACAAATTCCGATTGTCACGCAATGTTTTGCGACGTGGCCAAACGGGAAAAAAGTGCTTGGCAAGCGAATCTCAAATATTTGGTAAGCAATTTTTGCTCGTGTGGCCAGGGCTTAATGCAGATAAGGTTTGAGAAACTTAAAACTCCAACTCAAATTCTGGCAAAGCTGAGCAAATGAGCGGCCTAACTGCGGCAATATGTTCGTTAACAATGAATTGGATCTGGGCAGGCACGCCTTCTTTTTCTCCTCTCGTATGCCAGAACTAGGTTCTTTTGTGCGCGTTTCTACGGTATCTCGAGATTACTCTTTTTAGGCCATGAGGTCGAAATACAAGAATAATCAAAAGACAACTCATACCTGGAATACCTGGACACAAATCATTCTTACAAGGCCGCGTGACCGTCAAAGGTCCTACGCAATCCTTGCCTCCATTTGCTGGGGCTGGGTTGTTGCATTTTCTTGTTTTTGTCTTGGCTCCTCCTCCGCAAGTCTTACTGCATGCACCAAACGTAGACCACTTTGAAAAGCCACCATCGACTAAAACAAAAGGAAAAATTGTCTTGATGTATGACGTAAAGAAAAACACTGGGAAATAAAGACAATTTTTTCATCAATACCTGGAAAGTAAATACAATTTTTCAACTCATACCTGGACACAAATTATTCTTACAAGGCCGCGTGACCGACAAAGCTCCTACGCAGTCCTTGCCTCCATTTGCTGGGGCTGGGTTGTTGCATTTTCTTATTTTCGTCTTGGTTCCTCCTCCGCAAGTCTTGCTGCATGCACCAAACGCAGACCACTTTGAAAAGCGACCATCGACTAAAACAAAAGGAAACAATGACTTGATGTATGACGTAAAGAAAAACACTGGGAAATAAAGACAACTTTTTTATCAATTCTTTCAAAATATGGTGGTTGTAACTTTTCACAACTTCAGACAGACTTTATTCCATTCTAGTAATTCGTTAGAAGACACAGGCGTACAACCTGAGGGGCCAAGGAGGCTGCAGCATCTCCAAACGAGCAAACGTTGTTTGCCAAAAATTTGAGATTTGCTTGCCAAGCAAAATGTTTGTCCGTTTGGCCAAGTCACAAAACATTGCTTGACAAATATGTTTTGCTTGCGACAAGCAGAACATGTTTTGAAAGAACATTGCCCAACAAATTCCGATTGTCACGCAATGTTTTGCGACGTGGCCAAACGGGAAAAAAGTGCTTGGCAAGCGAATCTNGGCCAAGCAAAATGTTTGTCCGTTTGGCAAAGTCAAAAAACATTGCTTAACAAATATGTTTTGCTTGCGACAAGCAGAACATGTTTTGAAAGAACATTGCCCAACAAATTCCGATTGTCACGCAATTTTTTGCGACGTGGCCAAACGGGAAAAAAGTGCTTGGCAAGCGAATCTCAAATATTTGGTAAGCAATTTTTGCTCGTGTGGCCAGGGCTTAATGCAGATAAGGTTTGAAAAACTTAAAACTCCAACTCAAATTCTGGCAAAGCTGAGCAAATGAGCGGCCTAAATGCGGCAATATATTCGTTAACAATGAATTGGATCTGGGCAGGCACGCGTTCTTTTCTCCTCTCGTGTGCCAGAACTAGGTTCTGTTGTGCGGATTTCTACTGTATCTCGAGAATACTCTTTTTAGGCCATCCGGTCGAAATACAAGAAAAATCAAAATACAACTCATACCTGGACACAAATCATTCTTACAAGACCGCGTGACCGTCAAAGGTCCTACGCAATCCTTGCCTCCATTTGCTGGGGCTGGGTTGTTGCATTTTCTTGTTTCTGTCTTGGTTCCTCCTCCGCAAGTCTTGCTGCATACACCAGACGTAGACCACTTTGAAAAGCCACCATTAACTAAAACGAAAGGAAACAATGCCTTGATGTATGACATAAAGAAAGACACTGGGAATTTTAGACAAATTTTGTATCACTTCTTTCAAAATATGGTGGTTGTAACTTTTCACAACTTCAGATAGACTTTATTCCATTCTAGTAATGTGCTAGAAGACACAGGCGTGCAACCTGAGGGGCCAAGGAGGCTGCAGCATCTCTAAGCCCTGACCCAAAGAGCAAACATTGTTTGCAAACATTGGATATTTGCTTGGCAAGCAAAATGTTTGTCCGTTTGGCCTCGTCGCAAAATATTGCTCGCCAAACATGTTTTGCTTGTGGCAAGCAGAAAATGTTTTTGAACGAACATTGCCCAAAAAATTCTGATTGTCACGCAATGTTTTGCGACGTCACCAAACGGACAAATGTTTTGCTTGGCAAGCAAATCTCAAATGATTGGCAAAACTAGTTTGCTCGTTTGGCCAAGGTCTTCATGCAGGAGGAATCTGAAAAACTTAAAACTCTTACTTAAATTCTGGCAAAGCCGAGCAAATGAGCGGCCTAAATTCGGCACAATGCTCGTTAACAGTGAATTGATCTGGGTAGGCCCACCTTCTTTTCTCGTCTCGCGCACCGATGGTCATAGAATTAGGTTTACGCCCATACAGTTTCAGTTCAATAAGCCAGAATATTTTAAACTTCTTTCCGTTTGGGATCTTACCAAACATTGCATTTAAAGTAGAATTTGTTGCAGGCCATTTTGGATATAATCAAAAAGCAAAACTATCGGCAAACAATATTTCAAGGCGTGGCCAAATGGAAAAAATTTTGCTGACAGGGAAACTCTATAAAGTTTGACACATACAGTTTGCTCATTTGGACCATGAGTAATAGGAGATTAAGAGGGCCTTTACGTGATGAAAGTCAGCACGGGCTGAGTTTCAACTCGGTTGACGGTGTAAGCCTTCATCGTGTTTACATGAAGGAGGCCGAGTTGAAACTCAACACGGGATGAAATATCCATGTAAACGCAAAGCAAATTAGCAGACACCTACAAAACTCAGCCCGTGCTGAAACTCAGCACGGGCCGAGTTTCCTCATGTAAAGGCCCTCTAATAGTGTATTGGGAATGCTCAAACTTACAATATATTGTTCCTTTCTTGTCTGTTGTCTTGGGCCTAACGTCGCACGCCATCTTACCTTGTCTCCCACCCTTTACCCTGTGCCTACTCAACGCTCCTGCGTGGAGTCAATTCAACATAGCGGCAAACAAACTGAACGAAGTTTTTAGTGGTCAGAGAATCATTTGGAATATGTGCAACTTCTCGCAAATATTAGGACGAAGACAACAGACAAGACAGGAACAATATATTGAAAGTTTGAGCATATATCGATCATGAGCAGGGTGATGTGATTTTAGCAGGCCCCACAACATTAGGCCAATACACTACTAGTCTCCTACTACTCATGTTTGGACAGGGCGCAACAACAAACAAATGCAATAGTTGACTTCAAATTATTCATCTTAAAAATCTAACAAACAAAATTAGAGCTCCACACATGTTGTATGTATTACAAATTTATGTGTATATGCATGCACAAGATTATTTAACGTAGACAATAGAACAAGGCTAAAAATATGCTTTCCGCCTGGGTTACATAGTAAAAAAGAATTTGAACTAAAAAACGACTTAAGAACTTAATAACAACGACTTTAGAGTTAAAATAATTTAAATATGCAAAAAAGTGATATATCTTGATTGCCTGGACATGCTTAATTACAAAAATATATTAAAGTTACATATGAAATAAATACATAACAAATAAATTGTAGAATAAATAGGTAAGTTTGAAGATCCGCTTCGAAATAGGGGGAATTTTGGACTTGCACAAGTCGTCTAGAGAGAAAAGAAAGGACAACTTGCTCCCAACAGGTCAAGGCTAGATGGCTGGATGATTCTAGGTCCGAGAGGTGGCAAGTTTGATCTTGATTTTTGACCAATAAGAATGAAGATTTTGAATTGCTTGCGATTGTGTCATATTTCAGACATACGGTCAAGCGAGGTCACACACCTCGCATGAATGATTAACGAGGAGCTGCTCGGAACAAGACGTCATTTCTTTTTCTTTCAAGGTGACTTGGGCAATTCTAGTGGAATTTCTTGGAAATTAATTTCTGATGCGTTGGCTACCTGGATATGCCTAATTACAATAATATATTAAACATAAATCTAACATAAATAAACAATAAACAAATTGGAGAAGATATAGGTATGCATGAAGATCCACTTCGAAATGGAGGGAATGTCTTTGAAACTAATTTGTAATATTTTGGTTTAGCTGGAAATTTCGTGAAAGATAATGTATGATATCTTATTTTACCAATAGTCAATGATTTACCTGGGCATTTCTTCCCTGTGTCACATGACCTACTATCGGTTGTCTCTCCAAGAGAAGAACAATCTTGTCCGCTTCCTTTTGGCTCTGGGTTCATGCAGGTCCTTTCCCTGAATTGTTTCCCCATTCCGCATTTTCCCTCACATGGCGACCATGGAAACCAATCACTGTAACCACCGTCTATTTCTACAAATGAAAAATCAAGAATCAATAAATCAAGAATCAATGAATCAAGAATCAGTGAATCAAGGATGAAATCAGAAATAAAATCCGTAATGGCGATTATAGCGATTTCTGCTTTTGGCACCTAATAAACGTTCTTTCCATACTTGTTAAATTTTGGAATTATTTCCTAATTCCTACTCAACAGTAGACTGGCTACACAATCTCTGTATGCTCCTTAGAACCTTAGAACCGATAGCAGCAACAACAACAACAGCGAAATTGAGGGACTAGTGTAGCTAGTTTAACTCAACAGGAGATTATTCCATCTCCCCCCTACCCATTTATAAAACTTCTTACTCTTCAAGGCCTTCAATTCGATGCGTTCTTCTTGCATGAAAATAAAGATAAGCGGGTAGGAGGGAAGCAGATGGAATTCCATTTTTGCATTTACGTACCTTCGGATGCTAGGTGGAAACATTGTCGGCAACACATAAACATCCAACCTCGTCCCCACGGCCTTTTGTCATATTGGGACAGAGACTCCGTCCCTTGACAAAAGGCCCTGGGGGCGAGGTTGATAAACAAACATAAAACAACTTACTTATTTCAGCAGAAGACGTCCTTCTTAACTCGTAAACATATTCAGCAAAATTATGTCCAACACATTCCTGATGTTCATCTTTGCATCCTGTGTAACTCTGATCTCCCGTGCATTGATGCGTCTGCTTTTTTCCAGCTTTCTTGGATTCCTTTAGGATATCTATCTGAGCCTGTGTTTTGCCGTAACACTCTCCCCAGTAATGCAATGCAAATCCAACATAAATATCAGGACCAGATCTTTTTTCATTCGCTTTTTTTGTTGCCGCGCTGCAGACACATGCAAAGCTGAAGAAATATGAGATATTTTTTGGATCAATAAAGAATATACAAAGTACAAAATTAACATTGAAACTAGAAGTATATTAACTTTGTATGATTCATAGCGAGAAAAAACAGACCATCCAGTTCCCACTACGAACGACACTGAAGCTGAGCAACAGGCTTAAAGCTCAATTCACACTAGATGCGACTTTCTTTGTCCGATGCAGCACGTGCAGAAAATTTGAATTAATCCAACTTTGTCGCATTGCCGCGCTTCATTGTTATCTGGAATGCTTCAAGAACGACGCTTCAAGTTTGAATTCAGCTTGAGTGTTAGGATCAGACACACAAAATTAACGAGAATTACACTGCCTACTTGCTGGCTTCTAAATTAGATAAATAAAATTCTGGCTGCAGCAGTTTAGTTTTATCTTTTAACTCACATCCTCCCTTAAAAGCTCCTCTTCGCATGCAGCACAAGTGATTTAGACACCCAGGTCCTAGGTTATTCTTAGCGGTTTGGTTTATTTACTTTTGCGGCTAGACCTATCGGCCGTAGGAGTCCCTTTCTTCGCATTCACTAATCACGTACTACAGGCGTGTCAATCAAAGGCAACGAATACTATTCTTACACAGTCTACCCTTGCTTGAGATAGACTCCAATACGCATAAATGATAAAAAGACAATTCTACTCGCAAAATGAATTTATGTAATCTGAAACGCTGAATTAAAGGCACACACTAATGGGTCACATGCAAGAACCGAATGTCCATATTGCGTGGAAGTTCAACTCAGTTAGGTACAGGAAACCGAAGCAAAGCTGTTGTGGTAGAAGCGNATAAATGATAAAAAGACAATTCTACTCGCAAAATGAATTTATGTAATCTGAAACGCTGAATTAAAGGCACACACTAATGGGTCACATGCAAGATCCGAATGTCCATATTGCGTGGAAGTTCAACTCAGTTAGGTACAGGAAACCGAAGCAAAGCTGTTGTGGTAGAAGCGGTGATCAAGATCGCAGTTAACAAGACGCAACAGAGTCAAAAAGCCAAGAGCCATCATAGAAACTTGATTCAAATCTTCTACCATCCAACTGAGCCACATACGAAGTGTCTGTAAGTTAGGTTAGTCAATCTTCAACAGTTTTCTGCACTCTCGTAGCTTTAACTCCGTGGTTAGGCTCATTACGAAAGAAAGCAAAAAAGAGCGGGAAAATATGTTGATATTTAATCAGGTGACCGATCCCTGTGCATCTCTAAGGGTACACAAGTCTACTTACTGGTGCATATAAGCAACGATGTTCTTCCATTGGACTTTGTGTCTCTCATTGACCAGCATATCCTCGCGTATGTATTCTTCAAAACATCCGATCTTCATGTAATCTCGTACACAAGTTTGCAAACCGCTCCCTGAAATTCAATTAATTAGAATTAAGCATTATCATATCAAGCATTCGACTTTACACTAGCCTGAATTCAGGCTCTAGTATTCATGACACAGCGAGCCTGATCTTAGGCTAACTTTACACGGGCAAATTTTACTCCTTCTTTGAATCGACTTATCTTTGCGTAAATGCTGCAAAAATTTGAGACAAGAACAACTCTATTTTTGGTATTTTAGACTTCAAACAAATTAGTATTCTATGAAGATACACAAGATAAGCAATTTTGCATTTTATTGAGCTTCTAGTGAACATTCCCAGCCGAATATAATGTCGTTTGATCACCCAGATGGCCTATGGCACTTAAAAAACAAAAGTGATTTTATACTAACCATTCACAGAAATGAAAGCAAGGCCGCATGATGCCAAGATGAGAAGAACAGTGTTGGCCATGTTTCCTCGAAGCAGAAGAAAGGAGTGAGTGAAATGTGAATTGCTTATTCGAGCCTTTTATATAATCGATATGGCAATAATCACGTGACAGAGGTATTACTGGAAGGGAGTTTAGAGGAGGGAAGGAAACGCCTTGTAACACCTCTGAGGAATTAGTATATTTTGAAATTGCCACCATAGATATAACGTAAAAAATTCAATATTTTCAGAAATGACTGTCTCTTTTGTGTTGCCAATACATGAAATGGATTCTTAAGACTTCGAAAACGAGCCCATGTTTTTCCTTAACACATAAGAAAGAAACTAAAAAGAAAACTCCAAATGTGACCCATTTCTATCGATTTCCATCCGACGCGCTTGGTTTTTTAATTCTTTTTAAGAAATATAGTTTATTCTATATTAGAGTTAACTAAAGTCTGTCCCACATTAGATGTCAGGCAAAAATATCCGTGAATAAAACAGTTAAAGGATGAGTAATTTTACATTATCGCAAATCTCACCTGACATCTAATTGGAGACAAACTTTAAAGATCTTAAGAACACCAAAAGAGAAGAAACTTACCTCTTTCAAGAAAACCTCTTTCTACGTCGCTTCTCCAAAAATAGAAGCTAGAGCTAGATCTGTCTTGCTTTTAAAGAAGTCGGAAACAAAAAAGGGACACAGCTGACTAAATTAAGAATGAAGAACAGTAAACAAAAATCAATTTTACGGAAAGCTAAGTTTTTAACGGCTGCACCTGTAATGAATTTTGATTAAATTTTTGATGACACTTTTATGGATTATTTACTTAGAAATAAAACCGATAAAAACTGACGCAAAATACACTCACACTCACAGAAGGATGGAGAGTTTGTTTTGCACTTACGCTAAAAATCACGATTACCTACCACTGAAAAAACCAACACGATACCGCTAAAAACCCATAAGAAAACCAAAAATAAGTTTTTCTCGATATTAAAGGATATAATTACACTTTCTGATATAAAATTAAACAAAATCATACGAGGTCAAGGTGTAAACACATNTTAAGTTTTCAACGGCTGCACCTGTAAGGAATTTTGATTAAATTTTTGATGACACTTTTATGGATTATTTACTTAGAAATAAAACCGATAAAAACTGACGCAAAATACACTCACACTCACAGAAGGATGGAGAGTTTGTTTTGCACTTACGCTAAAAATCACGATTACCTACCACTGAAAAAGCCAAAACGATACCGCTAAAAACCCATAAGAAAACCAAAAATAGTTTTTCTCGATATTAAAGGATTTAATTATACTTACTGATATAAAATTAAACAAAATCATATGAGGTCAAGGTGTAGACACATCCTGCGCAGTTACTGTTTTCCTTGTGGGCATTCGTTGCTCGGATTTGCGTTGCCTGGCGATACTTTTTTGAGGCGGTTCTGAATACTTGGATAGCAATATACTTTGAAATTTATGTGACCCACATGTTCTAATATTATAGAACAGTCTCATTATAATATTTTCATTCATTCCAAAAGAGGAGGAGAAAGACCTTGTCAAATCTCGCACCTCAGTTTTCGTGATATACCAAGTGTTAAAGGCGCACATGAATGGGTCAAAATCTGCATTTACATGTTGGGTGGAAATTCAATTCAGTTAGGTACAGCATACCGAAGCAAAGATGTGGTGGAAGCGGTGGTCAAGATGGCAGTGAACAAGACGCAACAGAAACAAAAAACCACCAGCCATAATAGAAACTTTATTCAAATCTTCTAACATCCACCTGCGCCATTTAGGTGAGGGAATCCTCGACAGTTTCTTGCACTGCTCGTAGCTTGGCTGGATGGTTAGGCCAATTGCGAATGTAAGCAAAAAAGAGCTGGAAAATGCTGTTAATCTTAATCATGTGACCCATCCGTGTGCGTCTTTAATTAAGGGGAACTCTCATTGGAAGCGTTTTCGTCACGCTACTCAAAACAGCTTGCGTTTTCTGATGCATGCGTTTATCTGGAGATCTGGGGGAGACGCGTGTCATATTTGGGTAACGGCAATAATACGCTTCCATTATAAAGTCATTTATTGATTGATTACTTGACTGGTTGAATTTTCATTACCGCGTATTATCAACAATCCACATTCGAACATGAACCCAGGCACTGCACTGGTTTGTTAGAAAGTATGTTTTCCCTCACCAGAATAGTGTGTGCTTCTCCTTCAGTTGTTTAGGCCAACCATTTTAGAATCGATTAAACCACCAACAACATTCCGCCTCCAAACGTACCTCAAACAAAAATCCCCCCGCAGGAACGAAAGAAGGAAAAAAAGGCAAAAAGTATATTATTTCACACTGCGATATTATTTCCAAATTCGCCAGATATTTGTATGATAACCTACACCTAATAGCATCAACTAAATCCAAAAAGTTTCCATCTATTTATTCATATTACTTCACGTAAAGCATCACAACAGTTGCCTGAGTTTTACTGCCAGTGCTTTCACCAGTTGCTGTAACCACAACTGTATCGGTCTTTCCAACCATCGAGGCAGCATTTCTTGGCAGAAAATAGGTGAAACTGACCGTCTGGTTAGTACCCTTCTGGAAATGCAAGCTGTAGGCATGAGCACTGACGCTACCATGACTAGAAGTAGCTGCAAATCGGTATGATTCGGAATTAACTTGGTTGTACATGTACATCTTAATGTGCACCATTCCTTTGTTTATTTTTGCTGTGAACTCATCGCCGGCGCTTATTGTTGTCATGACCGCATTTTTTGCTTCAAAACTTGCATGAGATAATCGCTGGAACTTGGATCCTTTCTTTGTGGAACCAATCAGTGAGACTTTGAATTTTCCAGAGAGCGTGTTGATCGATGCTTGGAAAATTCCTGCAGCTCCACCAATGTTTTCTAATGCAATGCCACCTTGGATGATACCCCCATCGTCATTTGTGATGTCAATTTTCAAACTGTCAGGATTTACTAAGTCCATTCCTGAGACTTGAAGTGCCAAGGATGATTTCTTGCCTAAACAGGGGGGTTTAAAATGAAAACTCCTTTCAAATTGATCATTGCAAAGTTAACAAAGATAGGGATCAAATGTCGTCAATTTTAAGCGGTAAATAACTCGTAAATCATAACGAAAACGCAGCATGCGTTCTTTAACCCTATAGTGGTTGGGCTATCTGAACTACCCTATTTTGGTTGGGGGGCAATATACCCCTCCCCCTCTACCTAACTCTTGACTGATAATAGGTAGAGCAACCAGATTTGGTCTGCTAATAGCCCCGGGCATGTAGTTTTCAAAAATATAAAAAGTAACCTAAAATTTGCCACAGATATTGCTCACGTCAGCATTTTCCTTTGTGTGGTCCAGAAAAGCGGCAAAATCAGCCAAAATCAGGAAATATGAGATAAAATCAAATTTAGAGCACAATTTCCATCCAGGCATGAAAATTATGATAGAATACATCAAATAACACTACTCTGCAAAAGAAATTTGCAAAATATTGCGATTTTGCTACTTTTTTCGCGAGAATTGAGATTTGAGAATTTGCGATTTTGACAGGGTCAGTCCCAGAAAATTGCCTCCCTCCCCCTCATTCGTCAAAATATTTCAATGAAACTTTATGAGTACTTGCACAATAGGTAGTTGCTAAAAGTCAAAGAGTTTCGTTGTTGTAATTTTTAACCTTGCGGAGTTACCAGAAAAAATCTACTAGGGGGGGGGGGCAAATTTGCCCCCCCCAACCAAAATAGGGTTAATACTGCTAAAAGCAAACAAGTAAATAACCAAACAGAAATGTAGCGAAACCAAGAAATATACTTTTTAGCCAATCTACAAAAAACGGACGGAATTTTTCAACTTTTAGTAGATATGTGACAACTTTTCGAATGCATTCGTACCGAATATAGAAAATTTTCGAATCAAATCTGAATCTCTGATTCCGGATGGCAAAATAACATTAATCAGAGGTAGATTTACTACAATCAACTCAACAACAACAACATTAATTCAATTCAACAGGGAGAATTAGTGAAGGGGATCATGCAGCAAGGCTACATCAGATGAAGACTTAAGCAAACGTTAGCAAGAATTAAGAGCATTAATCAGAATCAAAAATAAGAATTAATTCGAAAGATCAATTTCAAAAATAAATTTCACTACCTTTCAATGGATTTGCAATCGTCAAAATTGGACCATCTTGTCTCTCTTGGTGCATGAAATAAGTCACAAAATCAACATTCTTGTCACCATACGCCTTCGCAACGAAAGAATGTGCACCAGTGTACACAGGGAACGATAGAAGCCATTTTCCTTGCTTTGGGTTGTCAATCGTGTATACCTGATTATAAGTCGTTGTTGACTGTGCAGTGTATTTCTTCCCGCTTGAATCCGCAAGCGTCACCATGCGCGCGGTATTTTGCTGCATCACGTTTAACGTTATGATAACCGTTTCGACGGTTGAATCGACATAGAAGCTCGAATCCGTTGTCGTTGATCGTTTCCCTCTTGAGGCGAAATGGGAAAATGCTCCTTTTGCGATTGTCGTTCCAGATTTAAGACTGCTCTTGACATAACTTGTGAACTGTGTTATTTCTGCGTGAGTTTTCAGAGGGAAAATCTGGCCTGATGTGTATGAAGCTATTTCTTCGTAGCTCTTGATGCCTGAAAGAATGACAGATTGAGTCAAACATCTCTGTCTTTTTATGCAAGTGAAATGAGAGTGTTACCAAACTAAACTTTCCTCGTAAGAAAAATTCTACCATAGTATCCAAATGACCATATTATTGAAACCGATATTTCTGAATGATTTTCTCCCTTCCCCTAGCTCATAAATGGCCTTTATGCAAACAAATAAACAATGCATAACTTATAGCATAAATCTATGTACAACACTGTTCATCATCATCATCAATTATTTAGGCATGGTATATAGACTAATGATCTAACTGTCAAACTTTTTGCATCAAGGAAACATTCTTCTAAGTACTACTAACTAGTATTCCCATGTTCAAGTGCCAGAACCTCGAATTTTGAAGCGTTTTAGCATCGGTATATTCGATGAAATAGCTTAGGCCACGAGGTAGTCGTCTCAACTGACAGTTAGATCATGAGTCGTAGTTGTAGCGATGTATCAGTTCAGGCAAGGAGCGAAACTACGACGATGTATGAGTCTAATGGTAGCCTATTCAGCAATGCTGGTTTACAAGGGGCCATGCGTTGCTTTTCCCTTTGTCTTCAGTCTACAATCATGGCCAAAATAATTAAGTCAAATCACAAAATTCACAATTTCAGCCCTTGATTCCGTGCCCCCCCATCTTTAGTCAAGTCCATTGTTTAATGCCCCCCGTGCCCCCCACCCTACTCCGTCCCGTTTCAATGTGTTTGAATTAAACGCCATTCGACCTTGGCAACATTGAATAAGGAGAAGAGGGCGAGAGTTTTTGCCTGGTTTAGATGGTTCATTAGATGCATGGTTATTTCAAGATATATATTTAAGAACAGATTTAATCTAAAATCTTCGAAAAGTGCGGAAAGTCTGAGGCTCAGACAAAACAATAAGAGTCCTTGTATCAAAATGACTGAAATCAAGAACCAATTATTTGAAATCATTGGCTTACCCTTTGCACCTCCACATCCAACCTTATTTGTAAAGAAATTGATGGCCGTTCCATATTGATCAGCAAATGTCTTCAACTCTTCTCTTTTCTCTGGAGTATCATCTTTTGCACTTGCATCAGTGAACACAAACATTGGTGAGCCTAATTTAGGATTTGCTTTGTAAGCCTCAAGCATCCCTGTGAAGGATAATTCAGGACAATCTCGTCCGCCATATGCTCGAAGGTTTTGAATTGCAGTAACGAATTCCTTCTTGTTTGTGTCGTTCTTGTATGTGACAGGACCATAACCTACAAAAGATACGAAATAGGTGATCATGGATAAAATAGCGTTGAGGGGTTTTTCTCAGAACTCATGACGTTCTTAAAAGCAATCAGCTAATATTCCAGGGAAGTTCTATATCTCTTAATTAATGCATCCAAAAACCTATTTAAGGAAATGTAAAGGGTGTTCACATAAATGTCCCAACTTCCTACAGTTGTACGGGACGAGTGCAAACTTCAGAACCTCTTCCCTTGCCTTGATGCCTAGTTCCTGAAGGAAAGGCTTTGAATTCTACGGGGTCACCCAGAAAACATCCAGCCTTTGAAAAACCTGATTTACAATTTTTATCCTCCCCTCTCTTATTAGATTTATTACCTGGAATCCCTTGTTTCCCTGTGCTCTATGACTTGATGATGTCGATTCAATCAACAGAGCAAGGTTTACTGCAGGGATACAAGGGACTTAGGTAATCAGTCTACTCTCTCCTTGGTCCACCCTTTTCTGAGCTAACGTATTAAATAGATCCTTTTTCTTTAAACTTCAATTTCTACTGAATAAAATTGCTTACTACTCCATTCTTTAGCTTTATATGAATTGAACTTAATTTTTTTAAATTTGAGAAACTGTTCATTCTTTCGAGAAAAAAACAATCAAAATTCCTAACATCCTATAATTCATAGCCTTCTTGGGATAACATTTTCTATTAAGCCCCCTTCTCCAACAAGTGCACCTCCTTTGCGCATCTTCCTGTGGCACCCTTCAAATTAAATAAATCCAAAGGGGCATATGCGTACGGGAAGATAAAATTTAGGAGGGGCTGCCTGATAAAAAGTCCATTGTTTACGAAAACCTTTCCCGACTTAAGGCAGATTTTTGTCCGAATTTGGCTGATTTTTGTAAGTTTTTCCAACGTTGGGGGAGGGCTGTAGCCCCTGAGCCCTCCTGCTTCCTACACCCCTTTGCTCAGGGGGCATGTAGCGTTTTTACAATAGTTAAATTCCGGTGAATTTGGAAACGATTCACCAATTTTGAGGCCAACACCAAAGCAAATCAAGCACAAACAACTTGTGTCACGTACCTGGATCATTAAACGGTGACAGAATATAATCCACAGGGAATTTTCTCTGCATTCTAATGATAGAATTTGCGATGCCTTTTGCTGCAAGGATTTCATCTTTCATGCTCCCAGTTGTGTCGATTGTGAACATCAAAGTTGCAGCTCCATTTTCAAGCATCAAGTCACCGAATTTGTCAGCACCAATATCGTTCTTGATGGATTCCAAATATCTGCTTACTGCTGATCGCATCTCATCAATTGGGAGGCCATCCTCGATCTTTTTCTGTTTATATGAAATATGAAAAAGAATTATAAGATAAAAGCTAATGACAGTGAGGAGCACTGGCAAAATAAAAATTTAGGCCACATCAATATTTCTTCAAATATACCGCTACAGAAAAAATTCTTATTTGGCAAGAAACATTAACCCTTCCTTAGCCTTCTAGCATCAATATCAATTTCTAGATATGCCTAAAAGCGATGTTTTGATAAAATTGGCATGAAAATAGGATTGAATCTTAGTCCTATGTCTTTAGAGGAATCAAAAATTGTCATTGACCTAATCTCCACTAATGTATTGCACCAATTTTAAAAATGACGCATTAAAGTCTAAGTTGAAACTTCTGGTTTAGAATGATAGTAAATTTCAAATCAATGAAGATGAGGCTCCTCCGCAGCAGCAGCAGCTAAAACGTGTGCATTGGTACATCAGCTAAAATTTAGCACTTAATCAAAAAGCAGCATTTTACCAATATTATATGGTGTGGCATCAAAAATTCTAAAGAGTAACGAGAGCTTAAAATATTTCGCATCTTACCTTCATAAAAACGAGAAGACCTTTCCCAAATGTCACCCTTGCAAAATCAATGCTCCCTCCTTCAGTTGCAACTTTCAAAAACTTCTTCAAATCATCAAGCCTTTTCTGAAGATTTTTGTTCGTTGTTCCCACAGCAAATTCATTAGCCACTGATCTCTGAATTGCAAAAATTGCTTGGTGAAATTTTCCTAGAATAAAGAGCAAGTGATGTTTTTTACTTTGGTCAATTTCTATGCTCTAGAGACATCTAGGAAGCGATTGAAAGATCAAAATTGTAGTAAGAAAACCATGCTAAATTTTGTTTGCTTTTACTCTTTGAGTGCTTCCAGATCCGCAGTTGAATTTTCTTCATCATTTACAGATGACGTTCTAAAGTTAATCAGGATACAAGAAGGTTAGCATCTCTGTTTTTAATTGCAGGAGTAGATTTTCTCCCAAGTCAGCCAATATTTATTGAATTTACTGTGACAGTGTATTCCATATCGTTGCATTTTACAGGGAAGCTTGAGATCAAATATCAAACTTTTAAGTTTCCTTTCTTGTCAAAATAAATACTTTTTGCTAACCTGAAGGAGCTTTTCCTGGGTATGAGGAATTATGGAAACCAACGAGGAATTGCTGCACCAGTTCTTGAGCCTTTGAGATGCCAGCATGACCTAAAACGAGGATTTTTATGTAAACGATTACTGAAATATTCCTGCTGTTATAAACTTTAGTGTAATAAAATCTTGAGAATGACGTGTGGCAATGTGGCAATAGTTTGATCAAATAACATAAATTTCTGTAATGAATAAACTAAAACACCAGGATTGAAAAACACTAAACGATCGGGCATAACCCTTCATCAGTAGTGATGAGAAATAGAACGCACAGGGCAGTTATAAACATACTTTATCTTTACCACCTTCTGCTAACGTAAAAAATTGCTTAACATTCAAATTAACCAAAAACTGATGATGGTTGTTGATCAATTGAAACAGGTCTCTGAAAATCAAACTTTTGTTCTTTGTGAAATTATTGAAGATGAGCCGGAGAGAAATAAAAAAAAATTCACTCCATTCTACCTGGGCATAAATCATTTTTGCATGCTTTCGTTTCCTCAAAAGCTCCACTGCAATTTTTCCCTCCATGAGCTGGCTTTGGATTGTTACACTGTCTGACCTTTGTCATCACTCCTCCTCCGCAAGTCTTGCTGCAAGCACCATAATTTGACCATTGAGAGAACTCACCGTCGACTAGAAAAGGAGAAAGGAATTGATAAACGAGGGGCACCACATTAGACAACGGAAAGTAACTAATAACTTAGTAACTAATATTTGAAGCATTTCGCAGGATCAGAAAATTTCTTTCATGGACATACATTATTATTAATCCTTTAGTCGGCGATATCTTTTTCTTCCCTTTCTGATCACCGCTATTCTCTCGCCATTGTCTTGTTCCTTTCGGCCCTCTCCCTCTTTATCTATTTTTTCACAGATTGTAATAGGCAGGTCCCCTTGTTAGGTTGTTGTTCTTTTGTTACCCCATTGTAATCTAGGTATATAGACAGGCCCCAAATTATTGTAAGAACAGTTCATTGATAAAGATCACAGATCGAAACGTTTGAAACAAGTTTGCTATATTTTTGAATTCTTTATTATTAATGTGATACACGAGCTACAAAATCTTGAATAAACAACCATAATTTGAACTTTTTTTTTTACCGTACATTACCGCTTAAACAGCAAAAGTTTTCTATCAATGCACACAAAGTAGATACACAATCTGTCAAGTAGTACTTCTAAAAAATGTTTTTGCTTTCTGATACTTACCAGGACAAGGATTTTTGTTACATTCAACCTCCTCCGTAGAAGCTCCTACGCAATTCTTCCCTCCATGTGCTGGCAATGGGTTATTACATTGCCTGGTTCGTGATCTCAGCCCTCCTCCACAGGCTTTGCTACAGTTGTTGAACGCTGACCATTGGGAAAAGCCACCATCGACTGAAAAAGATAAAAGTAATTACTTTTGATTTTTCAAAGGAAGGAACTCTTTAAGTACGCACAAGCATAACTGTTGATAAAAAATCGCGTCGATAAAAATAATAGACGATAAATTTCACAATTTTGAGACTTTCCGAAACTTTTTCCGAGTAGGATAAAAACGTTGGCAGACTCAAGGTAGAATGTCTCCAAACTTATTCAAGTTTCAATTAAAATTTTGGAATTCAGAATTTTGGAGCTCAGAATTTTGGAATGAAACTATTTCCCCCCACCCTACGATAAGAAGAAATACATCGTCTTCATACATTTGACTACCCAAAGGTACAGCCTATTTCAGACAAAGAGCATCGCTGTCGATATATGTAACAACAAATTTAGAACAAAGCTGCCTGTTTGAGGTTTGTAATGGGAGGTACCACCACTCATCCTGAAAGTTATGCGCACTCCTCTCCCCAGAGAAAAGCTTAAATTCCATGGGATGAGGAGCTAGTACGGACACAGGGGGTCCAGGCGTATCTCCTAGCGAGTACCCTAGTTTTAGTTTCTTTGCTTCCCTGTGATCCGGATTATGAAAACAACACCTGTGTAATTTGAGATCGGGTTACGTCATCTTTGCAGTCGAGCAGTTGCTGTTACAGTAACCCGATCTCAAATTACACAGGTGTTGTTTTCATGATCCGGATCACAGGGAAGCAAAGAAACTAAAACTAGGGTACTCGCTAGAGGATACGCCTGGACCCCTGTGGTACGGATGATCTGCTCGGCTTCGGCCAGCCTGGTTCCCAGTCGTCGATGTTGCGGAGGAGATAAACGCGTTTTTTTGTTAAGAAAAGGGGTTGAATTGTGGAGGAGATGGGCCCCTTGTGGGCCATTCGAGCAGACGATACACCGAAAAAAATTCCGCAATTTTCGCAACTCCAAAATGACTTCTTACCAGGGCAAAGATTCTTGTTACATCCCATCTCCTCAATCAATGCTCCTGTGCAGTTCTTTCCTCCGTGTGCAGGAGCTGGCTTATTACATTGCCTGGTTCGTGATTTCAGCCCTCCTCCACAGGTCTTGCTACAGTTGCTGAATGCTGACCATTGGGACAAACCACCATCAACTATAGAGGGAAATCGAGATTAATTGTTCAAACAAATTTGATCTCAGACGCCCTTTACGATTCACATTATTAGTCCAAAATTTTGTTCTGCCATTAAAAGATGAAGTGTTGGAAAAGAGAAAACAATGAAACTGCATCAAACTGGGAACTTTTGACCATTTCTAGTTGAAGTTTATGCCATCTAATGTCTAAATATCAACGAATAGTTTATTGCTGTAATAGAAAATCAAAAATGGCCATAATCGACCCTTAGGTCAGGAGTACTCGTCCCCTGTATCTTCCCTGTAACTGATCATTTTGACGCTAAATGATAACTTTGGATACAACTTCTAGATAGAGATATAAACATTTCATTCGACTTCAAGACTTTGTTCGTGTGTCTCTCTACCCTGAGAAAAAGCTACAAAGATAACATTTAAACCCGTTTACATCTAATATAATGATCTGAAATTCTTACCAGGGCAAGGAGTCTTATTACATTCAACCTCCTCCATGGCAGTTCCTACGCAATTTTTCCCTCCATGTGCTGGCATTGGGTTATTACACTGCCTAGTCCGTGTCTTCAGCCCTCCTCCGCAGATCTTGCTACAATTGCTGAAAGCTGACCATTGGGAAAAGCCACCATCAACTGTAGAGGAAATTCATAGTTTGATTTCCAGCAACTATCCTTTGGGAAGTCCAACAGGGATCTGTCCTAGGTTCAGTGCTTTTTAATATCTTTATTAATGCACTTAATGAATTTGAAACTGAGCTTAATTTGACACTCCATGAGCTTCTAAGGACACAGTTTCTGAACTAGAATATAATCAGTTCGCTCGACTTCAACGTTAGTGTAGAAGTTTCTACCCCAGAGCTACCCCTTCTATCACCCTGGGGAGCAGGGGACTCTGGTACCCAGGGTACCTTCTCTATATTTATGAAATTTAGATCCTAAACTGGAAGACGATGTTAATAAAAGTTAATCGCTATGATAAAATGATCTGCAGCTCTCACCAGGACACGACTGTTTGTTGCATTCCATCTCCTCCAAAAATCCTCCTGAGCAGTGCTTTCCTCCATGTGCTGGCGCTGGGTTATTACATTGCCTGGCTCGTATCTTCAGGCCACCTCCGCAGGTCTTACTGCAGTTGCTAAACACTGACCATTGAGAAAAGCCACCATCAACTGCGAAGGAAATTCATAATTTTAACTGCCAGCAAATAGCCTATGGGAAGTCCAATAGGGATCTGTCCTAGGTTCAGTGCTCTTTAACATCTTTATCTATCAATGCAGTTAATGAATTTGAATCTGAGATTAATTTGACACTCCATGAGCTTCTAAGGACACAGTTTCTGAACTAAAATATAATCAGTTCGCTCGACTTCAACGTTAGTGTAAGTTTCTAACCCAGAGATACCCCTTCTATTACCCTGGGGAGCAGGGGACTTTCTCTATATTTATGAAATTTAGATCCTAAACTGGAAAACGATGTTAATAAAAGTTAATCGCTATGATAAAATGATCTGCAGCTCTCACCAGGACACGACTGTTTGTTGCATTCCATCTCCTCCAAAAATAATCCTACGCAGTGCTTTCCCCCATGTGCTGGCGCTGGGCTATCACATTGTCTTGTTCGTGTCTTTAGTCCTCCTCCGCAGGTCTTGCTACAATTGCTGAACGCTGACCATTGAGAAAAGCCCCCATCAACTGTAAACGAATAAACGAAATTAAAGAGCTTTTGAATTTTTAAGGGCCAATAGATCTTTTTGTCCACGAAGACTATATTCATGCAAATTTAGAGCCTAACCTTGAAAATTATGTTAATAAACTTTTACAGCAAATATTGAATTAATTTAATTTCTTACTAAATTCATTCCAAAATTCTCTCGTTTCGCCCCTGAACTGATTTGTGGCCATTTGTCGCTACAACTGAAGCGATAACAACAACAACAACAACAACAACAACAACAACAACAACAACAACGAGCGAAGGTCAGAGGGACTTATGTAACGAGTCTAGTTTCTTACCAGGACAAAGATTCTTATTACATTCCATTTCTTCTATGAAAGCTCCCACGCAGTTCTCCCCTCCATGTGCTGGTAATGGGTTATTACATTGCCTTGTTCGTGTCTTCAGCCCTCCTCCGCAGGTCTTGCTACAGTTGCCAAACGTAGACCAATTTGAAAAACCACCATCAACTGCGAAGGAAATTTATAGTATAATATCNAACAACAACAACAACAACAACAACAACAACAACAACAACAACAACGAGCGAAGGTCAGAGGGACTTATGTAACGAGTCTAGTTTCTTACCAGGACAAAGATTCTTATTACATTCCATTTCTTCTATGAAAGCTCCCACGCAGTTCTCCCCTCCATGTGCTGGTAATGGGTTATTACATTGCCTTGTTCGTGTCTTCAGCCCTCCTCCGCAGGTCTTGCTACAGTTGCCAAACGTAGACCAATTTGAAAAACCACCATCAACTGCGAAGGAAATTTATAGTATAATATCAGGAAAGAGCCTATCTACCGTCCAATAGGGATCTGACCTAGGTCCTTTGCTCTTTAATATCTTATTTGGATTTCAGATTCCCAATAGATACTGTATGGCACGTCCAACAGAGATTATTATCATTGTTATCAAGTTATGTACAGTTGGCCTGCAATGAAATAGTAGCGATAATTAATCCCAAAGAATCGTGTATTGTGCTTTTTATTATATTTGTTGGGATTTCAGATTTTCAGTAAATATCGTTGTTTAAGTTCAACAAGGATCTGTTTTAGGTTTTCTGCTCTGTAAGATCTTTCTTTATGTCAATGCATTGATTAAGGCCCCGTTTACACGATACCGGATTCACTTCATATCGGATTCATTTCATACCAGATAGGCGTTCTGTTTACACGATCACGACCCAATCCGACCAATCCGGTACGTATCGGATTGGGTAAAGTGCCCGTGTAAACGCTCGAATCCGGTATCAACTCGCTTCGCAACCTCAGTTACACACTCTGTGGCCTCGATCCCATATTTGGCGCGCTTTTTCGAGAATTTGTGGTTTGACGATCGAACGCAGAGGCTCTGAAACAAAGCATTGTACCCCACACTGCGGAGTAACTGTTCTCGTGTAAGCAGATATAGTTCAGCGAATCCGATATGAAGTCAATCCGGTATCGTGTAAACGGGGCCTAAGTAAACGAGGCCTAACCAAAGTTTCTGGCGTTTTGCTGCCGGGTGCTGCGGGCTGGGCGTCATTCGTGGGGGCTTGGTGGGTGGAGCTTGGGCACTGTGGAGGTCATGGCCTTTGCGGTGTTCGGGTTGCGCTTGCTCGGCTCTTTCGGGTGGTGACTGGCGTGCGGTATGTGGCGGTGGAATGGCGGTTTTTGTGGCCGGGGGACATTTCTGGTCTGTGGGCTCTTTGGGAGTTCTTCTCAGTATGGAACTACACGATTAGCGACCTCTTATGTTTAGATTTGGTTAAGCTCTTTGTGAACCATGGCATCATTCGTTGTAACTCAGATCCCAACCACCTTTGCACAGGACTCACCAGTGCATTGTTTTTCACATCAATTCACTTAACCTAAACTGGCGCATGCTAGCGCCTGTCAAAATAGAATGGTGCCACGGTACACAAAGTGCTTAAATATATATTTTTTCTCATTTTTTGTTCTAAGATTGTTGTTAAAGAATTTGTTAAGTGCCGTTCATAGCCAGAACCAGATGACGTCATGTCTATTTCTGCTATGGACGGCACAGAATATTGTATTTTATAGTAGTTGTAGTTTTAACAGTGATATAAAAAAA
>REGM01000188.1:123723-171178 GCA_004194415.1 Aurelia aurita
GTTTCCTTTCGTTTCTCGTTTCTCCTTCGCAGCGTCCTCGTCACGATTTACGCCCCCGCAGAAGTTATAATGTTTTATTGAGCGCTGATGGACCACAGAATAGACTTGGAGCAAGTCTACTATTCGCTGATGTTATCACCGGGAAACCAGGAAATAATTGTTGCTAAAAATAAAATTTGTAAAAAAAATTGTCTTTCTTTGTCCCCTGTGCACTTGGTCATTTTTGTACCTTAGTCTCCTGTGCTCCGCGAAAGACTGCGTATCGATCAGTGGTATCGATAGGTTCACGGAGCACAGGGGAGTAAGGTACACAAATGACTAAGCGCACAGGGGACAAAGAAAGTCAATTTTTTTACAAATCTATTTTTAGCAACAATTATTTCTTGGTTTCCCTGTGATGTTATCAGCAGTTTCATTCTGACACAAGGACTGGCAAAATGGCCTTGAGTGTACCAGAGGTGAAAAAGCGAAATGCTACGATATCCCGCGTTCAAAATTATTCCCTAGGAAATGTCAGTCAGGACGTTTTACATAACACCAAAATACTTGACACGAAAAACATGAAAATCTCCTTGCAGGAAATTTGCATCCATCCGTTTCGGCTCGCAAAAATAAGTGTTTCGTTTCTCAAAGAAATTCTAAATTTACCTTCGCATGACTTGTTATTACAAACAGCTGTTTCTGTATCTGGTCCAAGAAGAGAGCAATTTTTGCCATAACCAGTTGGCCGAGGATTGGTACAGCTCCTTGCCCGCGTTTGTGTTCCAGCTTCACAACTCTTGGAACATTCTGTATATTCTGACCATTCGCTATAGTTACCATCCTTTCCTAATTGAAAAAATAAAGAAGATTTTACGAATTTCTCCAACGGAATGCACATTTCTGACCAAATCTCAAATTCAGCCTCTAGGAATTAGAGAGAGCACCCACCCTCCTCCACAGAGGCTCTTTATTTCTCCTCCCCAGCTCTCAAATAAGAACCTCTGCGGAGGACAGTGGATAGCATCTTGAAAGAAAATTTCCATTATTTTAGAAGTAAGGTTTCAGGTTTTTGTCTAAAGAACACATTTATGGGTATTAGATGAATTTGTTTGCTCTTTTTCCGGGATGGTCCTCTTCCAAAAAACCTGGCTGCGAAATAGAAATTCTTTGAGCAAAGAGAGGAGTTCGGACAATTCACTAATAAAGTATTCGCAAAAAAGTTTGTGGATTTCGCAAATATTTTCATCAAATTTTCTAAACGACTGTTGACACCATCAACTTGATGGACCCTAAAAGGTAACCGGTGATGAAAAATGAAACTGCTTTGGCTCCTAGGATGGCTTTAATTCCTTAATTGGTATGCATGATCATTTTAAAAACGAAAGGACTAAAAAGGATTTCCTACATCAACCTATCCAAACTTCGAAGAAATACCGATAGAACATTTGCCGTTTCCATAGAGCGTAATTTGGTCCAGCAGTAATGCATTGCTTTTCATATGCATACACATATTCTGTATTTTTAAATCAATCAATCAATCAATCAATCAATCAGAAAGCGATTGAATGAATGAATGAATGAATGAGTAAATGAATGAATGACTGTATCAATCAATCAATCAATCAACCAATCAATCAATCAATCAATCAATCAATCAATCAATCAAATTATCAATCAAATGATCAATCAATCGATTGATCAAATAATCAAATGATCATGAAGTCAATCTGAAAACTAAACAATTAAACGGACGTACTGATCTCAGCATGTATTTTAATCAACGAAAGTGAGCGTATCCAAGAAGAACATGCAATATGCGTTACAGCGCTTGATTTTTTCTTCCTTCCACTGCTCAAACAAGCAATTTTTATCTGCATGTATTTGGTCTATCATCAAGAGTGACTCTTAGTAGAACTACCTGATGTCGTCAAAGTTATATTTGACTTTGAGTATGGTTATAGGATTTTCAGCAGGTTATAAACCNCATTTTAAAAACGAAAGGACTAAAAAGGATTTCCTACATCAACCTATCCAAACTTCGAAGAAATACCGATAGAACATTTGCCGTTTCCATAGAGCGTAATTTGGTCCAGCAGTAATGCATTGCTTTTCATATGCATACACATATTCTGTATTTTTAAATCAATCAATCAATCAATCAATCAATCAGAAAGCGATTGAATGAATGAATGAATGAATGAGTAAATGAATGAATGACTGTATCAATCAATCAATCAATCAACCAATCAATCAATCAATCAATCAATCAAATTATCAATCAAATGATCAATCAATCGATTGATCAAATAATCAAATGATCATGAAGTCAATCTGAAAACTAAACAATTAAACGGACGTACTGATCTCAGCATGTATTTTAATCAACGAAAGTGAGCGTATCCAAGAAGAACATGCAATATGCGTTACAGCGCTTGATTTTTTCTTCCTTCCACTGCTCAAACAAGCAATTTTTATCTGCATGTATTTGGTCTATCATCAAGAGTGACTCTTAGTAGAACTACCTGATGTCGTCAAAGTTATATTTGACTTTGAGTATGGTTATAGGATTTTCAGCAGGTTATAAACCTACATGTTCTGCAGGGATCTCTCCTTGGGCCGATTCTTTTGAATCACAAACTTACCAATTTCATTGATGTAATCATATCTGTCAACTCCAACACATTCTTCATGCGAATCGTCATTACATGGTTGGTAGCCAGTGCTTAAACATTTCGAGTTATCCGCACGCGAAGAAAATACATCCTTTGTAGTACCATAACATAAACCATAATATCTCAATGCAAAATGATTGAAGCCTCTGGTTCTTGCTTCTTCGTTGCAACGGCATGCCAGGCTACGAAAAATTTGTAAAAATTGTTCAGTCGTGAAAGAAGCAAAACAGAACGTATAGTGCTGACTCTCCTCCGCGGAGGCCCTATTTTTAGGCGGAGGAGATCAGGAAAGGACAATTCCCTTCCCTTTTTCTCTTCTCGAAAAAAAGAGCCTCTGCGGTGCGGACAAGTGTATGCCTGGCTCTAGTTAATCAAGGAAGTTATGCTGCGGAGGAAGGCCTATTTAGGAGTACCAACCCATAAGACATCAAATCTTAAAAAATTGGTGTAAATGGCGAATGCATTTTTCTTTAGTTTGAATGGTTTGAAAGGCACTTCAGGTACGTCACTGTAATTCTATCGTTAATTTTAGATTCCCTGAATATTTTCAAAATACAACGTGTTTCTTTTAAATTCAAAAAATTTTTTGAAAAATTAACGATATCGTAGCTTCTACATTAATGGAGGAGAAAAAACATACTTCATAGAGGTCTACAATATGGTGGTAAGCAGAAATCTGTCGCTGTTCTCGTTTACGATTTAGGAAGTTGATGATGATGTCACAACCTCAACTACACTGGGTACCAGACTCTCTCTCATATTTTTGAGAGTCTGGTACCCAGGGTAAACCTCAACGAGCTGTAGTATGAAAAATGCCGTAATTTTGAAAACATCGAAAGAATTTCAACAAAATATTTCACTCACAAATTCAACTTTTCGCCACAAAAACAAAATAATCCCATTCGCTGGCGAATTGGCTCAAAAATTCGTTTAAACTGAATCCGGACTCCAATTACAAGGGTAGGTTTTGTAGCTATAACATTAGTTGCTTTTGATTGACACGGAATTTCAAAGCGATTAGCGATTACAGACAAAGGGAATTCTCTCAAGCAAGAAATCAAATAAACGACGCCGCAAAAGATGCCTCCAAACCAGTATGGCCAACTGTCGCGTTGTGCACGCGATACGCGAACAGAAGACGTGAGCATATTTCGAAAGAAGAAGGGTAAATCTAAACATCTGACATTATAGTTATCTAATTAATAGACAATAACGCTAAAGATGGCGGCTCCAAAGACTCTGTTGTGTTTTGCTGCAAAGCATGCTGGTAAAAAGCTCCCTGACGACCACCTAACGACATAAAGATTTTGGTCTGCCATTTCAACTAGCTAGCTTGAATTCGAATCGACCTCGAATTCGAATGCAACATGGTTCGAAAGGAAACCATTCCAAAGCAGAAAAAGTAAAGTTTTGATTCAAATTATCAAATTTAAGTTTTGATTAAAGATTCGCGTTCGAATTACAAAATTTTCCTATTTGTTTGCATTGATTACTTGTTCCGAACTTTACCACAGCTAGCTATCCGAAACGGCAGACCAAAGTTTGTATGTCGTTAGGTGGTCGTCAAGGAGCTTTTTACCAGCATGCTTTGCTCGACCGCCATTTTTAGCGTTATTGTCTAATGAATTACCCCTTCAGATCATTCATTTCCTTTTTCTGAATTTTGTGCTGTACTCCCTCAGGATCATCATCGCTAAACATTTGAATTAATATTCCAGGCACAATTCTTGTTTACGATACAAGAACATGGCAAAGTTGAGCATCGATGCAGTCATGGTAACTACAACTGTCATCCAAGGTGCGTATTTTGTATTTGATCATGTCAAGTGGTAAATTTAAATCACCTGTGGATCATCATTGCTAAAAATTTAAATTTATATTCCAGGCACAATTCTTGTTTACGATTCAAGAACATGGCAAAGTTGAGCATCGATGCAGTCATGGTAACTANCTACAGATAATCTGTATGCAAAACATCCATGTGAAATGTTCTCCTGCTTCATTTTCAGTCATAAATGCATCAATTTTCTTTGACTACTTTCTCCACAGCTTTCAAAATGTTGAAACCAAAGCAGCGCCGCCTGTAAAATCTAGACTCATTACATAAATCTCGCTGCGCTCAGGACATATTTCCTCTCTGAAGACAATAGATTGCCAAATATGGCAAATTATCCTTTTAGAAAATGACCACATCTTAAAACAAATTGGGACTTCTTTATCAAGGGGCTCAAATCAAGCCTAGTTTAGTTTTAATAATTTCTTAGATAAATTAGGCATATTTTGAAATTAAAAGAACGGATTTAAGTGACATGGTATTCACACCGTAAGCATTCAAACACGCAGGAAATCTCACTTCCGGTCATTTTCCTATACATTTCTATAGGGAACCATAGCGAGGCTGAAAAGTCTCGAGAATGGTGTTGTCGGGCGTGAAATTTAAGTTTTGATTAAAGATTCGCGTTCGAATTACAAAATTTTCCTATTTGTTTGCATTGATTACTTGTTCCGAACTTTACCACAGCTAGCTATCCGAAACGGCAGACCAAAGTTTGTATGTCGTTAGGTGGTCGTCAAGGAGCTTTTTACCAGCATGCTTTGCTCGACCGCCATTTTTAGCGTTATTGTCTAATGAATTACCCCTTCAGATCATTCATTTCCTTTTTCTGAATTTTGTGCTGTACTCCCTCAGGATCATCATCGCTAAACATTTGAATTAATATTCCAGGCACAATTCTTGTTTACGATTCAAGAACATGGCAAAGTTGAGCATCGATGCAGTCATGGTAACTACAACTGTCATCCAAGGTGCGTATTTTGTATTTGATCATGTCAAGTGGTAAATTTAAATCACCTGTGGATCATCATTGCTAAAAATTTAAATTTATATTCCAGGCACAATTCTTGTTTACGATTCAAGAACATGGCAAAGTTGAGCATCGATGCAGTCATGGTAACTATAACTGTCGTGCAAGGTGCGTATTTTGTATCTGATCATGTCAAGTGGTGAATTTAAATCACTCTATCTTCTATTTTTGCGTTAAAATTAAAATAACATTTTTGAGATCAACGCATCTGTTTCCTAGACTTCAACCAACATATGATTTGCATAAATGAATGCAATCCCTGCTTATGACAACATACCCTGGGTACCAGAGCCGAAGAAATTTGGAAATAAGAAAAATTAAAAATTTGGAAATAACCTTTCATCCACTAAAAGTTATATTTTTAGATGTTATATTTATACATAGTCTAACCACTCTACTCTTGACCTCACGAAAATGTAATTTCTCATTTCGTTGTCAGCTAAGCCAGCCGAACATGAAAAACACATTATATTGAAATGAAATTGATACCCTGGGTACCAGAGCTTCTAAAAGCAAGAGAAAGAGAAGGGGAGGAAGGAAGAAGAGGGTGTCTACAAAATGTGTATACACCGTTTTCATTGCTTCACAAAAAACACACCTTCCCTCGACCTCGAACAAATTTGCGACTTTTCCTTTGTTGGCTCAAATTTTACTCACCTTGTAACGACAACGGTGTGTATAAATGTCTTACACACTGCCGTTACTGCACGATAAGCACACCTTCCCTCGACCTCGAAGAAAGTTGTGACTCTCCCTTTGTTGGCTCAAATCTTACTCGCCCTGTAACGAGCACGATGTGTAAAAAATGTCTAAACACCGTTGCCGTTACTGCACGAGAAGCACACCTTCCCTCGACCTCCAAAAAAGTTGCGAAGTTTCCTTTGTTGGCTCAAATCTTTACCACAGCTAGCTAGTCGAAATTGCCGACCAGAGCCGAAATTGCCGCCATCTTTAGCGTTATTGTCTATTCAGAAGCTGAATGGCATAGGCAATGCAATTCTCGTTTTTTTTTGTCGACTGTTTTTGAATTCTCGTATATTGTGTATGTAATGTAATGTACGTAATTCAAACACGAAACACTCACCTGTGGATGTATATCTCCCATTTCGTCCACTCGATTAAATGTCCCTTGTTATTATGACTGCTCAGAGTTCGATCAGTGAAAAGCAAAATAAACGACTCATCTTCGTAGAAACAGCCAACTTTTTTGTACTCCTTCGTACAGCTGATGTGAGGCAGTGGGTCTGAAAGGAAAGAAAGATCCTAAGTCATAGGACATAGGGAATAGAAAAATTGCTAACTGCATAATTTGAATTCTTAACATCACACCACTGTAAATCTTTTGCCCAGTGACTTAAAAGTTAATTCAAAGTAGGATTACATTGTAAGAATGGAGCTCTTGACAAAATTAAAGGGTTGGTGTCCACAAGTTTCCGATTGGGGCTGATCAGTCCTAGATCCCTCTTTCACGACAGCAGCCTTTGGCTTAGGAACAATTTCGAGTCTGTAGCAAGTTTGATAGGACAGATGCTTACAATGCAATTAGTTACAGGCGTCTAGCATTGCAAGCCAAGGCATCTATAGATTATCATGATGGAGCAAATAAATTGGAGATTGGATTTTTGGCTCCCCGATATATTATTCCTTTTTCGTTCGGCGGGTACATTGTTTCTTTGAAAAATTCGGGACAAATGAACGTACTACAAGGGTTTCTTGTGCTGATCAGTTCATTTTAGAGGTGATGGTCGAGTATACAATCTGTGAATGGAATAAATATGGAACAAAAAAGTTTTGCTTCGACCAGCTCCAGAAGAAGACATTTAGCAATGGTCCACTACTCCTCAGGGCAATTTTGACAAAACTTGTTGAATACTTAACCTCCTGAAGATGTATCATCTAACGTTGTTTATTATGAGGATATATGAACTCTCCAGGGGTTAGAGAAGTTAGACACTTACCAGCTCCCTTAGCCATTGCAACAAATGCAAACAGAAGTAAGGCAGTTTCCTTCATCGTCAGGCCTAAGAACATTCAAGTGCCAACTGCCACGAGCTTCAGCAATCAATTTTCACGCCAACAAAGCATGGAACCTGTTCAAGGTAATGTGCAATGTTTAAGATACATTTGCAAAAGCTTAAATACTTAGAACTGAACAATGTCTATTGATGGCTAATATTTGGTTTTAATGTCATGGCGAACTTTTCATGTCATAAAAAATCTGTAATAATTACAACTTTGCTAAGAATTAATGCAAATACAAGTTTAAGCACGTGTCAAGGACAAATTGTGTCAACTTTGGGAACATAGACGAGAATAGTCGTACGAGGTATGCATGTATTTTCGTAAATAGAAACTCTTCCTAAGAAACTAAACTCTTAGATCGCTAAAAAATTAAGAAACTCCAGTCTTGAAAAAAATTATTTAAGCAACTATTCATTTTAGTCAAGCAAATCCTCAGCATATTTTTACTTTATTTTCATTTGTTGCCTGTATCATAGTACTCGAAAGGTACTTCAGTAATGTCTAAACATTAGAAAGGCTTGAAAAAACTTCGTTTTGAAATGTTGATGAGGGCACAGGAAGTAAACATGAAGATTGTTATAGCACTCATAAAAAACTCGTAGGTAGGAAACTCCGAGTACTCAACATTTCATAATTTTAAGAAACTTTCAGTACTGGTTCAAAATGTTAGTCTTATAACAAAAATACGTGTAGTTTTTAGGATTGCGGGGCTATCGCTACCCTGCCCCAGCGCTGGTAAATCCTTTCGTAGGTCAAAACTGTTTACATATCATATATGTATATTGCAAAAACTTACTTTGTTCCTGTCCACATTTTGTTTGCGAAAAAGCATTTCCATTTCTTGTATTGAAAGCAGCAGACAAATCTGTTTTCCTGTGATCCGTCGCGACTTGCAGAATTTGCAACAAGGTTGCTTGAATAACTGAATAGCCTTTTGAAATTCATTTGTCAAGAACTTGCAACATTTCGGCGGGTCAACTACTTGCAAAGTCAGATTTTACGTTGCAAATTTTGGAGAAGAAGAAAATTTTCATTGGGACTTAAAATCTTGTGGGCACTGATGCGTGCACTGATGCAAATTTTGTCGTGCTGGTCGTGCCATTCCAGCACCAATCTTGATTTTCCATAACTTATCATTAGCGTTTAACTTCGGTTCTATCCAGCTATGCGACCTTTTCTCAAAATTCTTTCGTTATCCTACAAAAGCTTGGCTCACACTAGGGCAACAACGCATTAGAATTGGATCGAAAATGCGACGGAAAAAATGGTCGAAAATATTTTTGCCTCAATCTGAGATTTTGTCGGCGCCATTGAAGATGTCCTAACGCATATGGATGGAATCAAAAAGTCTGATTCCATTTGGGAGCGATAACTCTCTAAAAATGCGTTTAAAACTAAGTGTAGAAAATGCGTTATCTCAATTCTAACGAGTTTTTGCTCTTGCGTACGATAAGAGAATGAAACCATTTTGAACATAAGCCGAATAGTTTCAACTTCGTTGGGCTGTCGAACAGGCAAATAACTTTTGCCACACCTTGTAGATGTAAACCCCCAAAGGATTCTCTCAATTAAATAAATGATTCAAATACAACTATAGACGGGATAGTAAGACCACTTTTCGTCACAACAGAGGATTTGCAATTTACAGCAAACCATTAAAGTAAGTGCAAAGCAAGGAACAAGTTGCTGCAAACAAGGCGGACCAAACTCTGCTACAGTTACAATAATATTAAATCGTGCTCAAATATATCATCCAAATGCAAAATAGAAAAAGTCAACATTGACAAAATCGAAAAATTTCTGAGATTCAATCAATTACGATTCATTCCTACGCAACCAAGAGAGAAATTCCCTCTCAACTCTTGTGAGCTATACCCGGTTTTTAAACGTATATAAAGGCATTTACACCTTATGCGAACGAGTTCTAAATGATTTAATAGACATTTTCAAGTCTCGCTCGTTGCTTTTCGACGAGCCGAATGAACGAGACTTCGAGTAGGTCTGGCGATTTAAAGACACCACTTCAATAAAACTGTAAATTAATATATTCCATCTTTTAGTTATGTAATAAAGCGAACGAGAAGACTATTCTGTCATTGTCTGCGGTGCGACCTTTACGAGGGAGCTCCCCCGTAGAGGTTGCACCGCAGACTAATTCTGTCACTGGCCAAACGAACGTTTCAAAATTTATTCCTAGCTCGGCCCTTTCATCTTTTCTCCATTTTGTTCATCTCCTCGCCTTCCTCGATTCAATGAATTTAAAAACACTTTGTTTATCAACTTACTCGAGGAAATCTCACGGTTTTATCAAATCGCAACATTTTGAAAGAGATGTATAAAGGCCAGATAAATTCAATAAAACAGCGCAAAATATAATTGCTTTTCTTTCACCTAAATAATTTGTTAAAACATTTGGTAACTCGAACCACAATTACTTTATGTACCATTTATGTACCGTATTTCCTCCATAACGCGACCCCTCCATTAAGCACCCCCTCAAATAATTGCCCCACACACATACAGTATCACTTCATTAACAAAGGTTAGTGAGGTTTTAGGTAGTTTAAAATTGCCTACGACGTCGTGAGAGTGTCACGATCTCAGATTTAGGGATTTCGAGACTTCTGTAAGCTTTTTGTTATTAATACTTGTCATTAAAGACCCATTGCAAACCATGATTCTTCGTGGCGCCAAAGTCGACTTTCGTATTATCTGAAAGTCGTTTTTGGCCTAGGTTCTCTTTGTCTTGCTTCTAATTAAGCGCACAAAGGATCATGGTTGAGGATGGGTCTTTAAGCCCTCGACAAACTACCGATTTAAATAAGCGCCCCGGGCTTTAGGGGAAATACGGTATTATGTGACCACTTTTCAGAGACAGTAAGCATAAGAAACAACAAACATTTAACTAAAAGCATCAGCTCATCAGCTATTTCCCACTTGAATACAAGCTTTATTCCCAAAGGATATATGTTTAGTATTTTGTACAAAAATGAATTAAAAATTCAATGATGCAATGTGGAGACCAGCGCCATTGTGCCAATACCAGCTATCAATGCCACTATTTGCTTGATTGATTCCCTAAATAAAATCGAGATTTAATGTATTAAAAACTGAACAAAGCTTAAGTTTAATACCTCATTCACACTGAAGCAGTTAAACCAGCTTTATCTAGCCCAGGTTAAATTTCAACCAATCAAATGCATCCGATTTGTTGGATCGACCAATTAGAACGCAGCATTCAATAACCTGGTTTATTTTGAGCTGGTTTAACTTGCCAGTGTGAATGGGGTATAAGATTATTTGAGTTGAAAGGTTAGAGTGGTTTAAAGTTTAGAGGGGTTCAAAGGTTAAAGATTACAGGTTAAGAGGCAAAGTTCAAAGGTTATAAGGTGAATAATGTTAAAGTTAAAAGGGTATAAGCGAGAAAAATTAGATTTATTGATCGTCCCCCAGCGATAATACATTTACGATCTGTGACAATTAATATTCCATCACTATTTCTCTTTTCTGAAAAATATGGAAGCTTTTTAGTTGCGAATGAGTTTGGTAACGGCATCCATTAAATAATGCAACAGTTACTTGGCCAATACAGTCCTTGTGCGTTTCTGAATGTGTCTCTAAATGCACGCATTTCTTTTCTGTAAGAGTACCTAGTTTATCTAACAGAGCAAGGGTCTCACTAAAAAATCTCCTTACGAGGATTCGTATTTCTTTAATGAGTGTTTTTTGTGTTTTTCTGTTTGTTGCCTTATTTATTTTTGCCTTTAATAATTTGGTAAAGCTTACATGGCTACCAAAAATGAACGAAAACATATGTTCGTTTTCCGTTTTGTGTCATCATATATGAAGTACTCACCTTGGATTTTTCTCTTTTAGAAGATCAGGCACGATCGTTCCCATGGCAATATAAATGAACCCTCCAGACGTAAACGGTAAAACCCAGGCTGTTGTGTCACCTAAGGAAAAGAGAAGACCAAATAAAATACGGACCATCAATTGAGATAATGGCTTTTGATCAAAGGATCACTTAACTACGAAAAATTATCACCACAATTTGTTGGTACAGCATAGACCTTGAATCTTTACACAACTTTAAAATTAATCGTGTAAAAATGTTACTGCCTCATTCTTCCAAATGATTTGCTCACAGGGAACTTTAGGGGATTTGCCATAATCCCAGAGACAGCACCTTTATCATCATTATGTTCGGAATTACAGCATTTTTTAGATTTCTGCTAATTTTTAAATTGTGACGTCATCAAATTGCTAAATCATAAACCATAAAACCTACAGACTTTTGCTTGCTAGTGCTACCATCTTGTAGCCCTCTAAAAATTGAGGTTTTCTTGTATTGGTCATATTGATTTTCCCGTGGATTTTCCTCAATCAGTTCAGAATTTATGGTGATTTTAATGTTTCCCAAACCTTTAGATACTTCCACTAGTACTTCCTTATCATAAAACATAAAAACGCTGTTATTCTGAAAATAATGATGATATCAAAAATGCTCTCTCTGGACTTATGGCAAATTACCTAAAGATCCCTTCGAGCAATTTATTTGAAAGAATGGGGCAATAACATTTTACACGTTTGATTTTAAAGTTTTGCAAAGATTCGACGCCTATGTTTTGCTGGTACCCCTCTTGCCAGAAAGAACTAACGTTTTTAAACTACAATCTGACTAAATTAATTTTTAATTAGCCTTTAACATATGAATCTACGTCATTTACCGTCATAAAAAGCTAACAAAGATGTACCTTAGCCGATTTTTATGAAAATGCAAGTTTTGAATTTATGAGATACAACTTTTCAAAATCTTTACCTGCACCCTCCGCAAGTATTCCAAATATGGCTCCTGCAAGTCCACCAGTTGCTGTCAACATCTAAAATATATACTCAACAAAGTGAGTTATCATACACAACTCGCATGTCGCAGCTCTGTCCAACCAAGGAATAGCAAAGTCTATCTTAAGGTTTGTTTGTTTCTACCTAGCACCAGAAGGTAGTTTTTAGGAACACTGAAAAGCAAAGTTGATCGAAGCAGTGTCCTGGTCCTTCCTCTTGATGTGACCACACTTTGTGATTCAATTAGCCTAGAATTACAGAGAGATGGCGACTCTCCTCACTCTACGTAGCAGGTTTGACAGGGCGGGAACTCCAACGTTCAAATTTGTAGCCCGGTGCACAATGCTTACGAGACACTTACTTATATATGAGCACGGCAACAAGGAAAACAATTTTCAATTTGATTTCCATTTTAGGGCTATCGAGGTGGTACACATCAAGGCTAAAAACCAAATTCTTTGATGACAAAAATAATCGTTTTATTCGCTGTGCATTTTTCATTGACCATAGGAACTTTAATGGGCTCTCTATTTTAAATTAACTGTTATCGCAACATTCGCGATGACCTCAAGTGAGTTTCAACGCCATATCAGATAAAATTCCCTGAATTCTAGGTTATCAAAACTTTTTAAAGAAATGGAGAATTCGTTCCGATTTGCGTTTTGATGTTTACATTATATGAAAGCATTTAAAGACGCCGGGAAACGCTCAGCTTTTGGATGAAATACTTTCAGATCTTATCTGACGATATGTTCTAACCAGTGTCAGACAACAAAGTCGGCAAATAGTTCCGTTTCTCAACGCAATTAAAAACAGCTGATCTACAAGACACTTCTAAAGAGCACATGGAATACACAAACATAGCAATTGAAGTGATGATCAAAGGTATTATCAAATTACCTGTCCGACAGCTGCATCCCATCTTTTAAATCCAGACTTCAACAAAATTGCAAAATCTCCAATCTAGGAATGAAAGAGAAAGTCGAATTTGATTAACTAGAACGAACATAGGATGTCTTCTACACGCATTTTGCTCAGGTCCTTTAGGTCCAGAGTAACATATGTGCTTGGCGATCTTACATCATACTACCATTATAACTACTAGGATAAAAGTTTATGTTTTACCTCATGTGGTATCTCGTGCAACAAGATTGCCAGCGTTGTGCACATTCCAACCTATGAAACAAAAACACACAGTTTAAAAACTAACATACAATATACGACCAAACAGTTTTGGCAAAACAACTTCGGACATTGATTTTTCGGACAAATCGGCAAAATTGAGAGACATTTGGTACTAAATTAAGAGTTTGGGCTTATTCATAGAAACAAAAAACAGTTTTCTGGATGAGAATCTTTACGTTCCAGCCGAAGTCTATTGAATATGCCATGTAAGTTGAGTCTGATAGTGGCATCTTACTTGTGAACAGTTAAAAACGTGGTAAAATATGTAACTATAAGCTTAATGTAGAGATATTTGATTTGGAAGACAAAAAATACTAGAAAATGTTTGAACATACTGAGGCCTTTTGGACTTGTGTCCTCATCAGGGTGTGATTTTGTCATCCAAATCCAAATCTCCAAATCTACATCAAGTGAACAGTTAAAATGTGCATTACCTGGTTGCTCACTACAAAACTCCCTGCAACTGCAAGACCATGAGTAAAATTGTCAATACAATTTGCTAGAAGATTCAGATAGCCAAATACCTAAACATGAAAGGGAATCATAACTTAAAACAAATACGAACAATGTTGAAATAAAAACTAGCTGACTTTGTCATTCATTATGGCCACATACAACTTAGCTGTCAGCAAAACCACACAGTATTAAAATCTAAAATCTTAAATCTTAAATTCATATGGTAGGAAATCTTGTTCAGGCTTGCTTGTCTCATCTGCAAACATTTGAATCCATAAAATACTCACTTGACAAGGTGGATATTCACCACTTGACAAGAACAATGCATGAAACATGCCACTTGACTTTCAGTAGTTAACCTTCTGAAGTGCTGTAAGAACCAGTTGTAGCTTGTTCAGAACTTTTAGACCTAAGAACTTGCACTGCTTGAAGTCAAAAGTTCCAGAATAGCAAAAATAATGTGTACTTACGGCAATTTTCTCCTCTGGCTTCTTTGTTTCTGTTTTCTCTTTTTCGGGATTCTTTGTGGAATCTGCTGAATACAAATTGACGTTGTTTGAAAAGAATGTTATGTCAAATTTGTCATATCTAAATAGCATTATCTATTGGCCTGTATTTGTGCAATAGTGGTTGTTAAAGACAAAATAACAGACATACAGGCCTAAGTAAAAATAGAACGAAAGAAGGACACATGGCATTTATTGTCCAATAGACTATATTCAGACTGCCCAGACGACCCCTTACAAGAATGATCTTATAACTGTATCACTCGTCTTTAACTTGCTCAGTACAGCTTTATAAAATCAAGGAACTGAAAACTTAAATAAATTCTTACCAATTGGAGCTGCATCAATCTCTCTTTTCCTGATGCCATTTTCTGTAAGACATGTTGAAATTCCTTTTTCGTGAATGAATTGTGACAGTCCAGTCATCTTTGTTAGTGGAGAATCATTTTCGGAGCTATCAAGTTTCTGAAATTAACAAAAATTGACATCACATGTCACTAAAAAAGCCCTGCTGTTAAAGTTTGAAAATAGGACACTAGAAATAGATGTAAGAAGTGAAGTCCTTGAAAATACTACCCACTATTACGTGAATACAGTTTTGAATATAGAATTTAATCAGCAAGATTTCATTTTTAAAGAATAAGTTTTGTAATATGAGAAAATCTTTCTGTTCTATTTTGCATCATTGCTTCATTCACCATTAAAATTGTCTCTTAGTCAATTTAGTAAGGAAAATAAAAACACTAAAGATTCAAATCACTTCAGGTCTGTACAAAAGTATGTGGATGGCCACTTGCATTAAAAGGGATAATTTTTATGTGCCAATATTTTTTGTCAATGCAACTATATAACAAAAATCAAATGAGTATCCTGCCACTTATTCAACTTGAAAGATGATTGCGCTAAAGATGGCGTCAAGGAATTTTTACCATGATCCTTTGTGTCTCAAGGAATTTTGACTGATTTAATTGGACAGCTCACCATGGGACGCAAAGAATCATATGGTAAAAAAATTCCCCCATCTTTAGCGCAATTGTCCATGAAATTAGATTATAGAAGCATACCAAAACTTCTGTTTCATCTTTTGCAGCATCCTTCTGCTTCTCTTCTTCGGATTCTTCTCCTCCTTTCTCAGCAAAACCTTTCTCGAGGATAAGGAAGCCAAGGAGACCAGCCAGGCACCACAACCCAACTTTCATGTGCCCAAAGTGGTCATGTCCATCTGTTATTATCAAACAAAAACAATTTTAGCGTATTGTAATATTGAGTATATGAGGAAAGGAGTAAGACGTCCACTAGGGACACTCAGGTATTCTTGCAGAATGTCTACAGTTGAATTAAATGCCATTTTGCTCAATGCTCTAATTGTCTGTTGGTATGCGGGTTAGGTTCATTTCAGAAAAATATATCTAATGAGTGTTTGCTCAAAGGCATCAATGATAGACCATTTTTGGAAGCTAATTTCAAGTTGAGACGAAGGCTACAGATCCCAGCACAGCCATAAATCCACATAATGTGCCTATTTTGCTGCAATGCCCATACAAAGCCATTCCATGCATTGCAGAGTGCAACTCACACTTTTGGGAATTAGCTCCATATATGATATCAAGGCCAAAAAGGCTGCATTTAAAAAAAATACATAATTCCCGAAAAGGTTTATTACAAACAAGTTGTACAGAGTTTGAGATAACAGTCAATGATTATTTCAGCTTTAATGCTGACAAAAGTTTGATGACTTGAGCTCTGTTGTTGCTCTATGGATACTGGACTTTCATAATGATATGCTTGTCAGATCTTTAAATCAATTTACCGACCTTTTCCCAGGTACATCCATGCTTCAGGGAGTAAATGTAGAAATACATCTCCAAGGAGACCACCAACTGCAAAACTCAGTAGAAGTTGAAGTCTTTGATTAGATACTGGAAAAAAAGTTGAAAATTAGTAAATATCTTTTAGTTCCTTTGCATGTAAGACTAGATCAAATGACCTGGAGGCAATATATGTATAATGAGTAGTGGTGATGTGCCTCTTACAACTGTATCAATTTTAAGAGTTTTGGTATGAGAGACAGTCCCAATTTTCATAGATGTGGCAAAATAGACTGCATACTTCTGATGAATGTAGAGCAAATTGATTGAATTTGTTCCTAACTTTAGAGAACTTGGTGCATTCTTACGAAGTAGCTCAAAACGTTTTGGTATAAGCTCTGGAATAAATTTTGCAGAATTAGGAATAAAAAGTGCTGTGGGTAGCACATCCCTAACCAAACACAAAGCAAGCAAAGCACCCACGGCTATAAAAATACCATGACTTGTTCATGATTTGTGTTAAAATAAAACTAAGAACTTAAAAGCTGTTTCCATACAAAGCAACCATCCTCTATATATGAAACGTAATTCTATTGTTGTTAAAATACACTTCATAATTTATTCATAATTCTGCAAACATGGGCAGCTGTGCTGTTACAATGAAACTAGAATAATCTACTCTCTTTCAATTGAAATAATTTGCAAACAAGGACTTGCCATCCTACTTGCATCAATCTATGTATGTTTATAGCTTTTTCCCACTCAAAAAAGTAAAACTAATGAATGACCTACGCTAAATGGGGTGGTATGAATAGGACAAAGAAACTGCTGACAGATGACATGCCATTGTTTCTCTGACCATGTTTTGTTAGTGTATGTGTCACAAATATAAAATACAATAGGCTATTTATGGATCAATCAGATGTCATCTTTTATATCAGGTCATTTAGTTATGGGTGCAATGTAAAGCAAATGGTACAGGATGAGACTCTGCAGTTTGACCTTGTGTCATGGGAGCTAGGACAATTCTCTTCTTTGTGTTCTCTTGATCTATTGTTTCATCAAAAACCCAGTCCCCACAAGAGGCAAAAAATGCAGAGGAGGAACTCACTAGAGATGAAATGAAATTTCGAAATGGTTCGAAAAACAAATCATATGTCACGCACTCTTTTAAGAATAATGACATATGTTGCGCATGCTCTTTTGAATTTCTACAAAACAGTAGTTTTCTTTTAAGTTATATATCACTTAGACCAAGCTTAAACAAATTGTGTTCACATAGAAATTTCACTCTGGAGTGAAATTTCAAACTGGAATGAAAAAAGCGGCAAGACAAAAAACTTGTTGATAGAAATAAACGTTGAAGAAAAAGGGTGGTTTTATCAAAAAGTATATTTGACAGAGTTGCAGCATTGTCAGCGGTACAATTCTTATGGTATGTTTGTGGCTTAAAAGTAGAGGCTTCTTGAATATAGGATTCTATATCTCCCAACCCAAGAGAGCATGAAATCAGGCTTTATCCGGACTGCATTCCTGGGTCCGCCACAGCTCTGTGGTGGGCAAGAGCATCACAAACAACAGAACAAAACAATAATAAAAATAGAATCTTTTGTTCTTGGCAGGAATCTGTGGCAGGGCAAACATATGGCATGCACTCTGGGCTCTTATGCAAAGATCTTTGCTGTGTAGCAGGAGGAAGAATCTATTGTTTTTTATCATTTTTCGGTGTACACAGGGTACACACCACCAACAAACTTTGGCCTTTGGCCCCTTCAATGGTGGCATGCACCAAGGCTGAGCTTCCCTTTCCAAGTCTCATTAATTTTAGTGACACTCCTAAGCCTTAGTGGCATAATTTAGATGCAGTTATAAGTTGCCTTTCTATGCAACTGTCATCATGATCACATGACTTGACCATCCAACACAATAGATTGCTAGGTTTGACATGAAAATCATGGAAATGTCACAGTAGCATGCTGAAATGTGATAATTCTATATAAGAGCATATTTCCTATTTATCCAGACACTATTAAATTCTGATTTTTAGAACTAGGTTCATCACAAAAATTAAGAAAGTTTCAAAGAGAAGCACACCTCCCCGCACACCTGAATAAAAGCAGTTAGTAGGGCAGGGAACGACCAGTAAACAAATATATTGTTTGACATGAAAATCATGGAAATGTCACAGTAGCATGCTGAAATGTGATAATTCTATATAAGAGCATATTTCCTATTTATCCAGACACTTTTAAATTCTGATTTTTAGAACTAGGTTCATCACAAAAATTAAGAAAGTTTCAAAGAGAAGCACACCTCCCCGCACACCTGAATAAAAGCAGTTAGTAGGGCAGGGAACGACCAGTAAACAAATATATTGTTTGACATGAAAATCATGGAAATGTCACAGTAGCATGCTGAAATGTGATAATTCTATATAAGAGCATATTTCCTATTTATCCAGACACTTTTAAATTCTGATTTTTAGAACTAGGTTCATCACAAAAATTAAGAAAGTTTCAAAGAGAAGCACACCTCCCCGCACACCTGAATAAAAGCAGTTAGTAGGGCAGGGAACGACCAGTAAACAAATATATTGTTTGACATGAAAATCATGGAAATGTCACAGTAGCATGCTGAAATGTGATAATTCTATATAAGAGCATATTTCCTATTTATCCAGACACTTTTAAATTCTGATTTTTAGAACTAGGTTCATCACAAAAATTAAGAAAGTTTCAAAGAGAAGCACACCTCCCCGCACACCTGAATAAAAGCAGTTAGTAGGGCAGGGAACGACCAGTAAACAAATATATTGTTTGACATGAAAATCATGGAAATGTCACAGTAGCATGCTGAAATGTGATAATTCTATATAAGAGCATATTTCCTATTTATCCAGACACTTTTAAATTCTGATTTTTAGAACTAGGTGTAAATGCCACAAGCAACAGAAACCTACCAACAGAAAGAATATTCCATCAGCATGAGCAAGAGAAGAAAAGGGCTTATATGGAAAGAATTACACAAGTAGAGCACGGGACGTTCACACCACTTGTAATGGGGACGAACGGTGGAATGGGACACGAGTGCAAAAACTTTATAAGCACGCTTGCAAATAAATTAGCATTAAAGCAAAATGAGTCATACGCATCAACGATAACATGGATCAGAACTAAACTCTCCTTTAAAATTCTGCAGTCAGTAATACTTTGTGTAAGAGGATCAAGGAGGCCATGGCGCGTTAACAAAGAGCCTGAACTTGGAGAGGATTTTGGACTGAACATTTTTAATGCCGACATTTTGTAAACTATTTGAGGGGGGGTTTGGACATGAAGGGGTAGTTTTTCTGTATTGTACTTTAATTAGTCTTTAGGCTTTAACTGTATTTTCAATTATTTAATTTAAAGGATTTATTTTCTATTGGACTTGGTAGACTCGGTATCAATAAATTTTGTATAATATATTGTAACACCTATTATTTAGCTCGTATTTGTATTTTTATATTTAATAGTTTAAAGTATTGTTAGGAATTCGTGTGATACTCATGTGATAAAATTTTTAGAACTAGGTTCATCACAAAAATTAATAAAATTTCAAAGAGAAGTACACCTCCCCGCACACCTAAATAAAAGCAGTTGGGGCAGGGACGACCAGTAAACATGTAATATAACAAGGAAGTTATCTATTTTAACGAAAAAGAATCATCCCCATCCCATGAATTGTTAACTATATTTGGTGGGTGATTGATCTCCAAGTAATCTCAAGCATACAGCAGCGGGTGCCGATTTTCAACTACGACGGGTAATGGCAGCTGTTTAGACAATCTCATTTTGATTTAATTGCCAACTCAAATGAACAAACAAAATTCTGCTATTTAACTCGCCAAAATCCCCAAAAACTCAACAACTAACATATTAAAAGGATAGAGTGTTGATAATGTTAGTTAAGGATGTGATGATAACCACTAAAACCAAGGGTTATTCTGAGGATGACCTTCGATTGGAGTCGAGTCGGACATTTCATCTGAAAAAAATTTATCCCGTCGTCAGGTGAGAAGGCCATGTGTTTCGAATCTTTAAAACTATCTGAAACTGGAACTTACTTCCTTCTTTTAACGATTTCCCAGACTGTACTGGTATAACCAACAACGGGAAGATTCCGGTGCAACCAACAAGGAAGGATGCGGGAATAGCGAGCCAGGATTTCTTCAACTTGGTGTAAAATCTTGCTACGAAACCACTTGCTTCTTCTTGCTTAGGCCTCCTGCGTGTGTGGACGGCTCGGTGAATATTTCCTTCTGCATATTCCAAAAATAATAATGAAATAACAATTAATAGTGCAAAATGTATAGCCTTCATAGTGAAATGGTAAGGTTTGGATGAAACTCGCTCCCTTTAGCAGGGCAAGCTTTTATTTAACTCTGTACCATCTTTCTCCTCTCGATCTTGTTTCTGTTCCTGCAGAACTCTTCCTGTTATATGTTGGTCTACTAGGGTGTCATGGGTTAGAAGCAGCATAGCAAAATGTCATGCTACTCAATCATCTACAAGGGCAAAGGGTGACGTTCTGAACTTTTTCATATACGTTAGATGATTTGATAGATGAAGTAAAGCTCATACATTTAAATTATCCAAACAAAACAAACTCCATCTTATCATAAACCCTAGAAATATATTTTTAAAGAGGAACCTTCGGGAACGTCAAGAATGTTAGGAGAATGTGAATTGAAAATAAATGGGCGGTGGTGTACAGTGAGCAGTTACTAACATACTAGGCGAGTAAAGATAATGTGCAACTTTTGAAAAATTGTTGAAATTAGTCTACTAAGCCGATCTCAAAGTCGGTAAACGTCTAGCTTAAAGTTAGAAACCATATTTAGGTATCCATATCGAGACTTAGTTGTCGAAATAGTGATCAGAATATTGCATTTTTATGTAGCTTTCCTCAGGTGTAAGGGAAAGGTTGGTCAGTTTTTTACGTTCCAAATACCCTGGGTACCAGACTCTCAAAAATATGAGATCTAATTTTTTTAGAGTCTGGTACCCAGGGTACCTTCCAAACTGCTGTCTTTGCAAACAAATTTGCCCTGGAAAATGGTTAGGCCAAAAACACAGAGTTCTCGGAGACGTCGGAGTTGTCGGAGAAAATCTCGGAGTTGTCGGAGAAAATCTCGGAGTTATCAGAGATGTCAAACACTGAATCGTAAAATTTTGGACTAGGAAATTTTATTTCATCATGTTATGTCAACTCTTGTTATTTTTTGGGGTTTGAAATTTGACATACGTTTCTTGCGTTGCTGAAAACTGAAAATCAATTTGTTGGTTTGTTTACTTCGACATAGCACTAAACTCGCTTGGTTTGTGTCATTATCACTTCATTTGTTCTTTAACCCGGGATTTAATCCCAATTTTCAATAGCTTGCCGGATGATTGTATTACGACACGACACTAGACCTCAGTTATGCTTGGCAAAAAATCGTTCTCGCACCCGGGAAGGTAGGGGCCTGCCGATTGGGTATCAATTTCAGTAACAAAATCCAGGACAAGATAATACCTTTCGGATGTTGGTTCCAGGAGAGGTATATCAGTGAAGATAATTTTTCCAGGATAGGTCGAAAATTTTATGAAGACATTAAAAAACAGTAACACTAGCCTTTTTGCTGCAACTTATTCAAGGACCGGTATTGTGTTTTCCAATATTTTGTTCCAGGACAGGGTGCGAAATTTCTCGGGGATGGCAGGCACATCCCCGTTGTTTTCTTCCAAGGTAAAACCCCCGGGGTGAGAACATAGTGTTTATGTGAAAAGCGCCGCAATTTCCCAAACCTGTTCCTTAAACGCATTGTTCCGTTGTGGGGCTATTAGCCTTCCTCAAAGAGTTGTCATATTTATCTCCTTGCCACTTTTTAGTCACAATTGACGATTTCTTTAAGGTCCCCAGGCATTAAATGACTTGCATATTACACGCTACTTACCCTAGTTCTAACCGAAAGGCGACGCGCTGCAGACATCGAAGAAATTTGTTCAAGAACGAGTAAAAAGCGTTAAATTTTTTTTCCTTTTTTTTATATTCAATATAAAAATTTACAAAACGAACTACTTAGGACATTACGTAAGAACTACTTTACAACACTACAAGGACGATACCAAGGGGAGCAAAAAATCATGACTACCCCCTGGCGAAAACACAAAGAACATATAGCTAATTTAAACTAAATCTACAACTACTTGCGTTAAATAGCGTTAAATTTGTTGATCGCAATACTTTGAATTGATTGCGCCGATCTTTGGCAAAGTTATGCAAGCATAAAAGAAATTGTTTCCGATTTTTAAAAAGTGTCCGAAACTTTTCTGCTCGAAGTTGTTTGTCCTAAACGTTTCATCCTAGACATGCAGGTCAGTTTGTAATATGTATATAAGTTCCCGAAAATAAAAATTTAAAAAAGTTAAAAAAGTTTGAAAATTTCTAGCACAACACTCCATATTTACATAAGTTTTTAAGATAAAAGTTTTAAGGACTTGCTGAGACTAGACCAATTTTCAGTTAGCAACAAAACTGTTTTCTATAACCACGTCACCCTTTTCGTTTTCATTTGCTTCCTTGATTGTCTCCTTTTCATGAATAGCACTTGGCCTCGTAGCCGATGTGACCTACAGGAATGATATAATTCGTAAAGAGATCAATTTGAAGTGATATAATACACGTATTTTTATTAGGTAACAGGGAAAATTTGCCCCACATAAACAGGCCCAAAATTACAAATTCATAAAAATAGCCTAAATTTCCAGGAAACAATTGCATCTCTGTCATTCAAACTAATATGATAGAGGTAAGGAATTAAAATTTGTTCGCACCTTCATTTCAATCAAATCTTTTTCTTCTACCTCCAATTTATTTTTCCATCTTTTTGGGATGATTTTCAGCCATGCTGCTTTGAAGTCAAACAACAAGCATGGGTCTACAGACTGCTTCTCTTGGCCATGACCTGTAACAAAAAATAGAAAAATCAAATGAAAACGGTAGACTTTTTACTACTCAGCAACTCAGCAGCAAAATTTGATAGACAGGTTGATCTTGTCATTACCCTGGGTACCAGACTCTCAAAAATATGAGTCTGTATCTATCTAGGGTATCTTATCTTACAAAGAATTGGAGATTAAACTGTAGCTAATTTTAGTACGGCATAGAAAGGCATAGAGACAGTTTAGAAAATGTGAAGAATAAACGATTTTCATCTCCTGAAAATTTTGTGTCCCAAACCGAGGGACATTTTTGCGACCTTTTAGGCCTCGTTTTAATCTTATTTTGCTAAAGTGTCTTGCAAACAAAAATTTGTCTGATGAACGTTGCGTGTATCCGAGGGACGAACCACTCTCTCAAATAGCGCACAGAATCTTAAAAAAGCATTCTAAGTCATATATATTTATTAAGAGTTATAACATTTAGTGATAAAATATGAGTCTTACCAGGGCCTAAGCCAGTGGGAGGGGGGGGGGGCGGGAGGCGGAGCACCCCCAGAAGGCCATTTGTCGGAAATTTTATTCTACCTGTTGGATTTTTTGTTATTTACAGGCCCACCTTTATAAGATTTTGCTGGAGAAATGATACATTGAACATGAATCTATTAACGTTCGAGGATAAAATGACGACAGGAAATCGGAATCTACAACATGTTTTGCTTCATGTCCACAAAGTTTGTAAGTTGCCAGGTTGGATCGCAAAATAATTCTAAATGTTTGTTATTGAAGGAGTACATCAGTCTTTTCATGCATGATTGTAACGTATATTCCTACAACTTATGTTGCTGCTGTTGTTGTTGTTGATTTTGCCGTCCGAAAATTTTGCTTCTTTGCCCCCTAACAATTCATGGCTGGTATCAGCCCTGGGTCTTACAGAGCAACATTAAATCAACAATGTCTTACTTGTTGCAATTGATACAAGCAAGCCAATGATAACAACTGCTCCTATTCCAACTGCACCAAGCCACAAATGGGACAAGCTGTACAGTTTTGCCAACGGGAAGCTGAAACATGAATGACAATTTAATTAAAATGTTTTGATTAGCGGCGTAAATAATGAAGTTCTTCTGAAACCTATAAAATATTCTAAAATGAAGTTTCAAACGATTGGGTTTAATATATCTTTCGAATACCAAGAATATAGTAGCCTGCGTGCAGCCTCTTTGGGTGAGGAGCGTTGAGGCTGCACGCAGGCTAAGAACATAGTTAATACCATACTTTTTACAGAAAGTCACAGAATAGACCGATTGGTTCCCGAGTAATTAATAATTATTTGGAGAAGAAGATTTCTGAAGACCGTGCTCAATAGAGCGGAAAGCAGAGTTACCTAAAGATTAATTGAAATCAAAGGGTAACTCTTTGACTCACCCTGGGAAGTTTCTTCAATCAAACATTCCCAGAGGTTATCAAAGATCTCAAACTCGTACCCAGTGTCAATGAAAGTTTTCAGTAAACTGCAACGCCTTAGCAACGCCTTAGCAACGCCTACATTGAGGGCTAGCATCTGTGTTGAGGGCTAGCCTCATGCTGACAACAACAGATACCCTTGGGAACGAGGTTGTAACGATCTTGCACTGTGCACACACTTACCTATATCCCTTGAAATCGTATGGCACAATTCCGCTTGCTGGAATACCCATTTGAGTGATATTCAAATTCTGGCAAGTTCGAACTGAGATTGGGGAAGGCTGTTTGTCACCTGGGTAGAATATTGAACCAATTGCTAACCATCCTGTCATAGTTACGCCGGTTAGAACGCCAGCGAGAGCTCCCTATAAAAGTTGAAAAGTGGAAAAGCAAACATTCTACTGGGTGAGTAAAAAAAAAAGAATCCCCGTTTGAAAAGGCCACTGCTCCCTAGATATCAAAGCAATAATATTGGCAAATATCTTATCTAGTAATGGACATGGTCAAATATTTTTAAAATTCACATGGCTGAAATCGGCCTCCCCGTTCTGAAATTAGGAGGGATTTTCTCGAGAAAGCCCCTTTAAGAAACGTTTAAAACAGGCCGAAAAAAAACGATCAAATATTCCTAAAATTTCTGCCTTACAGAACACGTTTTAGCACGTGGTATCCTGTTGGGAGGATGAAATGGCTCGGAATAATGTTTGTTATGCTCCTGGGGACGGCTACTGCGTACTGAAAGGCTTTATAGAAAATTATGTAAAAATAAATAACCTTGAAGTAAAATATTATTTTTCAGGTGCCTAATTATCGTTGTTCATACCATAAAGTTCAATGAGATGCAAAAAACCTTTCAGAAAATCCTGTTAGAAAATCCTTAAAAAATTCTGCAAAAATCCTGTAAGAAAATCCTGAAAAATCCTGAAAAAATTCTGTAAGAAAATCCTGTAAGAAAATTCTGAAAAATCCTGTAAGAAAATTCTGAAAAATCCTGAAAAAATGCTTACTTTTGAGTTTGCTCTTGGAAAGAACATCCCAAGCATGAACATACCAAAGCTGGGAGCACCCGTCATACCAGCAATCACATACGAAAGCTAAAATAAAATACAAATTCTCTTTAAGGACACACACACACACACACACACAACACAATTTGAAAACGGTAGAAAATTTAACGGCAACAAACTCGTTGCAAGCTCGCCAACAACGAAGCTAGAAATTGACGCCAAAGAAATGTATCCACATCTAAGAATCGGAAAGTTCGCTTTATCGCGAGTCCCATGGCCAGATAGAATTGGTAAAGGATTTGTTTTTCAAGGAATCAGATACTTTGTTTGTTAACATACACCATAAAGTTTGTTATATCAGGGGAGGTTGTTATTTTGGACATAAACGTGTCACTAAAGCTCAACCTAGTCATTGTCAAAACTAGTTCTGTCACAAATTACCTGAAGAACCATAGTTCTAAACGATGAAACAAGGAACGTGAGTGAAATCACAATGAAGCCATATCCACACACTGAAATAGGATTTTGAAAAATTGGTAAATGTCTGCTAGGAAGCAAAGAACCTATGAGTTGGAAATTAAAATGACATGAACAAACAAGTGAATTGAATTGAATTGAATGGAATGAGTAACGAGAGGACGAAGGATAAATCAAAGGACCCTCTGGGGGGACTCACGGATATTGGCATAACGTTTAAGTGTCAGAAAAAGAAGGTCGTAGGAGATATATCATTTTTAGAAAATCTCATTACATAACAATGTTTTTCAGCTTTCAAAAACTACAATTGCTTCTAAAAACAAGCAGAACTTTTATAAAAAATGAAACCTTCAAGAAAAAGTTCATAAGCTGACTTGACAAGTCTTGAAAATGTTCTTTGAGGACGTTATTTAAACCTTCAAAAGCTGTAAAAAATGTCCATGAAAAAGTATGGGGAAGTTAGTTTCTAGCTAAAATCAAAGTACATATCTGAAAAGGCAGCATTCAAACTCTGTTCCATTGTTCCTGAGCTACGACGGAAAATCTATGGGGTTACTTCTTAGGCGTGCAAGGTGTCCTATTGCCCTCAACTCTGTATGTTCTTGCAATCAGATTCCGAGAAAGCCCGTCAATGTTAACATTGACGTCATTACTGTTTTCAGCAACAATGAGTCAATTAGAGGTGGTATTGATATTCCAATACTCGAATATGAAATTATATGATACCTGATATTGTGCACCCAAGAAACTAAACAGCCCATTGTGGTAAAAGAAAGAATTTGTTTTGATCATTTGCATATTTACGTAATTACTTTTGAATTTGAATTGAAGTCAGTTAGCCATGACACAGACATAAAATCCTATTTGTTTAGCCTGTCCTTTCTCCCAATCAAGCAGAGCTTTCGAACAATTATAGCACTGGAGACAAGTAATATCGCAAGCTTTGTTTGTTCAAAAACAATCGACCAGACAATCGCCTGTTTAGAAACAATACCCAATTAGACCACAGGACACAGGAAACAGGAGTCGCCTATCACCCCATAGACTCTACTTGTACTTTATACCCGTGAGTCAAAAAGGGAATGAATGAAATAAAAACATTACATTCATTCTTTTGTTTAGAAATCTCCACAGTTCTACAAATCTCCACGTTTTACTCCAATACGCAAAACTTCCTGCCTATGTTCTTGACTTCATGCGTACTAAAAATCTCTTATATTATTATTATTAGCATCAATTTCTTTTTCATTGGATTGCAATATATGAGATAGTTAGAGTAGTTAGCTAATTAATTCCAACATAGTACAGTCGTGGCCAAAAGTATAAGACCACATTTTAGTCGATAACATTTGCTGACGCAATGAGCTGCAATACTACTGCTACGATGCTTGAGTTGTCTATGAGTTGTTTCAGGTCAACTTTCCATGTAAATTCAGAATTTCGATGTTGTATTTTGAAATTTTGCGCCATTTTGCTATGACGTCACAATGAAATCTATAGGAATTATCGGAAATTGTAGTGGTCCTGCCGACAAGGTGGTTGACCCAAAAAATGTGTTACTCGTCTGGATTTCACATCAATCCATGCGGAATTAATTTCTTTGATTTGTTTACAAAATATTAAAACTTCGTGAAAAGGATGGCTTCAGAGAAACCGTCACACGAAGGCTTTCATTCCACAGCTATAGCCATAAGTTTAAGACCACCCTTGGGAAATGAAAAAAATCCCGGGCTTACAATGTAAAAGCCTTTAATGATCGATAATTAGAATAATAAAATAAATTCTTAAAAAAATAATTGCGAATAACTATGCGATTTGTTGCTTCAAGCTATGAGTGAAGGGCTGATCTTAAACTTATCGCCATAGCTTTGGACTGGAAGCCTTCATGTGACGGTTTCCCTGAAGCCGTCCTTTTCGCGGAGTTTTGATATTTTGTAAACAAATCGAAGAAATGAATTCTGCATGAATTGATGTCAAATCCAGGTGAGTAACACATTTTTTGGGACAACCACCTTGTCGGCAGGACCTCTACAATGTTCGATAATTTCTATAGACTTCATTGTGACGTCATAGCAAAATGGCGCAAAATTTCAAAAACAACATCGAAATTCGGAATCTACATGGAAAGTTAACCCGAAACAACTCAAAGACAACTCAAACGTCATAGCAGTAGCATTGCAGCTCATTGCGTCAAGAAATGTTATCGACTAAAATATGGTCTTAAACTTTTGGCCACGACTGTAGTATATAGTCGTTGTTTACCTAAAAAATTGCGCAAAATACAGATCTGCCGAAAATTTAAATGTCATATTTCAGCAAGGTGGTTCATGTAAAAACATGGAATTCACATACCTATCAATTTGGAAACAAACGTGGCCCTACTCTCTCCCATATTGGGATATTTCCATTTGACAATATCTTCCAACGTCACTGCAGCTAATGAATTTAAGCCGGATGAAGCCGAGCTGAAAAAGAAAGAAAAACTGAATCATAAAAAGCCTTGGTAAGTATTGTTTAGCAGACATGCGAGGGGTGTATCTATACCTGAAAAAGCGTACGAGATTTCTGCGAGAATAAAAGGATTTCTACAGGATTTCAAGGATTTCTTGGGAAATGAAAGCATTTCCGTTAAAGGGCCCTGGTCAACCATCATCCTTTGCGTTCTTCAGCTACAATCTCTACCACTGTAACTCCTCGCCCTGAGCAATGGCTGGTTGGCAAAGTGGCATGCGCTTGCTCCTCTCTCGCGCACAACCCGAGTACGAGTCCCATTGGGGTCGCTCATCTTTTTGTGAATTTTTTTCTCCAAGTCCCTGCTGGTGGCTGGTACAGCTTAATGATTAGATTTAACCTCGGTTATGAGAAATGAGAAAACATTTAGATCACCGAAGATATCACCGTTAACAGAAACTACATGGGGCAATTTAAAAAAAATATGAAACTTCGATACCCTGATGGGTTAAAACAGTTTATGAAAACAGTTGCTATTTGCTGGTTTGATTCTCTCAGCCATAGAAATCTCAAGAAATCTTACAAATCCTTACTTGTCTTACTTGATAATACTGTATTGAGTAGCTATGCGCCATCTTTTCTGCCTGGCAGAAATTCTTAATCACAGGGAAATAAGGAAGAAAAAAGGGCGCTAGGCATGGATGTTGACCAGGGCCCTTTAAGCTTATGAGATCAAGAGCAAGGAAAGAAGTCGAAAGAAGTAAATACCATAATTGTGAATTTTAAGTGAATCCTTACCTCAGTGCACCACTGAACAAGCAAGCAATGTAAAGCCCAGGTACTCCTTTCAAGTGTGATAATTTATGAACAACGAAGTAGGGAATGATCTGGAAAAAAGCAAATTTCGTATACCAGGTATCCCAAAATGATGTATCGGTGTTTACCGAACCATACAATCACGAATTACACTAATCTGAATAAATTAGCTATCTTTTTGAAGCAAAGAGAATAATTTAAGATGTATAAATTTATTTCACAAAAAATTGGAAGCTATTTTTTAAAGTCTTGAGAAAAGTTACAAAGTACGATCAAAGTCGTCCCTTGTTCAAATTTAAACCCATTTACGTGCTTTTACTTCCTTGGAGGATGATCATGCTAGCCTGCACGCAGGATAAATCCTGATTGCTTCATTTGTTGAAGCTAAAACTTCGAAAAACGCTATCGAAACAATTAGTTCTCTTTGAAAACCACACAATAATTGAGCATCATTTCCTACCTCTGGAAAACATTAAAAGTACCTGGTCGTTGCTTTTGATTATTCCAGTGGTCCTTAAATCACAGTCTTTATAAACAGCATACATAACCAATCCAGCCAATGAGCAACATCCAATAAACAAAGCCATGAAAAAGATGTTTGCATATAACGCCCTGTGAAAAAGAACAACAGCACGAACAGTTGAGAAGCATGCGAGTACAGCAAGGTTTCTTGTTGAGGAAATGGCTAGTTCGTCTTAAAAGGAATCTAAGCATATAAAAGTCTTGGATAAGAATAGCCGTGCAAAGACAATAGTCCGTGACACGTGCCAAACCATATTTGGGTAAATGATCTACGTCAACAGGAAATACTGATATCTGATAGGCTAGAATTTGACCGCAAGTGGCTTGAGCCACTTTTATATGCTTACATTCCCTTTAAGTCTGAAAATGTCTTAACACGGAGAATATTCAAAAGAGCAAATGGTTAGAGATAAAAGTGAATTTGAGCTATTAAAGATCGAGCCTTCCAAGATTTTGCACCACAACCTTACAAAGCTGCCGATATTCGATAGACAAAGTTTTTCATGCAAAACTCTAGAAGAAAAGTGCTTCCTATACATGGTTTTTTAACAAGGGCATTACTGTGACACAAAAGCTTTATTCCATGGCCTCGCAGGAAGATTATTTTACCTATAACTACCTTCAAGAACTTTCTTATTTAAAATGCAAAAGGTGAGTGGGGACGCGCCACAGGAGCACTGTGTAGACTACCTCCTATGAAATTTGAGCAAAAACGCTGTTGGTTGTGAAAACAAATTGCTTACCTTTTAACATTCTTGAGTGACGAAGCAGACAAAAATCTTTGAACCACAACTTGTGAAGTTGTCCATGGCTGACTCATCGCGAAAAACCCACCAACTACAAGTGTCCAAAACGTGTTCCGCGTTGTAGGGTCGGGATCAAAACTGTTAAAGAGAGAAACTACAGTATTTCACGCACCATTTTCGTGTAAATTTGTCTTTTTAACATCTTAACTTATTTTCAAATTGTTCTGCCTTTTTTTTATATTCTCATAAAATTTACAATAACAAAAAATTACAAAACGATACCAACAGAGAGAATGGAACTGCATAACAACCCTGCGGCCAACCCTCCGTCTTCTTCCTGTTTCTCTCAAATTGAATAAACTTAATCGAGTAATGCTAAACCTGTTCTTTAAAATATACCAGAAACCGAATCAACAGATCAAAATATTAGCGATTGCAAACTATTGAATTTTCTACGGTCGATCAGCCAAGCTGTAAATGTAAAGAAACCAATCCACAGGAGATGCCCCAAGAGCTGGATGTCAAACTCATCCGTTGTATATGCGAAATTAGGTTTTAAGAGCATATGCGAGCATTTATCTAACGGAGAAGAATGGATATTAGATCTAAACATCTACCTCTGGTATTTAAAATCCACATATTCCCCGAGGGCCGTTGCATGAATACTTAAGTTTACTCACTCAAACACGGTCAAACGCTTTCCCTCCTTTGCAATATCGAGTACTCTTCCAAGACCACCAACCTCCGTTGCTCCCACTCCGATTACAACAATAAGTCCAGTTAGCATAATTGAGGCTTGGAATACATCAGTCCAGACAACAGCTCGCATGCCACCCTGCAAAATAAACCATTTTCATTTTTCATTTTATTTTTCACTTCTCTAGGCATGGTAGCCCCTCAGTTGAAAACTGATTCACATGGGGCCATGCAATAAATATACAAGTATAATGGTCATAAAGAATGCGAGAATAGCTCGAGGCAACTGTACGAACTTACTCACCAAGGTTGTGTAGAATGTGCATACTACCCCCGTGGAGATGATCGTAGCTGCCATAGGGACACCAGCAACTAAAACGGAAGACATTCAAGAAAAGTTCGGACAACTACGGTGTGAGTCAGAAAAACAATCCCCGTTGGAAAGGTCACTGCTCTCTGGATATAGTAGCAATAATAGTAGTAAATATATTATTTAATGGTTGATATGTTTAAATATAATTTAAAATTTACCTGACTGAAGTCGGCCACTCATTTCTGAAATTATGAGGGATTTTCTCAAGAAAGCCCCTCCAGGAAACCTTCAACACAGCATAAAATCACGACCAAATTTCCGTCATATTTCTGCCTTAATAGCAATGACTTTGTACATGCTTTAGCACGTTTTATCCCTTTGGGAAGATGAAAGTGCCATCCCTCTGGGAGCATAACAACATCGTTCTCGGAGATTTTATCCCCCAAGAGGATTACACGTGCTAAAGCATGTGCAAGTCATTGCTGTAAGGCAAAAATAATTGGACAATCTGCTCGTGATTTTAGGCCTGTTTTGAAGGTTTCTTGAAGGTGCTTTCTCCAGAAATTCCCTCATGATTTCAGAACGGAGTGGCCGATTTCAGTCAGGTAAATTTTAAATTATATTTGAACATGTCAATCATTAAATAATGTATTTTTCAATATTATCGTTTTGATATCCAGGGAGCAGTGGCCTTTCAAAATGGGATTGTTTTTTCTGACTCACCTGGTGCATACGTATATTCGGTACATAATTCTTCACCCGATATACCCTCTAGTATGAAAGGTACTAACTAATCCTTAGCTAGTATGACTAAACATTATTCTGAACTTGAAACACTGATATGCTTTTTAGCTGCTCCTAAAGGATCTGTGCTCAGTCCCTTTCTTATCACCGGTATTTACCGACGAAAACAAGTACAAACGTAGCATTCTTGTGACATACGATCATAATCCAGACAGATTGGCCCTGGTACCATAAAACAGCCCAAGCTTAACACCAGATAGAACATGAGAGGAGTTACCGCAAAATGATATGGTTCTATAAAGATCGAATGACAAATAAAGATTGAAACCAACGATCGTAGTGTCAAAAATCAAGTACGAACCTGCTTCCAGTGCCAAACTTGGGGCGAAAATGACGACAGACAGATACAGAATCTTTAAAAGAGAAAGACCAGTATAAAACACACAACTTAGAATAACGTTGAGGCATGGACGAAGAGTGTCATTTTATATTTTACTCTTTTCTTCCTTCAATTCTTTTCAAGTTTCTGGAGAACTTCATCTGCAATAACGCACAACTTTCAAAATCAATTACGGGCGCTAAATGAACACTATGTAGGTACACAACTCTTCTCTTTCTATTGCACCCTCCCTGCCCCATTGTCTTTCCATCTGCGCCAGTAGTGTTTTATATGACGTCACTTTGGAGGACGGAAGAGCAAGAAACTGTCCACGATAACAGGAAGGGTTACTTACATACTGCATAATGAACAGAATGCAACCAACGAATCGAACTGCTCGATTGAATCGCCTCTCTAGGTACTATGAAAAAGAAAACAATGAAACAATGATGAAAATTCCGCTCTAGAAAATGCCAATTAAATTGTTATGTTGTACCGTTGCGACTGACTACATACAGCTTTCACTGAGCAGACTCTTTGAGTTCAAGGGCCTGTGACGCAGAACAGGCTTGAGTTGTGTCAAGCAAGGCATCAAAGCTTCTACAGGGCCAGAAAAAGCACGAAAAAAATCATGAAGGGGAAGGGGGAAGAGCAACTTAACAACGATCTAAGGCCACTCTTGTGCAACTTCGACAAAGATAAATAACGTTCACTGGAATTATATGTAACATACATTAATTTATTGTAAAAATACGAAAAACAATACCCCGGGTGCAAGACTCATCATTGGAACAATGATAGATCTATTTTCTGGCATTGATATGGGTGCATTCTTGGCATTAGACCTGACGTAAAAAAATCTAAAGATAGCTCTGTGCACGGCTTCCCTGCTTGGCAATCACAGCTTAACCCACCATTGGGAGGAAGCAAAGCTGCGAAATGAAATGCATAGTATTGTCCTTAGCACTAGTGACTTTTCATTTTGTCAACTATTGAACTATGAATCATTTTGTGAAATATCGGTGGATAAACCTAACTTTGCCTAAGTCTGTACACAGCTTATCAGAAAATGTTATTTGATTATTTCGTGATCATTTCATTCTATTCATTCAGCACAATAGCTTTTACACTGTAAGTGGCCACAAGGGGCTCCAATATAACATAACATAGCATAACATAACATAACATAACATAACATAACATAACATAACATAACATAACATAACATAACATAACATAACATAACATAACATAACATAACATAACATAACATAACATAACATAACATAACATAACATAACAATAACATAACATAAAATAACATAAAAAACATAACATAACATAACATAACATANATACATACAATACATAACATAACATAACATAACATAACATAACAATAACATAACATAACATAACAGTAACATAACACAACACAACACAACGTAACGTAACGTAACGTAACGTAACGTAACGTAACATAACGTAACGTAACGTAACGTAACGTAACGTAACATAACATACAAGAATCATTTGAATAAAAAGAATCGACTATTAAGAGAAAACGCAAGGACTATAAGATAGTGGTAGCAACTAATGTAAGGGAGCTAAAAAGAAAACAATAAGTCTACATACCTGTATCCAAAGTAGCAACGGTGCAAAAAAGTATAATAGTTACCTCATTAGCACTTGTAACTTTCGTTTGATAAAATATAGGCGCATAGATCTGAGCTGCAAGCAACAAGATGACAACATAACCGAAGAAAGAAACAACATATTCGATGCCATATGTATAGACTTCAGAAGGTATTCCCATTAATGCAATCGCAGAAATGAAGGATGCTATCAACGATATTGATATAGGAATCCAATGCATGCTACCACTTGCAGTCAGGTATTCCCTTGTTGTTGTCTGTTTGCCTTTATAGCCATAATAAATGACGATCGAGCTGGATAGAAGAAGCATCAAGCCAAAGACGAGGTAGTCCCAGACTGATAGAGACACGGCCGCCATGTCTATAGAAACGATGATCGTCGATGCAGGCCTTGCACCAGAACAGAATGTGCCAGTAGTAATGCTAGAGAGTGGGATTTGTCAAATAAATTGACAAAACAGTGACAACACAAACTTTTTCAACTTGCTCCTTGAATGCAGCTCAGTTTCAGTGTGCGAATGGAAGCCAACAATGGTCATCGATTTACGCCCTGCTCGACACGACACATTGTGCCCAGTAGTGACGCTGATGTGAGCTGTGTGAAATATTGCAAAATATTGCTACTGCAACCAAAGCCACAGCCAAACTGCGACGAAGCTAGACTGATTTGATTTTAAATTCTTTTACGGGCACAACTGACCCAGACTGTTTTGAGTTTACACTGACTGTGTCTCAGATGTGGTGTGGATGGACATCGTTTGTCATTTCATAACGCTTTCTCCCATTGAAAGATTATTGAGGGCTTTGTTGGGCTAGGCTGAAAACACAGAGTTCTCAGGCGTCGGAGAAAATCTCGGAGTTGTCGGAGAAAATCTCGGAGTTGTCGGAGGAAATCTCGGAGTTGTCGAAGAAAATCTCGGAGTTATCAGAGATGTCAAACATTGAATCGCAAAATTTTGGACTAAGAAATGTTATTTTATCATGTTATGTCAACTCTTGTTATTCTTTGGGGTTTGAAATTTGACATACGTTTTTTGCGTTGCTTGAAAACTGAAAATTCAATTTGTTGGTTTGTTTACTTCGACATAGCACTAAACTCGCTTGGTTTGTATCATTATCACTTCATTTGTTCTTTAACCCGTGATTTAATACCAATTTTCAATAGCTTGCCGGATGATTGTGTTACTTTACTAAACCTCAGTTATGCTTGGCAAAATCGTTCTCGCCTTNTCGAAGAAAATCTCGGAGTTATCAGAGATGTCAAACATTGAATCGTAAAATTTTGGACTAAGAAATGTTATTTTATCATGTTATGTCAACTCTTGTTATTCTTTGGGGTTTGAAATTTGACATACGTTTTTTGCGTTGCTGAAAACTGAAAATTAATTTGCTGGTTTGTTTACTTCGACATAGCACTAAACTCGCTTGGTTTGTATCATTATCACTTCATTTGTTCTTTAACCCGTGATTTAATACCAATTTTCAATAGCTTGCCGGATGATTGTGTTACTTTACTAAACCTCAGTTATGCTTGGCAAAATCGTTCTCGCCTTCTTGTCCCGCCTCTTATGTGAAAAGCGCCGCAGTTTCCCAAACTTGTTCCTTAAACGCATTTTTCCGTTGTGGGGCTATTTGCCTTCCTCAAAGAGTTGTCATATTTATCTGAGATAGTCGCAAATGACGATTTCTTTGAGGTCCCCAGGCATTAAATGATTTGCATATTACACGCTAGACGCTGCTTACCCTAGTTCTAACTGTCATTCTAACCATTAACTATGTTCTAACCGAAAGACTAGGCGCTGCAGACATCGAAGAAATTTTTTCAAGAACGAGTAAAAAGCGTTAAATTTTTTGATCGCAATACTTTGAATTGATTGCGCCGATCTTTGGCAAAGTTATCCAAGCATAAAAGAAACTGTTTCCGATTTTTAAAAAGTGTCCGAAACTTTTCTGCCCGAAGCGAAGTTGTTTGTCCTAAACGTTTTATCCTAGACATGCAGGTAGGCCACAACACTCGTAAGTAAATCTCTGAGAACTATGCAATTTTCTCCGACAACTCCGAGATTTTCTCCGACAACTCTGAGATTTTCTGCAGCAACTCCGACGTCTCCGAGAACTCCGACGTCGCCGAGAACTCTGTGTTTTCGGCCTGGCCCTGGAAAATGATTGATGAATGGACTGCTTTGAGTTCAAGGCACTATTATTGTCTCAATTTGTGGAATTTTGCAATATTTTTTGGCAAAGCTATTATAACAGACTGTCTTGTAGGAAAGGTGTAGGAAAAACCACTGGTAAAATATTGACCAGCCTTTTGTATCGGTTTAACGAAAGCTTTGAAACCGAAATAAAATTACGATCAGCTCTACGAACGCCGCAGAGATTCACTCGTTTTCAAACAAAATGCCGCACCATTGCCGCACGGGGAAATCTGTAAAGGAAGGAGGCTTCGCGCTTTTTCTTCAGTCTCAATCCAAGGCTCTAGAAGAATATGTGGAGGAATCTTCGATGAAATATTGGACTTACTACGACTGACTACGAGTCTCTCTCTCCCGTCTTTCGTGTCTTGTGTTGACGAGACTTCTCATCCCGCAAGTCCTATGACATTTATGCTACGCACCTGATGAAGAATGACATCTATAGCCAAGATCAAATAAGGGCATGGCGCATGCGTACTTCTTTGACAACGAAAGCCATAAACATTCTTTAATTTCAGATGTATCGGAGCGGAACAACATTTAATAGGATTTCCGTTTCTAACAAAACATTAATAAAAAACACCCTTAGTTTCCATAAATATGAAAGCTCAATAATTATTTTGAAATTCTAGGGTACATGACAATTCTGGGCTTTGTGATGTTTTCCCATTTGTCTAATCAACAACATTACTTTGCTAATAGCAAAATCTTCTTCTTGTTTTTCCAAACTTGTTTATTTCGGTGAAGTTGAAGAGAACTTTGTTTACCTGTACAACCTGTTGCTTGTCAATTCATATGCTACACGTATTTGTTTGTATAAGAAACTGCTTATAAGAAACTCAACTCTCAGATCGCCAAAAAGTTAAGAAACTCCAGTACTGGGAAAATATAACTTAAGAAACTATTTATTGTAATAAAGGAAATTCAAAGGATGTTTTTACTTTATTTTCACTTGTTTCTTGTATCATATACTGGAAAGGTGCTTGAGTAATGTCTAAACATTGGAAAGGCTTCAAAAAAATTGTTTTGAAATGTTCACGAGGGCACAGGTAGTAAACATGAAGATTGCTATCAAACCTTTAAGAAACTCGTAAGAAACTCTGAGTACTGAAAATCTGATAATTCTAAGAAACTTTCAGTACTGGCTCAAATTCTTAGTTTCTTATAACAAAAAATACGTGCATCCTTGATTATTAAAAACTTGTTCTCCAGCAACCTAAAAACAGTTTCAAACATTTCCCAATCTTCTAGCCTGTGAAGGGCCCAACTGTTTTTTCCTAAAAGAGAAGAAGCTGTTCACACCAAGGGTGTCAGGACACCCATGTTTTGATTAAATATTTATTTACCTTGTATTAATTGTTGTCTTCTTTGTTTTGTTTTCCCTGTCTTTGTATTTTAGCTATTGAACTCGGCCTAACTGCTCAGTTTGGTCTTTCGAATCTAGCTCCCTGTATTCCTGTGTGCTAGTGCGCCTTCGCAGAAGAAAAGGTTGCAAACCGCAAACCACCAAAGAAAACTTATGGGAGAGCAACTTTTCTTTTGCGAAGGTGCACTAACACACAGGAATAAAAGGGAGCTAGATTCGAAAGACCAAACTGAGCAGTTAGGCCGAGTTCAATAGCTGAAATACAAAGACAGGGAAAACAAAACAAAGAAGACAACAACAATTAAAATAAGGTAAATAATATTTAATCAAACCAGCGGTGTCCTGGTGTCCTGATACCCTTGTTCACACATGGGCTAAATATCTTCCTGCAACAATTTTATACCCAATAATTTTAATTTGTTATCTAATTTGAATACTATGATACACTCATTTTTTCATCAGAAAAATGACTCTGATTTTTAGTAGGGTTTCTTAAAAGTAATGTGTCCATATAAAAGGCCAGCATATACCCAACCTGTCAACATCCATCAAATTCTCGGCAAATGATTGGTTGATATTCAAACTGATCACATGAATAGAAAGAATTGCTGCAAGCAACATTTTGTGATCACAAAATCATGAAACGTCACATGCAGCGGGAACAAAGCTTTCTTAATCCGTCCCTTGTTTTGTGGACTGTCTGTTTGCTAGATTTCAATAGCAGTCGCAGAGCAACCTTTTATGCGCGATTGAAAAGAAGTTTTAGTTGATCACATGCCTTCCTCTGGGAGGCCTACTTGTGTGTACACATTACCTTTAACATTGGGACAATTCTATTTGAGCCAGATTTACAAGAATAAGAACCAAAATTATACTTTTTCGTATCATTTGGGTTAGTGATACACTTTCTGTTAATAAAAACACTTTACAACGCACAACTATAATTGAAAAAGTTTCTTAACTTTGAATTGACCTCTGTTCGCTTCTAGTAGAGTTTCTTAATTTTCTGGAAGAGGTAACTAAAGAGTTTCTCACAATGGTTTCTTATAAAAAAATGAGCATAGAACTAAACTATAACATATTACCATTAGAAGGTTGCTGTATTTTGCTGTATTTGGTAGACTTTAAGTATTCCCCTTTGCAGCATATACAAATTACTCTGGTCCATATCAGACAGTGCATATGAATTCTTTCTCTTATCAATATGCTAAAGACCTTTAAGTAGGTGTGAGACAATTTTAGTTTGTTTTCAAAGCAAGCTCTCTAATTGGTAAAGCGTTATTACATGCTACAAAGAGATGCAGCTTTAGTTTCTCCCCCTTTATTATTCTGTTGCGAATTTGAATTACATAAAAAGTTCAAGTTCGCATTCAGAAACCCATGTCCCAGTAAACAGAGTTAGCAGCCATTAAAAAACCATAAAATACTGTTCATAAATGATATGGATTATAGGTGACCCAGTTAGAAGTCTGTTTGCTTGTTCTGTTCTTATGTTTGTCACCAGATGTGAACAGGCTCTTGTAGACTTTAGTTGTTTTTGTATCAAGTTCTGTTCCATTCTGTTTTGTTTCCTTTGTTTCTGAAGCACTTTTATCAATCTTTGGGACTGATTTCCCATTTTTGTCTTTGACTTTTTTGCTTTTACCCTCAGGTTGGTCTGCATTTGCCCTTTTCTTGCCATTTTCATTTTTAAGTACTTCAAAACCATTTTCCGCTGCTTCAAGCCTTGCTGCTTTCTTTGACTTTTTGGCCAATTTCACTTTCAGCCTCCTAGCATCCATTGATACTCGCAATTTGTCTACATCACTTTCCTCTCCGTTCAAAACAACCAAATCATCTGAGTTGAAGTCTTTTCCGCACTTATGACAAACTTCACTGGGCACTTCCTTCATTGCTCTTTCTGACAGAACACATCCACAGCTCCAAATGAGACAGAATCTGTATTTACCATTCATCTCAAGGCCAGAAACTGGGCAAATGAATCTTGCTGCCATAGTATCAAAATGGCCTGCAAAGTCTCTGCATTTTTCGTCATATCCAGTATTTGGGGTCAAGTTGAGCTCTTTTACATCTTTAAGGCTTCTTATGTGTGAAACTGAGTCACAGATTGACCTGTCTAGGAGGAATTCTAGGACAGATTCTTTGTTGTAAAGCTTGCCAAGCTCGCAAGCGACGATAGGCTTGACGAGTTCTCCTTGAGTGATGGCGCAGTGAGACCATTTCGCATCTCTTTTCATGTCTTTGTCTGCTTGTTCTTTCTTCTTGCTCGTCTTAACGAGCTCTGATCTATGTGGAATCGATCCTCCATCTCCTCCCATGATTAAACCGCTTGTTTTTGATGAGAAATTGATGAGCAAAGTTGCTGTGATGCTGTTTGTAGTGACAGTGTTGTGACTAGGCCATATGTTAGAATTTTTTCAATGTGCAAAGGATTGTGGGAGTTTTACACGGGTAGAAGGACAAGACAGTTCATAGATCACAATGTTGACGAATTTCAAATTAGTGCACTGTTTTTATTCTCATTTTAATCGATTTACTTTAGAAAAGAACGGGTTTTTTCAATAACGAAATCAAGAATGCTGATTAATACAAATGGAAGAAGTTTACTTCGAACTGACCTCTGATCACTTCTGATATAGCTACTTAATTTATGGAACTGGCCACTACAATTTCCTGTAAACCTAACTTAGATTTAGGGACCACGTTTTGCATCTATGGCATCATTAGGGACAGTGCAAAATTTATTTTATAACATGGCCGGTGCAAAACGTAACGGGGCAACTACTTTTTTCGAGCTTATGCGGAAAGGGGTCAACACTTTTTATTGGGCCAATAAGTACGGGGCAGTAACTTTTTTATGAGCTCAAGGTGCAGTTTGGATATAAAATTGTTCATTTTGAAGACAAAATTGTAAATCATGCAAGGTGAGAAGTTTTTGAAGAGATGTGTATAAAATGATGTAGAATTTCCATGTCAATTGCCTGCAAGAACGGTCCATCAGTCACATCTTATCGTCTCCAAAGTCAATATTTTGTTGAAAAGGCTGGTAAGAACAAGAATTGATTTTGTAATGGTTATAAGCAAATTCATCTGTCGTACTATGTAACATCTAATGCTCACGAATACGGGGCAGATACATTTTTTTAAGGAAGGGGTGACGGGGTAGTTAGTTTTTTTGCAATAATTTCATACGGGGTAAGCAGATTTTTTTGCAAGAATTTTTGTTCTCCACCGGCCATGTAATATAATAAATTTTGCACTGTCCCTTAGGTGGTCAAAAAAATCAATCGGAATGTGACATCTCTTTTCATATCGCTTTCGCTTCTTATTTCAACAGTGTCCTTCTTTGTGCCTATGTAGTGCCTATGTAATCAGCCTCCTTCGCAATATTTGGTGACAAATCACATGAGGTAAATCATAAATTTTCCCGCCAAAACTTTTTCACAACAAAATGGATGACGACAGTGAGAATGAAGAAATTGAAGTCACTGCAGCAGAAGTCATTGAAAAATTAGAAGAGGTAATGTATGCAGATTGGTAACTATTTATGAAAATGTAAAGTCAGCCATTACAATACAATATCATAAGCTCTTAGCTGCAGTAGCCAAAGGCAAATAGAATTTTGATAGGCCTTAATTAAATTTATGTTTATATAATATATATATATATATATAGCTATGTAGGGGGGGGGGGGGCTAGATAGAAGAGACTCCTCCCTTTTTGGCCTAATATCAGAATAGGAGAGGCTTGATTAGGAATTCTTCACTATCAGTGTACTGCTGTCAGTAGTGCAGTATGAAAAAAGTGCTAATTCCTCTATTATTATGATGTTGCTACATACAGTCGCTGCAAGGTAAAATATTAGAAAATTTTAAACCTGCTCAGCAGGCTGCTGCCCAGACTGGAAAGTTTGCAAAGTGCGCATGGAAGATGTCCACCTGGCTATCTAAAAAAACAACGACGCTATCCTTTGTTATACTTAAAATTGCGCGTGGAAGATATTTTGCATGCGCAACATAAAATGCCTTCTGGGCTGCTGCAAAAAATTTCCTATTCTGTTGTCTGTGAAATTTTTTTCCAAGATGAATCCTGGAATATTGTGCAGTTCTAAGATTGGAAAGTTTGTATTTTGCACGTGCAAATTGAGATGGCCTTGGCATGATATTTTGCGGAAATTTAAATGTTTCCACAGTTGTAAACAATAGATCTTTTGTTTATTGACAACTGCACAGCTCAGATAGAAAACCACATAATTTCCTGCAAGCTATTATTTAACTGCCATGGTTGAAGCATAAAAGATAATTTGTAACTCTGACTTCACTGAATACTTGATCAAACTTTCAATGCCTAAGAACATGGGCTGGCCTCCAGAAGGAGGTTGCAATTTATACATAAATTATGCAGTCATTTACTGGGGATATCAATGTGCAATATCTTTTGCGTGCTCCAAAAGCTTTCCAGGCTTGTGCAGTTCCAAAGTTAGGTCACCCATTTATTTATATGGAGATCAGCAATGGCCACATCCTTTTATGTATGGATTTTCCTTAGATCAACCAAATTTCCTTAGATTGAGTAAACAAATTCTTTCTGGTATCAATTTCCAAAGATTGCAGATGCTTTGACAGCATAGGTTCCAAATCTTTACATTGGCGTAAAAAGGTCGGTGTAAAATTCAGTGACATATTTCTTTGAATCAAATGGCTTGAAAGAAACTTTAGCTACTTTGCTATAACTCTACCATTGGACTTTTCAGAAATCTTGAATATTTTTGAAATTACAGCGTATTTCATATTTCAACTCATTTGAGGATGTGACGTCATCAAATTTCTAAATCGCAAACCAGAAGAGTGAAAGACTTTTGCTTGATACCATATTGTAGATGTTCATAAACAATGTTTTTCTGGAAAATTATTCGATGTTTCCTCAAAAAGTTTAGAACTTATTATGGTTTTAAGTTTTTTCAAAAAATTTCTTGAATTCTGAAAAAAGAAGAAAATAACTCTAATTCTGAAAATATTGAAGATTTTTTAAAAGTCCAACGGTAGAGTTATTACAAAGTAGCTAAAGTTTCTTTCAAGCCATTCCTTTCAAAGAAATAGGTGAAAGAATTTTACACCGACCTGTTTAAAGATTTGAAACCTATGCTTGCTTTGACCAAATCTATCATGTTTGGTATTAGATTAACATAGTCTTCTTTTTTCCCTTTTAGGCTTGGCTGAATGAAAAATTCTCACCTGAATTGCTGCATTCTAAAGTTGAGCTTGTGGAATGTTTATTAGAGCAGATCCAAGAAATGGTAAATCTGACAGTTGTTTTTTTACCAAGAACAAACTGCGGTTGAACCCAAGGGGCAAATCACTCCAAAAATAGCGTACAAGATTTTGGGATTTTAAAAATCTCTCAGATTTTTCAAAGATTTTTTATATTTTTTCTGAGATTTTCAAATATCTATTAGATTCAAACACCCACAAATTTAATGTCCAAACTGTTTTGTGCTTTGTGATATTTACTGACAAAAAATTTTCATAGAGCAGAAAACCACAGAAAAACATGTTTAATAGGGGAATGTCTTTCTCAAAAAATTTTGCACAGAAGAAGAGTGTGTTGGAGAGAGCTACTAAGTGAAACATTTTTATATTTTCTCAACTAAATTTTTTCAGCAGTCATGCTTTATTATTCTTGATAATAATTATTCAATGGAAATTTGTGATGAATACCCCTTTGAAAACTTGTAGTATAAGATAATCTATAGATGTGAAACATTTTTTATTATAAGGCAATCAAATTGCACTGTAAATAGATTTTTTCATATTTTTTCGAAATTTCTCTAAAAATGTCTCTGAAATTCCATGAAAAGTATGTCAAAAATTTTTTTCTAAATTGTTTTTGCATAAGTGTACTTTCCAGAGCATGCTGTTATTTTTCTTTGTCTAACTTGTTGAACTTTTTGTCTATTTGCATTGAAGCAAAATACATCTGCATTTTTTTCCCCGTACAGGACGAGAGATTGAAGTCTGCTCCAAAAGGCAATGTGTCTGCATCTTTACAAATCATGGAGGTAGGTTTGTCAAGAGTAATACATTATTTGTTTCTTTCTATTTCTATGGTTTCCTTGATGCAAAATGCAATAAACAAACCATCTTAGAAAATTTGTCTTTTGTCACATACTGTAAGATCCTAAAGAGACAAAATCGAGAATATAAGCAATGACATTTTTATTTATTTCAAATAAGTGCATTTTTATAATCTTGTATCCTTGTTCCAATCTTATCTTTAAAATGTGTGGCTTTTAATTGCTGCCCGAGACCTTTTGCTATTCTAAGAAAGAGTCTTTATCAAGGAACATTTTTATGCATTTTTATTGAAAAGGTTTGATTGGGTGGCATTAGAGCTTCTATCATTGCTCAGCTGTGCACATTCAAATATTTGTCAGATTTATGCAAAGGGTATAAAGATATTGCTTGATCAAGACCGACTCTCTTGTAGAAAAACTAAAGATCTATCAAATGTTATATATTTTTCAGCTGGAACGTGTCAAGTTTGTTATGAGCAGTTACCTGAGAAGAAGAATCGAAAAGGTAGGCTGTATTTTGAACTTTTTGGTGGGCATTTGTTTGAAGCAAAACCACTGAATCATGTTTGTATTTATTTCAAATTTTGGCAACCAAATAAATGAAAGGAAAGATTTCCTTCGCAAAAGTCTTTTTTTGCTAAGATCTTAATTTCTGATTACAAATAAATGCGTGAATGTAATAGCGAAACAAGTTTTCATTGAGCAAATAAAGTGTTCAGTTTTTGTCGAGTAAATTGAAGAATTGAGGAAATAAACAGTGTGGCTACCTGAGCTAAAAGTGCGTTGGCTAGTTGAGCTGTTAATCCCACAGGACGCGCAATTGAAAATATGTGCAATTTTAAAGAAGCTCTCACCAAGGGAGGTTCACAAAGTAACAGTCGACAGCTATTGCAGAATATAAACATCTACGTCTTCTAACTTAAACCATCTGTTGAAATAAGAATTCATACATAACAATAATATTAGCAAATATATCATGATTTTGTGCCGTTTTTGAAGGTTTCTTAAAGTGGTTTTCTTGAGAAAAGCCCTCATAATTTCAAATCGGACTGGCTAATTTCAGTCCGGTAAATTTAAAATTTATATTAACATGTCTACTATTAAATGATATGTTTGCCATTATTATTGTGTTGATATCCAGGGGGCAGTGGCCTTTCAAATGGGGATAATTTTTTCTACTCACCCGGTAGCACTTTGATGTCTGCCTTGAGTTGCTAGAGCCTATCCGTAACCATTTGTAGCTGCAACAACCTGCTATTAACAGTTGGTGCTATGATGAAAAATATTCAAGATGCTTTACGTTAATTATCGCTTTTGTCGCTATCGCTGTGGTTTTTAGTTTATTTTGATACACCATAGATTGAAGAGTTTACAATTCATATATTGGAAGAAGAAGCTGACAGAAGTGAAGACCAACCAAGTAAATTGTCACCAGAAGAACTTAAATATGCGAAAGAGTATGTTCATTATTTTTCATTTCTTCTTAGCATAGAATAGAACTTCTGCCAGTTTGCAATGCTGTACCTCGTGCGCCAGAAAAAAGTTCACTCGTTTGAGAAATCGTTGTACCTAAAGTACGGGATGGATTTGAATGAATCGAATTTCGCTTGATAGCAGAAAGACTGAAGTATTTTTGGGATTTTCTCGTGTTTTTATGGGCGAGGAAAACATAAGTGAATTCAACTTTACGAAAATTCATTGCTTGTGTAATGTCGGAATAAAGGCCAAAAACACTCGATCAAATCGTAAGGAATCTCTCACACAGAACAATACGCAAGGGCATTTAATCTCTCCCAAGAGTTATAGGAAATTCATTTGTTAATAAGTACTAAAGTTTTTCGATCCCAAGGCAATAAATGCGCAGACGACATCCGATACTTGTGAAAAATCCCTATTTGTGTTGTTTTCTGTGCAAGCAGTTTCTTTACGATTTGATCGAGTGTTTCAGGACGTTTCTCAAGCATTTTGTAGAGCCGAATTTACCTATATTCTCAGTACTCATAGAAACACGAACAAAATTCACAAAAATATTTCGATCTTTCGGCTATCAGACAGAATTTGTTCCATTCGAATCAATCGAGTGCTCTAGATGCTATGAATTCTCAAATGCCTGTACTTTTTTGGCACACCCGGTATATTTTCTCTGAAAATAAAGTATTTCTGCACAAAGTCATACAAGGGAACCGTTCCAGAAGGCAGATGATACATATTACTTCAACTGATTGGTTTTCAAGCATGATTGACATGCTAGAATTTGGAAGAAATCAGCTGATAAGTGTCATAGTTTTAAAATGAAGAGAAAGGATGAACTAAAACGAAGCAAACGAACAGCTTTCTTTTCGATTAATTTTGTGGTAAAGTCAGCACATTTTTTTTTGCGAAATGCAACGATAAAATTCCGCATTTGAGGCACTCAGAGTGATTTTCTGTGATTTTCGTAAAGACAATAATCCTGTGCCAAAATTTTTGCTAAATTGTAAAAGAATTCTCAATTAAACTGTTTCGAATCCAATTAAAAAAAAGTCGACAACATACATGAAAATTTTACTTTTGAAAATTATTTTTTATTTTTACCAACAAAAGAATTATTGGTAGAAGTGCAGGTAAATTTTTTTAAATCTTGATTCTCGATTCTCTATTTCTTGAAATTAAGAGCTGTGCCGAAGAACTTACATGAATTAAAATTTAGTTGCAACGGAGACCGGTATTCAATTCATGGAAGATAGCAGCCTCGTGACTTCTCTACAATTTTATGCCTGAAGTGCATTTTAACATTCTGTTTGTTGTGCTTTTAGATTTTCCGATAACATGGAGAGTTTGTTCAATTCATTAGCGCTTCAACATATGACGGCTAATATGCAGAGCATCGATCGAAAGAAAGGTAACTAAAATCCAAGTGATATTTGTCGTTGGGCTCGTAGGTAGATGCTTGCTTAAACGCTAGTATATTGACTGTGACTGTCCACGATTTCATTATGGTTTGTCAAAATTTCAAATTTCGTACTTGTTGGTGCACCAGAACAATGACCAGATCCGTTATTCAAGCAAGAATTGTCTCGAAAGCTCGGTTTTTTTTTTTTTTTTTTCTATATAAACAAAACATATTTACCTAACTACAAGACAATACAATACTCTATGCCATTCACAGCGGGAAAGGACACACGGTCATCTGGTTCCCACTGCGAATAGCATTTACATTTCACTAATAATTCAACATTTAAAACAAACTACAAAAGAAAAAAAAAATAA
>REGM01000188.1:171535-193952 GCA_004194415.1 Aurelia aurita
CGCCACCCCGAATGACCACCCCCCAACCACCCGAGCACAGCACCCCGCAGCACACCGTGCCACCACAGGGAAACCCTGTGAAAACACAATACACCACGAAGCACCACGCACAGGCGGCCAAGGCGCCGGCCACCCAAAATAACACAGCGGCCCGGACCGGACCCGCACAGAAAAACCCGACACAAACTAAGGAGGACAACACCGGATACAAACGAGGCCCGCAACCACAAGCGAGCAAACCACATGCTCCCCCATGCGCATGGTTATTTTTACAAAATTTTTATCCGAACCGCTTCGTCTTTTCAATGAATGCAATTGTAGCTTCAAGTATCATTCTGTTCATTATGATATTCAGACCAGCATTTCCATATAAAAGTAAATCGCACAAAGCTTTTGAATCCATGTCTGTAATATCCAAGTCGGGGACTTCTGCAAGCTGACGGAAGAGATCCATGCGTTCCAAACCAAATTGGGGGCAGTGCAGGAGATAATGCTCATTGTTCTCATCTCCCATTTCACATAGACAACGGGCGCTAAAACAGTCAAAATGGTGCCGAAATCTGTGCTCGTTAAGTGGACTAAATTGTAGGCGCAATTTTGTTAAATTCTTGATACCTATTCTGTCATAAACATTGTAGACTGATCTCTGCTTTGGTCTTATTACTTCTAGTAATTTGCGCTTGAATTTTGAAATTGTATCAGATTCTTTAATTTTGTTATCTAACGAGTGCCATTCAGAAAGGACATTTTGAAAATATGTATTTGAGAAGCGAACAGTACGCCCAGCCATCGGTTCATATTCGCGCTGATGTCTTAAGTTGTATGCAACGGAACGTTCAGGGGGAATTTCATCAAATAGATATGTTGGCGCTTGCGTTTGCCTGAGTGTATAGAAATGACATAAACGCCTGTACCACCTTCTCTGATAGAGACTCTCCCAGCCAAGCTCCCCGTACAGCCTAAGCCTGTTGGTACCTCTCCATGCACTTGAAGCTCGGTTCATACTACATTAAACATGCTTTAGGAATGGAAGAAACTTCGACATTGTTTCGCCCCAACTGAGATCTTTTCGGGGCCTTTGAAGATGTTCTGACTCATTTGGATGAAATAGAAAGTTTTGATTCAATTTGGAAGCAATAACTCACTTGAAATCCGAGCTTAAAGTCTCTTGTTCAACCAGCAACCTTTGCGCGTAGATTTCTATTGAGGCAGCCATTTTCGTAGACCATAAAAATACTCGTTTTCATAAAACAGAGCATGCAAAGGACCATGGTTGGATAAGAGCCTTTAAAGATAATCTTTAGTTATGCAATATGATTTTCTGCCAATTGACAGTTCTCAAACCAAGCAAATTTTTAGCTACGTTATTTTCCAAAACGAGTTTCCATTTCGTCAATAGCTATGAAGAATTGATGCTGAATACCTGTGTTCTCATCTGTTGCGAAGTATTGTATAAAAATCGATAAAAACATGTTTTCCATAATCTAGAAATTCGAAACAGGTTTACAGGTTAGTTTGAAACCTAGACAATGCATATAGCTGTCACCAGGTAGCTGTCGCTCCACAATTGTCTGACTGTCTCAAGTCTACTGGGACATCAAAACAGTTTTGGCGTCCTCTGAAATTTACTATCTTGAATAATTCACCAATTTTTAACGAACTGTACGTCATTTTATACTGATAAGTTGATTTAGGTGTTTTTAAATTTATTTCACATAAACCAAAAATTTATTGCCAATTTTCCTTGAAAGCTGTTTCAAACACAGCGTGATGAAACTGTATTTCTACATTTCGCAAGGGACAGGAAAGCCTCTGAGGACAGGGAACGAACATTTGAAGAAGTAAAATGCCAAGTTAATAAAGCTTGTCCATAAGATCTAGAAATTCTAGGAACTTTGTGTTTTGATTGATCCTGGTCGATCTAGAGACCTGCATAGAGATGTCGCTCCGTCTAGTCCATCTTGTTCATTTAGTGACCTGTATAAATATTTATACGGAGTTATTCGCTTCCTGGCCCATCTAGGGACTTGTAGCACCTCGTTTGTTGGTTTTCCTGGAGGCCTCCCAAAACGGCACCTTATTAAAGCTCTCCAAAAACACCTCTAGTCTTCTGGTGGAGCTCAGCTCTTCAAGCCTCTAGCAAATTATGACGCAACATCGCTTGTAGACTGACAGACTGCTAAGCCTAAAATCTGTGGATCACATCTTATCGTATATCTAACAGCAAAACAGGTCTAATCGTTTTCAATCTATCTAGGTGCATGTTTATGATCATAAAAAGCCAATATACAGTAAAAGAAGGAGTTTTCTATTTTAATGGTTTGTTTTATGGCTTTTCTTAAGGATTTTGAAACTTTTTTCGGGCCTGCTTTTTATAGTTTTGTGAACTATGTTCTAGAAAAGAATAATTTTTTAACTGTTTGTTGAATTGAAATTGTAGGTATTTTGTTTGATAATGAGCGTACGGGAAGAAAAATCTGGAGGACTGATTGGCTGCCCAAAACCAAGGCCATTGTTTAAGAGCATTTTGCCCGACTTTAGGAGACTCTTTTGGCAGATTTGTGCAAATTTTACCAGCATTAAGGGACTTCATTCCCTTGCCCCCTAGTGCATACCCTTATGTTTATGACGACCTTTCCTTTTCTGTTTTGCAGTGCCAAGGCCGAACCTCAACAGCCATGTTTTTCTAACAGTCGCCGACAAACAAGATCAAGTCCTGGTAGATCCGGAGTAAGTGTTATATAACCTAGGGATAACTAGCCTGCGTGCAGACTATACTTTTCCACTGCGAAGGAGTGCCAACGAGGAACTTGTATAGTTCCTCGTTGGCACTCCTTCGAAGTGGGAAAGTGTGCAGACTATACTTTTCCACTGCGAAGGAGTGCCAACGAGGAACTTGTATAGTTCCTCGTTGGCACTCCTTCGCAGTGGGAAAGTATAGTCTGCACACGCAGGCTATAACACAATAAATAACCTGTTTAGCTATTTACAGAATTAATTTTGTTGGGGATGACACTTAAAAGTACAGGGATCAGATATATGATATTTTGTGTGTGCATTGCTAAGGAGCATCTCTGTTGTGAAGTAACTCAAAATTTATAAAGGGTAATGCTCCGGGGGTGGGGAGTACTTAGTATATTTGTCCGAAGGGGATGTGCCGTTTTCCAGAGTATCATGTTCGCCTCTTTTCCTAGCGCTGAGTATCGCAGGAAGGCAATTTTTCTATAGCCGGTTGTCAAAAGGGGGTATTTTATTAGAGCGGGTTGTTATTTCAATGTTCGCTCAGTTTTATTTCTGCGTTTTGGAGTATACTTTTCATCGATGTTTTCTAGAGAAGGAGGTAAAAATTCTGGAGCCGGGTGAAAAGATCTTTTTTGATGGGCAAACCCCAGTAATAATGAAAATCAAGTACCCCGCTGAGGTAATATTGACCTGGCCCAATTCATTCTGACCCAGTAATTTATGGTTCGTTGTTTCGTTGGAAACATTCCTATGGCCAGAATTTTCCAAAGCTATAAGAAATTTGTTGGAAATTCTGTCCCAAATTGCAAAATTCAACTCCGAAAATACATTGTCTGAAATTAAAACTTCCAGATTTGTTTCAAAATTTTACGGAGTTGATAGCTTCTAAGCAGGCCTTGGGAATTGGAGCTGCGATGGAGGAAGAGGAAAGAAGAATGCTTGTAGGAAATTGCTAAATTTTCGAAGGAAAAAAATCCAGTTTTTCAGTCGAAATGTTCTGCATTGACGTCAAAGGAAAAGGTTTTCCAAATATGTCTAAGGATTGCACAGATTTAAGGAATTATTTCTGCAAATCAAGTATTTCGTGGTTAGTTACCGCATATTTCGCAATGCGCTATTTTTAAGGGCAGTGTCCAGTAAAGGTGCCTAGGATTTCGGAAATTTGAGCAATAAAAGTCTCTTAGCAGTTACTTATACCCCATTCACCTGAAAATTTAAGCAATCCTTAAAATAAAACAGGTGGGTTTTACAAGACCGTTAAAGACCCTCTGCTAACCATGAGGCTTTGGGTGCTGCGCACGAGAAAACAGTACGACACCAGCCTAGCATCTGAGACTTTCAGATAATCTGAAAGTCCATTTGGAGTGCATTCTGGGACAGCAACGGCGTACGAAGCTACATGGTTAGCAGAGGGTCTTTAAACAAGCTTTAACAAGACTTTAACAAACTTCAGCTTTTTCGACAAGTATCGTATTACTTTTGTTGCGAAAACTTTTTATCAAACTTTGTCAGTTTGCTGTTTACTTCACTTTTAACTAATTTAGTTTGCTGTGTAAACAGAGTATTATTTTTCTGGCAAACTTGCAAGGTAATAAAGGTTAAAATAAGAATTAGCTTCAAACCAAATAGCAAGACTATAAGTAAAACGATTGAACTAGCAGTAATTTAAAGAGAAACGTCTGTCTTCTTATCTTTTATCATTTTGTATCTTTTTCCTTGATTGCATTTACTCCAAAATATGTTTTTAGTCATAAATTAACTTGATATTTTGTATTTACAAGTCAGCTGTTTGTAAACTGGTTGCTTTTAAAATGGATCATAGAGGTTGCAATTATCCAGAGTAATATCACTTTGTTTCATCTTTTAAAACACAATTTAAAGAGCCATTGTCACCCAGTGTCCTTTGCGGGCACGCTGCTATTTCAAACTGTCTGAAAATCAAATTTGGCCCAAGCGGAAAGTATGGATCCTTACCTCAGTGGTTGAACTGAGAAGAAAAGTTTGACTTTGGTTAATGCGTTTCGATTTTCATCTTCCTCGATAAGAATTTCCCTGTTGACAGAAATTAAAAATGTCAATGTCCAAATGTATCCCAAAGTAAAGTTTTACGATACGAAGAAAAAACTTTGTTGTCCCCTTAAGATTATCATTCCGATTTGACTTCATCCTTTGAAAATTATTCTTATACTTCTCTCTAATTTGTAATTTAATTTTGTTTCAGAGAAGAACCATTTGATTTGGAGGAAGGATCTCAGCACATCATGAGGTATGGCCCCATTGCTCCTCTCATCAATAATGCTGCCGTGAAATTAATGTGATGGACCTAAAGATTTCATTTGGTTTCTTGTGTGCTGAGAACGTGACACCAAACAGCCAATGAAACTGTCCAATTAGCCAAGAACAATAGGCTACTCCAAGAACTGAATTTGATGTGACAGGAGACATCAGTCAGTGCTACAAGCCCTTGGTGAGGACCACTATTGGAAAGCATAGTTGAAGGTACTTGAAATATTAATTTACAGTTTACGAATGACAATTTTTAATAAAATTCTATAGCATTATACATATGGAAAATGTAAAAACTTCTTTAAATCCATAATCATTTCTACATGTATAATTATTTTCTTATTTCGATTCTTCCCCTTTCTGTCTCTTCTTAATTTTTAGAGTAGAGGCGGTAACAACTATTCCTCAGTAAATATGCCTGTCGAATCCTACCGTTTTCCAGATAAGATGATTCGATTATTCATGTAACAGGCATGTAGTTTGTTCGAAAATTATGGGAAGACAGGTCATACACTCGTACACTTCACATCCCTGCACATACGATGCTCTCGTACACTACACTTGTTTTCTTTCAAATTTGTTTTCCCAAGCGAAACTGCAAGTTATTTTTAGTCATTTTCTACAAAGTCAACTCACTAATGAGGCTGCCGATGGGCACTGAGATATTTGAGGTAACAATGATTAATGATTAAAGGGAATAACCTGAGTTAAAAGATGAGATCTCGTAGGTTAAATAAATAACCTATTGTATTTGATAATCCAGCAAGTGGGCAAAGAAAGCAAAGCCAAACTCCAATCGGAAATACAACACGAAAGGCGAAGTTCTTGAAGTCACTGAACCGCTAAGTGATACGCCAAAATGACAAATTGCATTTCGATACTTAAGTCACTGAACCGACAAATTGCATTTCGATACTTAAGTCACTGAACCGACAAATTGCATTTCGATACTTGAATTCAATTCACAATTGTGAAATCAAATCAAAATTCAATTCTGAAATCAAAATGACAAAATGTGAATTGCCATAATGTCTGAACCCCTAAGTGAAATGCCATAATACCAAATCCAAGTTGCAATTAGACACCAAGCAAGTTATTGTTTTTTCAAAAGCACTTGAAGTAGNGGTTTTTCTTTATCCTATTTATAGACAAGCGCCTTATAGCTCAGGTCATTCACTTTAAATAATTGCTTTTGTCTTTACAAACAATGGTCACGAAAAGAAAACTACCAAACTATAGCTTATCAAAAGACAGATGACACTCTGACACCAAAAGACCTAATGCATCTTTCTGCATTTCTACTTTCAATCTTTCTTGTTCAGGCACAACTGCATCTTGTACTTACTCTGTTGTTTCGTGTTATTTTATTGACCCAGTTTTAAAGTTTTAAATATTCTCTTCCACTAATCTCCTTGCACTGAAAATGCAGCTGTTCTGCCAACCGTTGTTCCAACTTAACAGTGTTTGTTAGCCGTCCTCACGAACGCTCTCGTGAGAGTATTGTTGCTTAGAAAAATATGGATCCACACCGCAGTAGTTGAACTGATAGAAAAATGAACGAAAGTCAGTCTTTTCCATCAGTTCAACTACAGTACTGCATAAGGTAGCTATCACACCATACGGCTCAAATCTTTAAAATCTTTACAAAGGTGGGTGTAAAATTCTCTTTCATTTTTCTTTGAATTGGATGGCTTGAAAGGAACTTAGGGTACTTTGCTGTTAATCTGCCGTGGAAATTTTTTGATATCTTGATTATTTTCAAAATGGCGGCGTTTTTATTTTTGTTGGAAGACTTCATGGAAACTTTTGAAAAACTTAAAATCATCGTAAATCCTAAATCAATAGAGCAAAAAATTATGCAATCTTCAAGAAAACCATAGTTTATGAAGGTCTACAATGTAGTGGCAAGCAGATATCTGTCGCTCTTCTGGTTTTGGATTTATATATTTGATGACATCACAGCCTTAAATATAGTAAATGCCACCATTTTGAAAATAATCAAGATATCAAAAAATTTCCATGGCAGATCTACAGCAAAGTAGCCTAAGTTCCATTCAAGCCATTTAATTCAAAGAAAAATGTAATACAATTTACACTTAATTACACCCACCTTTTTAAAGATTTGAGCCCTATGCTAGCTATCACCATCTTCAAATGCTTGGCCTAGTTAGAAAGATAAATAACTATGCATTCTTTTAATAACGTTTCCTTCATTATGTCTAGTCACGTGCAGGAGGACACACATGTAGGAGAACGCAAGTGGAACGCTTCCATATTGACATATTGACACCTTTGAAAATAAACATATATGAGCTCACGAACATTTTGGTAAACACACAATTGAAGTAAAAACACGTCCCTTCACTGGTACCATTAATTTTTCACACCTGTAAAGTGTTCTTTACACTTTGAAGTTATCAAACTGCATGATTAAGTAATTGTAATTGCAATTAGGGCTTTGGGTTATTATCGCCATGCCTCATTTTCACAGAAATAAAAACTTTGTGGCGGCCAGATCCTCAAAATAGCTAAGATCAAAGTTCGAACTTCTCACTTTCTGATTGGTCGAAATGTTAGATATTCAGACCACGTGATATCACCTAATATAGCTCGTTATTTGTTTGCTAGAAGCTCAATAACTTATTTTTAAATTTGACTCTTGACGTTGATTTTGATCTAGACTTTTCTCTCTAGGAAAGACTAAGCAGCCTAACCCTTGATAAGAAGAGCTGAGAACTTAGGTATTTATGTAACGAGAAATCAAATGTCGTTCGACTATACGATGTCCCAAAACATTTTCTGTTGGGTCTTACCAAAGATAGTCAACAATCACCAAATGAAAAGAAAATTTCGAGCTCTATGGTTTATAGAGGAAAAGGGCCTAAACCACGTCGTGATGCAGGGATGGTATGTTTCAACTTGCCTCTTCGTTTTCAACTGCCTGTTGCAGAAGTATTTCACAGCAATCCTTTCAATATGATTGTAAAAGTCGTCAGGCAAAACAACTAAGACCAGTCGAGACTCAGATTTCAATGTAGTCCCGACAACACAGTGTATTTTCAATGTGACAGCGATTTTCGGCAAACAACCAAGAAATCCTTATTTTCAAATCTCTTTCTAAAACTGAGGCTGTTAGGGGTTAATCCAAGCAAACTGAGATAACTGATTTCTTAATATTTTGTTTGCCACGTCTGCAAAGGCTTGAATGAAACTGTGCAAACATTAATCTCGAAGAAAAACAGCCATATCTTTTATCTTAGCCACGCTTTAAACCTCAGGTCAGGTTAGAAAAGTTCGCCGCAAGCTTGTGTCCTCTTGTCTCGTTGTTGCCAAATCTTTTTGGTGTTTCATAAATCAGTGGAAATTGAAAGTGGAAAACAAAACATGAATCTGAAATCAGGAACGATTATCTCCAGGTTAGGACGTCATTGTTTTGGACACGTGATTCGTCTCTAGCATGCACATGATAGAGCATGGTGCTCTTTCAAAGGTATGAAGTTGTGTTGTTGCACCATAACCATCTTTTGCCATAATGGAAAAAATTACGTTGCTTTTCAAAGACAGCTGCAATGTGATAAGCCCATCAATAATCTACCTGTGGCGCAAATTGACACATGATTTTTAGACAGTGTTCACGTGATCTAGGGTGGCAGTGCATACCTTACTGCGGTGATACTGCAACCATTCCTTGGATGCTACATAACTGCTTTGGTTTCAATGCAATCACGGCAGGGGAAGGATGCTCTACACGTATTTTTTTATAAGAAACCAAGAATTTGAGCCATTACTGACAGTTTCTTAAAATTATAAGATTTTCAGTACTCGGAGTTTCTTACGAGTTTGCTTCCTGTACCCTCGTGAACATTTCAAAACGAAGTTTGTTTAAGCCTTTCCAATGTTTAGACCTTACTCAAATACGTTCCGAGTAATATGGTACAGGAAACGACGATCTGAGAGTTGAATTTCTTATGGGCTGTTTCTTATAACAAAATACGTGTACTGCTTATAAAAAACAAACAGAATGATAAGCAACGGCAACGAAACTTTTGATAAAATAGGTTTTGAGAAAGCTGCTAACATGTGCTCACAGAGTGCTCAACTTACTGAAATTGAATGTCCAATAAACTATTAGAGAAAGAAGTACCCTTTGTTTTGTGTTCCATTAGAAAGGCCGCTCATCCCAGTCCTTATTTATAGCCAATCAAAGTCTTTGAGCATTTTCATCAGCCAATTGAATCGTTTTGCATCATACCCAATGAGGCAATCGAATCACCATCGACCCACATTGGTGGTACCTGAACAAGTTTATGGTTTCGATCGATCGATATGGCGTGGCTGGATATGATTCTATTTAGAGGGGGTGTTTGGGGGGGTCCGGAAACCGTAAAACCGCTCAAAATTTTCGCTAAAACCGTAAAACCGTGCGATATTTTACGGAAAACCGTATAACCGCGTGAAAATTAGGTAAAAACCGAAAACAATGCAACATTCAATAAAATTGCAACGTAACACTACATTATACATCATTGTAGTATCTCGTGCGTCTATATGAATATATTTTTCTTTCGTGNTCCGGAAACCGTAAAACCGCTCAAAATTTTCGCTAAAACCGTAAAACCGTGCGATATTTTACGTAAAACCGTATAACCGCGTGAAAAATTAGGTAAAAACCGAAAACAATGCAACATTCAATAACATTGCAACGTAACATTACATTATACATCATTTTACTATCTCGTGCGTTCATTTGCATTCATTTTCCGAACAGTTTTCCATATTGGGACCGTGCCCCAAATAGAAAGTCTGTCAATCTCCGATTTCATCGTGGTTGGGCTGTGGAGTTCTAATCCCTCGGCATCTTCTTCTTCGTCACTACTTGGATCGAATTCGTCAACCTCGTCTAGATTCTCCTCTGTGTCACTCGCTTCGTCTGCTTGTTCTACGTCCACGTCAACAGCCTCTGCTGTGCTAGAATTGTCGTTAGAGAATACATCGACACGCTCTGTCACTATGTTCCGACACTGATACATACACTCTGGCAATATCCCGTGTTTTGCCATGGTGGCCCAGGGGCGGTCAAGTACTGTAAAATTCTTGACCCCACCTTTGTCCTGGGAACAAACATAAACCAACCCGGTTTTTGCCGAGGTTTATGCATTTATGCAAGAAACCCCAGAAAAAGCACGTTTTTGGGACATAGCTGGTCAGCATAAAATTTCAGATGCTCTAGCAGAATTTCTGATGCTGTTTCCTCAACATCTTAAAGCTTTTGACATCCGTTTTACGTAACGTATGTCCTTTAAATTTCCAGGAAAAAGCCAACTTTTGCCGAATATTGGGTGCACTGTTGTGACCTCTGTCCCATGTTTTTCTGAAATCCCACTCGGTTTTTGTATTTGTAATTGTGAAATACGTAATTTGAGTTAATTGGTGATACCTCTGTCCCTAGTATTTTTCGGATTCCACCCAGTTTTGAGCAGTTAGTTCAATATGGTCCATGAATTTACCGAAAAAAAGCCAAAGAACTTGGAAAAAATTTGTTGCCCATTGATTTGAAGAAATAAGCGAAAAATGTTCTTAAATTATCACGATCAAGAAAAAACCAGTGCTGACAGCGCGAAAACAACCAGTTTTGGGGACAAACCTTGCCAAATGATCTATTGTCCAGTACTATTCAGGAAAAAAGCCAAACTTACTGAAGGCAAAAAGAGAAAAAAGCCAAGTTTTGGGACAAACCTGGAACCACTGTCCCCATAGGACATGACCACCCCTGGATGGCCCCATGGTGGTCTCTTCGCGAACCGTTCTCTGTCTGACGGCAGCCAGGGCCGTCGAGAGCCAGCTCGGGCTTACGGGGACGGGCAGGAAGAGGGGTTTGGGGGCGCAGCCCCCAAGAAAACCTTCCGTGACGACGCCCTTCAAGCTCCCGGTAAATGAGGGAAACGCCCTTTTTGAATTATAGTTTAAAACAATTGCTTAAAATTCCCTATTAAGGTAATGCAAAGAATGTTTTTGATGAATCAAGGTCACCTTTTTCGGTTTGTAAAATAAAAATATCAGTGCGATGGTTTGCAACACTCAAAACAATACTTTATGGGCTTTCGTGTTTTCAAAGTCATGCATAATGTCCTTAAAGTGAACGGTTCTTGTAATTTCACTCAATAACACAATCGATAACGACTTCAGGGTCCACCATAACCTTCAAGATCACTTCACGAGGTTCAGAAATTTTCCGGCCAAAACAATTGTTGTTCTTGTTGTTGCTGGCTAGCAGTCTGGAAGTACACAATCGCTGCGGGATATCGCACAAGAGACAGAAAAATGTAACTATCTATTTACTACGACCGCGATAATGCCAAAAAACACGATTCAAGACCGAAAAACCGTTCAACTTTATATCAAAAACCGCAAAACCGACCCAAATAAAGCCAAAAACCGTTCACCGAGACTATGTTCAAAACCGAAAAACCGTGCTATTTTACGGCGAAAACCGGAAAACCGAACAAAAAAATGGGTGAAACCGCGTAACCGTAAAACCCCAACACCCCCTCTATTTAAAATCACCCTTCTTTTGGGTTTCAGGTGGCTCAATTCATTGTATTGTACACGTGATCAGTTCAAGCACATGTATCACAAAGCCCGGCAAAGAAGATAAAGGAGATTCCCACCTAATTACCCATTTAATATTCGAAGAATGAGCAATGAGCGCCTTTAACGAACACTTAGTGATCACATGTTACTGTTGCCATTGTTTGTGAGATACACACGTGAAAAAGTCCTCATTCATGTACAGAAATTGCCACAGCCCAGCTACTTCCTTATTGAATTGTGCAAGGGCAAGCCACTCTCTAGAAATCTCGTACGCTTTCTACAGAAATCTTTTTGTTTTTTCGAGAAATCCCTGAAAGTCTCTTGAAATCCATTTGTTCTTCTGGAAATCTCGTACGCTTTTTAAGGGGAGTAAAATAGAATAAACGTTTGCACTGCTCCTTGTTGTTGGCACGGGGGGGGGGGGTTCTTCCATAGTAAAGGTACCTGGGGATGTGCCGCCCTGAAGGGTATACTTTTTCGGACTGCTAGTCCAGCCAAGGGTATGCTTTTTGGCAATTTTAGTCTATGCCAGTCTAGGCAAGGGTATGATTTTTGGCAATTTTCGTTCAGGAAAGGCAAAATGTTCTTAATTTGTGTCCAGAAACCCAAAATTTTGGCGATTTTGGTCTAGAGAAGGCGAAATTTTGGTGATTTGTGCCTAGGAAACGGCAAATTATGGCACTTTTGGTATAGGAATTAGTCTAGCCAACGGTACCATTTTGAAGATGCTGGCGGCACACCCCTATCCAAAATTTGGCCAATAACCCCCCCCCCCCCCGTGGTTGTTGGGTTATTTTTCACCATACTTGTGAAAAACATTGAATACTTTTATGCACCTCACTTTTATTTGAGAACCTGCTGTACGGTTGACAGATATCTATAAAAAAACTTCAAAAGTGAATAGTGAATACAATAAAAGCTGTGTAAAAAGAAACAAATACGGATTGTGTGGTTTTATCGGTTTTCTAGGAGCTTTTCTCTTTTCTACATAAAACAGGTCTTCGCAGAAGGCTTTTTGTTATAAATTAGGCCTTCCCTTCTCACCAAAGGTTCAAATTGCTTTACGGGGTGAATTTGCCACCAAAGGTTCAAATTGCTTTACGGGGTGAATTTGCCCCTTTGGCTTGACTTGCTAAAGTCTCAGTTCGGTCCATTCTCAGTCAGTTCCGAGAGCGAGTCGAGTAAGCGAGAACGGACCGAACTGAGAGAGAACCGGACCGAACTGAGGCTTCGACCAGTCAAAAGCTTCGTTGCATCACAAATGGGCGTTTATTTCTTGAACACCTGGGCGATATCGGCGTCGTTTTTTGAATCCCCAAATCAAAACAATCCTTCTTTATTCTCAAATCTTATTGGGCAATCTAGCAATGATGACGTCAATGAAAGTGTTAATAATGCGCTTTGATTGGCTTATTTGAACAAACAGTTTTTTGGGACGCAATATCTTGTTCAGATTTGGATTTCCTTGATTCTGATTGGTTTAAGGGGAATCTCCATTATTAGAATCGAGCTGTTCACATTTATCTTTCGATTTTGGGGGAGCTTTGTAGTTTACGATGTGAAGTTTTGATGTGAAAGGTTGCTGTTAGGGCTGCTTTAAAGCTGTTAAAATGTCCGTGGATTTCAGCGAGAAACACATGGCTCTTTTTCAGTTCAATGAAAAACACAGTCTTTGTAGCAGGCAGCTAATCGAAGGCCTTCACCTTTTGAAAGACAAGAGCAGGATTGATGAATTTGACGCCAGACCAGTTAGGCCTAATCTAAAAGGCAGTAAAGATACCAACGAAATTATATGGAAGCCTTCTCAGTTAAATGGCGTCAAATCTGATACACCAATCAAGCCATGTTTATTTGTCCCGAAAGAAGAAGGGTCGAGTGAAAGAATTGAAGTACGGAAAGCCAAATCGGTTCATTTTGCAGACAGTTGTGGTCTCGCTCTCACATCTGTTTCTACTCTGTTTGACAACGAAGAAGCCTTGTTCGCTTTCAAAAACTTCACCAGAAGCAAAGGACTCGGCGATCGTAATTCATACCCATGTTTTGGAAACAAGAAAAGAGGATTTAAAGACAAAGAGAAATCCAAGTTATTAAATTTCGTACAACCCGTTACCCTACCCGATTTCCACGAGAAATTATCAACAAATAATGTGGGCTTGGAAAACGTGGTGTTGAGAGAATTCAGTATTTTTGGAACTGTCGCTGTTAAGAACCTGGATTTTGAAAAGAGTGTTTATTTACGATACACGATAAATAACTGGAAAAGCTGTCATAATGCCCAGGGTGTTTATGTTGCAGGATCGAGCACTGGCAAGTCTGACACTTTCTCATTTGAAATCCCAATGACGGACGTAATTGAAGAATGCAATGTCGAATTCTGTGTTTGTTTTGAGACCAAGTCTGGGTCTTTTTGGGATAATAACAACGACCAGAACTACAAAGTTCTGTTTCATCCAAGCTCGAGCAGGTCTTGTCCAGTCGTTCGAGACGACCCTGATGGTTTTGCTTTGGGTTCAACATCACGTCGATTCGCAGGATTCAATATGTGAAATGTTTATTACGACCGAGACGAATTTAAATGGTCAATCAAGATGCCTTGCGTGCACAAAATCATGCCTTGCTGGTTTTTATCAAAACAACAAAATGGCTTCCTACGTCTTTTGTTGTGGGATTTAAATCAACAATGTTTATTCTAAATGCTGGAAGTCTTTAGAAACACAAATTTTGTTAAGAAAAAATCGCTGAAACCGAGGGGCATATCATTACTTAAAAATCTCGTACTTTCTTTGGAAAAATCCTTTTTTTAAATAAATCTCCTAAAAATCCCCAAACCCCCTACGTTGTGTTTTCAAAAGCCTTGTGCACTTTCTCGAAAGAGTCCCAGAGTCATGTTACAATCCTCGCCTGAAAGGCAGATGACCAAACCCCATGGAAATTACAGAAGAGAATTACAAATGTCCCCATTCAAAATTTGCACAAGGTGCATTGCTTGCGTCAGATGGATTCATATATCCACAATGCTTGCGCTAGAATTAGCAGCTTCCGCCATAGACATAGGAGCCAGGGGCATCAGGGAACCATACCCCTCTAAGTTTTTCAAAAGTGCCTGATTTTAACATGAAATTTATGAAGTTCCCATCCAGGTCTAAAACAAAATGTTCCCTTCTGAGAGTTTGCCCCTTAAAATAAGAATTTCTTTCTATGCCCCTGGCTTCAAATTTGCGTGCGCATGTATTATAGCTTGATAAATTGAATTGCATGTATCATAGCTTTTGTGAAATCAGATTTTAAAATGAAATGACGTTATATAAAGTATGCACTGTCCCTTTACCCATGACATTTGTCATATGTCATAAATTTATGTTGATGTAAAATAGTATTTCCCTTTTTTGAATGAAACTTAATTTTTATGTCCCATTAAACTGTTTTCTACCCATGGGATTGCTTCCATGTTTTGGTACTAATTTTCTTAGTGAAGATATTTCAAAGAAGTTAAAAGACATTTGACATTGTTCTCAGGTTCACATCTCACTCTTCCTGTATGCGTGGTCCTTATAGCATATATATATCACAAGAATTAGAAAAGACGTTTCATTGCCTTTTGGAGAACAAAAAACTGATTATTTTCCAAATACACCTTCTTAGGTGGAAACAGGTCTTTGAGCTGAGAGGCTTTGTCATTTTATGAGAAGAACAGAGGTTTTAGAAAATTTTCAGGATTTTTTGTGACAAATGAAAGAATTTGCACCAAGTGTGTATCAGATTTTTGGGGGACTGTTTCGCTACCTCAGTATGGTATGGGCAATTCTCATTGTGGAGTTCCAAGATTATGCAGCTGATAAATAAGGAGAAATGAGGAGCCCCCCTATAACATATTTAGACGAGGTGTCACTTTTGACAATGAAATGTGACCCAAAGTCTAGACAACTAAAACTAGACCCTGAAATCCAGACAATGTTATTTCTAATTGCAAAGTCAGATCAACAGACCTTGCCTTGATCCTCTTTTCGTTTGCCAGCTGTTCAACCTCGAATAATGTTTTATTGATATCTTCAGATTATTTATTTTCAGAGGTAGAGCTTCAAAAGGCTAGACTTGCTCCAAGTCTATTCTGTGGTCCATCAGCGCTCAATAAAACATTATAACTTGTGCGGGGGCGTAAATCGTGACGAGGACGCTGCGAATCGTCACGATTTACGCCCCCGCAGAAGTTATAATGTTTTATTGAGCGCTGATGGACCACAGAATAGACTTGGAGCAAGTCTACAAAAGGCTAGATTTAGAGAAATAATCACTCATAGAACTTACTGCGTGTTGTGTGTTTTTGTAAGTTTTTTGTTTCAAATCAGGACTAGCTGGGAATGAGTAGTTTATTCAGGCAAAATTGGGAGCAGATTAGAATCTATGGCTAAAGAGCTATTTAATGTTTAGAGCCTGAGGGCTTGCAGTAAACTACTTCCTGACCCTCTGTGTATTTGCTCCATACTTTTGTTCCCTAATTTTCAGGACCTAGTGCCTAGTAATCACAAAACTACCAATTTCCTGCTAGTACTTGATGGTAATTAGGATTCCATAGGGTTCGTTTAGAATTCAAGACTTTCAAAGTTTCAGTAGCCAACCTGATTCACCAAGAAATTTGTTTCTTCTATTTTGTTAAATGTAATGTTTTTCTTCGTAAGTTATTACTTTCATTGTTAAGTTGCCCAGGTACTAAAATTACCCAGGTCCTAGAATTTTGAACCATAGCCATCATGTTGTTCCATATTTTTATATTGAATGGAATTGTGAGAGTTTGTGAGTTTAGATCATAAAAACTGTGCACCAATGTGCTGGTGAATGTTAGTGCCAAAACTCTTGATGCCAAAAGGTGACTTCAAAATTTTGGTACCTGGACAAAACATTCTAGTTTATAATTTTGTCGCAGAGTTTAATAATTTAGCTGTAGCTTGTAGATATTGAAATGGCTTAAAAAGAGAAAGAGTGGGATGAATTTTTAGAAATATTGTGTTTCATTGCGTCTTATGATCTAAAATATAAAACCAGAGATCGTATCACACAAATATTTCAGTTCAGTTTAATGATTTTAAAAGCTTGATAATCAAACGCAATAATTTGAGAGAAGAAGTTTCGAAATGATCATAAGCGTACGAGCCGGGGGCCCCCAACATTCGAAAAATTTAGAAAAATCTGCCTATTTCGGGCAATAATCCGCCGTAAGTCGGGCAAAAAATTTCGTAAACAATAGACTTTTCATCAGGCAGCCCCCCCAGATTTTTTCTTCCCGTACGCTTATGGAAATGATCCTTCTAGACTATTTTCAATTGGGGTAGGTTTTTACTATTCTACGATTAGTGGTCCACCAAGAGGAGAGGGAAACATTATCCAGTCTTATAACAAACTTGATAGGCTGGCATATCATTAAGGTATAAAATCACAAGGAAGGGAAAAGCCATGTGTTTTGTCTTTTATAAGAAACTTGGATCAGTACTAAGAGTTTCTTTATTTCCCTACTATGATCTCATTTGAAAATGTGTTTCTTTACATATAAAACTAGCAATAGTAAATACTAAATGCCACCCCTCACCTGTACACGTATTTTTAGAAGAAACTAATAATTTGAGCCATACCAAAAGTTTCTTAAAATTATCAGATTTTGAGGACTAGGATTTCCTTTACTAAAAAATAATTAGCTTCTTTCTTAAATAATTTTGTCCCATTGAGATTCTCTCTATACGCATATACGATACGCGGCGTCCTTATCAATTTATCAATTGATGACGTAACGGTCTGCTGGCCTCGTCTTGTAAGTTTCCCGCCATTTCTTTGTTTGAATGTGAGGCTAGCAGAAACATGTTGCAAAACAGCCGCGAAGCGAAGAAACATACATAATAGAAAGAAGATCCTGAAAAGATTCAAAATGAGCAAACAAAAGAAACAAGCAAAGCCAGATAGACCAACACTTGAAGAGTACAGTGAATATGATGACCCAAGAAAGAGAAGAGAGATACGGTCAATGTACAGGGATCTCATAAATGCAACGCAAAGTACGTTTGAAATTGTGGGCCTAAAACTGGCCTAAGAAATTTGCAGGACTTTTTTGCTCTTTTTTGTGAAATTTTGCGGGCAAGCGGCCGGAGGTTTTTCAGTCGTAGGTAGCTACTCCAGCTGTGCGCAGTCTAAACAACTTTTCAAGGGGGTAGGTTTGTGCAGAATTCACAAAATTGTCACCTTTTGGCTTTTTGTCCTTCCTAGGCACTTTCATAAAAAATTCAAAATGTCAGTTACTGCTTTACTTTCATTCTAGGACGAAAGAGCTCTTAAAAATAGCTTGGAAACTGCTTTCTCTAGTCTCTTACCTTAAGTAGAAGTGAAGTTACCTGATTTTGAAGTTTGGCCTGACCCTGCTGCAGGAAACACGAAGAAAAGTTGTGACACCTCCGCTGGATGCATAATATGCTTTAAGCAATGCTCAGTATTGGCGTTAAAGTTAAAGTATCTTACACCTCCCGTAAGTTACATATACCAGATGCAGGCTACGTATTTTCGGGGAGCTTTTTTATTACGTTCGCTAGGCCAAAACATGATCAAAAATACATCATTTTGAAGAGGAAAGACTCAATTTTGTGTGCATTGCTTTAACTTTGTAAATCCTTTTAATAGTAGCACGTGAAATGCTAACAAAAAGTTAGTTTAACTATAAATTATTGTAAAATTAAACTACGTTTCGAGTACTCGCCCGATTTGAATTTTTTTTCACGCACATTCAGAGACACCATCTTGGTGCCAAAATTTGAAGTAATGGAGGCTATGGGTTGCAACCGAGGCTAGAACAACAGCGCGCAAAACACACAGTCGAACCCGAACGCAACTTTGCGGTCGCAACTTTTCTTCATTGTTTTGATCAGAAGGATTTCCACGGTAAGTCGTCTGTTATGAAAGTACCTATCCTTCCATAGGATGTAAGGGTCAACCCTGCACTGCAGTCTTGTGCGGACAACAACTGTTTTCGTCAATAAAAAGGCCATAAATCCACTCACTTTCCAGGTCATTTAAGCCTTGTTTTATTCTCATTCGAAAATTTCCATCAAAAATTTCATAGCTGATCAGAATATTCTGAGCAAATTGAAACTCGACAGCCAAAAATCTTTTCCATTGCCAGCATCCGTCAAAAAGTCAGGGTGCATTTCATGCACTTAGGCCCGAAGATCTTCGGCGTGGAAAAGAAATTTTCTTGGCGCAGTGGCGTGAAAATCTGATGGAAACAATATAAAATTATTGTAATTGAATTGAATAGATCTATTGTTTTCCTGGCGTAAATTACTTGGTTATCGGCATAACCTTCGGCGTGGAGTTAACATGGAATGCACCCTGGTCAAAAAGTCAAAAATCTTTAAGGCAAAAATCAATGCAACCATACAAAAAATGCTCAAAATCAATTTAAGTGGAGATAAGACAAAAATTCAGTTCTGAGCAGAATATTATTCTCTGCTTGAGAGAATAAATGATTTCAACAATTTTTCTTTCTTTTTTAGAAAACAAAGAAGACTACGTAAAGCCTCAGTCAACAGGACTTACAGAAGTTCTAACTCATGCTGAAAATATTTTTGACAATGGTGAGACAATCAAAATATTTTATGTTAGTTATGTAGGAAATACTGATCTGGTCCTTTACTTGAAAATTTAATGACTAATTCAATGCATAAAACTTTCAAATGCATGCATTATCCTAAAATTGAATCCATAGATAAGTAATTGATAATCTTTGGTAGGGGCAACCTGGTGGCAATGTTGCCTTGAAATGAAAAGACCATGAAATGCTTTCAAATTGGTGCCCTTACCTTGCCATCTCTTGTGTGTTGACTCCAGACCCCACATTTAACAGGGCATCTTTTAACATACAAAGTGGTGGGGAAATTCCCCACCAGTCCATTTAATGTCCCCACCAGTCATGCCCATTTCCCCCACCAGTGAAGTGCCCTTTTCAGCCAAAAACTGTGTTCAGAATATCCTGATGTAAGTTGAAGACAGGTTTGATAGAAGAGTCAATAGAATAACAAAATTTCCATATTTATAGCAATCCTTTGCATCAACTTTTGTTATTAGATTTGTCTTCTCATCGTATAGTTTGCGTTAATGTTAACTTGGCATTAGATAATTTTTTGCTTAAAAATGTCATCATTGGAATGTGGGTTCCAAACTGATGCTATTACGGCAACAGACAATGATTATATTACCTGTTAAATCGTAAAATAACTGTTTTTATTGATTTTGTAAAACACTCTATAGGGCTATCTTTAGTTGCACTTTCAATGGATTCCCCACCAGTAAGAAATCCTTAAAAGATGCCCTGACATTTAACCATCACCTCACTGCAATATCAGAATACCTGTGTGTTATTCCACAGTCAGGCATACTCGAGAAGCGGTCCTGGACTCCAGTCTCCTCTTGTCAGTTACAAATCTGGGATCAGAGCAGGCAAAGCAATTGCAAACAGATTTTGTCACTTTTGATGCTGATGAATTTGCAGACAAACTGGTAAGTGACAGAATAGACATTTAATATATAAGAAACGAGAGGGAGGCACAAAATTGATGTTTCCAGTTTTTCACAGTATCAACGAAGAAATGAAGTTTAGTTAAAGATATAAAGGACTAGAAAACATCTTGTTGAAACTCAAATTGAAAACATGTTAAAGTGGTAGACCTAATTGGCTGAGGTTTGTTCCACCCATTTCAAGTCATGGGACCATACTCTTGGGCGTTTTAATATTATTCTACTCTTTGCATTTATGGCACATATTTTCATGGCAAAAAATTGGGGGCGTCGCCAGACAGTTAAGAGGATTTGACATTTTTTGAGGAACTTGATTAAGAAAATAACCCGAAATTCAACCATACTTTTGAATTTTGCAGGCTGAATTCATGGCTCCCAAGAGACTGCAAAATCTCCAATGCGAGAATGAAGAGGAAGACGAGGATATAAGAAGAAGAAAATTGGATTCTTTGGATTGGAAAAAATTGGGAAAGAAATCTGCAGAATATTTAAGAAGAGCACCGACTGTTGATTTCATGTAGGTGGTCAATAAACTGCTTTTTACTCTATTTCACAAAATTAAAAAGCAGAAAGGGAAACTTGGATACAAAAATTATTTTGAGACAGTCTTGAAATATCCAGACTTAAGTTTTCTTAAAGCCTTAAGAGCACATTAACTCAAAACTTACTAACTGTGTAGAGCATTTAGTCCTGCAGCCCCTAGGCTCTGGAACAAATTGCCTGTTGCAATTAGAAGATCTCAGAGCGTTGAAACTTTCAAAACAAAATTAAAAACGTATTTATTTGATAATTATTTTAACATGTAAATGACAATTTCTTTCATATTTTAAGTTTTCTAGCACTAAGTTGTACAGCGCTTTAGATTATATATATGTAGATTTTAGCGCTCTATAAGTGCATTGTTATTATTATTGTTATTGTTTATCTCTTTAAATCTAGGCTTGGACCATTGGTCATAGAGGTACCTCAAGGTAAAGTGAAGAAGGCTCGAGCAAAGCCAGAGAAAATGGATGCAAGCCAGAAACAAGCACCAGAAGAGGTGAGCTATACCCATTCTGTGGCAGGTTTTGATTGAAGATGTTACACAAGTCTCTGTTCTTAGCCCACTGCTGCTCAATTTGCTCCTTTACATCTGTTACATCAGCTGCTGAAGTCGCATGATTCTGATATCCACTCTTAGGGGGTTGAAGACAATTTAGCACATTGCTTGTGCACTTAACTTGAGCTGTATGATATTCATCAGCACTGCAAGTCCTCTAATGAGCCCCCACCTTCGAATAAGCCCCCATCTCAGACCTTGTGTTAACAAATAAGCCCTGTTCTCGAAAAGGCGCATAAATTTAATTTTGCATACACATATACATTCATGACGGTGTTATTAATCGTCATAATATTTAAATTAAATGTTGCATTTAAAAATACTCTTTACCATATCACCTCCTATAAATTCGAGTTCAAAATCGAGAGGCTTATTGGAGAATGTGCGATACCTGTACGATATCAACGGATCTACAGTATTAAGAAATCGATTTCTTTCAAATTATGTGGCTCTTACTGTTGGCTGCATTGTTAGATATCAGGGGCTTCGCCAGCCCTAAAAAAGTGGGGTGGGCTAACTATGGAACTATCTTCTGAAAGGTATACCTAGCCTTTTTTACATCGTGTTTGCTTATCAATGAATCCTGCCTTAAGACAACTGGGATGGACATGTCCACCCCCTGGCAACGCCCTTGTTAGATATCTTCTTTAATAAGAATGTCTTTCTTTCATGCTTTGCGCAGATTTCCAAAGTGGAAGAGCAAGAAGAGGCTACTACGAAGGAAGTGGAAAGAATTTATGGAATTCTAAGAAGAATAACAAACGATGGTAATTACTTCATACTTCGTTATTGACAAAACCCCCAACGGATCCTGATAAAAGACTTTGCAAATTCTTTCAAGATGAGGTCTAAGGGCCTGATTATATGGAAGCGGGTTGGCCCGGAAAACGGGCTGGCTCGTTTGCCGAGATGGAATTTAGATTGGTATTATATGTGAAAAGAGCTGTCTCGGCAAGCGGGCCAACTCAGCTGTATTTGCCTGCGCATCACAGTTCTGTGCATTGTGTTGTTGTGATACGTTGACGAAAGCGCATGCTCCATTGTTTATTTTCAGCCCGCTTACCGGGCTGGCTCGGTCAGACGCGATTACATGGAGACGAGCCAGCCAGTTTGGCGAGCCAGCCCGCTTGCACCAAAGCGAGCCAGCTC
>REGM01000188.1:207699-252154 GCA_004194415.1 Aurelia aurita
ATATTTTGGTACCACCGTTATTCTTACAACGTGAGTAAGATTTTAAGCCGACGAATGAAAATTCACAACTTTTTCGAGACCTAAGGTAAATGTGCCTCTCCTGCAGTAACGATAACGGTGTACCTATATTTTGGTACCACCGTTATTCTTACAACGTGAGTAAGATTTTAAGCCGACGAATGAAAATTCACAACTTTTTCGAGACCTGAGGTAAATGTGCCTCTTACAATGTTTACAATGTTTCGCCAGAAAAAATACTGCTAACCGGTTGAAGTCAGTCACAAAATTTTGCAGCAAAACTTAACAGCTACAAGAATTTCAGATTAAACCTTCCGCGGGGAAAAATAAAGCGTAAAGGGTTGAAAAGTCAATTACAAATTTCCGTAGCAAAAACCAACAGCTAAATGAATTTTAGATTAAAACTTTCGCTGCAAAAACACCGCTTAACGGGTTGAAAATCAGTTACGAAATTCCTCCAAAATTAGAAAAAAACTAACAGCTGAAAAGATAGGGATTACGATATTCATATTGCGTAGAAAAACTAGTCGCTAGAAAAACTTTCGAAATACCACGTGCAGATGAACAACGGGAAAATTCAGAGTAAAAATGTATGTTCTTACCGAGGTCGTTTGGGCAGCGCCTACAAAGGTTCACTATGATATGCATTTTACATCATAGGTTGAACATCGAGTTGAAACAGCATAGCTAAGGCCACATAATTGACACTCGCCCTCGGAAGCACATATAGGCCAGCGTGGTACCTAATAACAGTTAGGCCAACACGATTTTACAGTCAGCACGGAAGACTTTGCTTATTCAAAATGGTCGAAAACAGCATGTGGAAAAATTATCTATGCTCAAATATGCTCATTGCCACGTGCAGGAACTGGCACTAAAGACTGTCTCAAATTAGATGTCAGGTGAGATTTGCGACCACGCCAAATTACTCATGCAAAACACTTCAATTGTTCTTATTCGCGGACATTTTCGCCTGACATCTAATTTGAGACGGACTCTAAGACCCCAGGGGAAGTGTAATGGTTCTGCTATATTCTTTTTGCTGACAAGGTGGAGCGCACGATTCCTTAAGCTCGGGGCCAAGGTGCCATCTTTGCTAGCGAGTGCAATGCAAGTTTGTTGCATTGCATGCGCGAGAGATTTAATCCGTATACCATGGGAGGAAAGTTAATGTTGCGCAACAAATTAAAAAAAAATCAATTTTGCTGCAGCAATTTTCCTGAAACATTCTGCTGCATTGCATGAAAACAATGGTATGCTCCAACGCTGCAATGTTTGCTCGCATGCGCAATGAAAAATTGCACCGTGCTCTCTGAGCTTTCTTTAGGCAGATCGGAATGTTGTTCCTCGTTAAGTTTTTTGCAAAATTCGAAATGTTTCTTGAGAAAACGAGCTTTGAGCATGTGCAGCCATGCCTCTGGGAGAAGCTCAGGGGCCACACGGTGCAATCTTTGCTGGCGCGTGCGATGCAATTCTGTTGCATTGCACGCGCGAAAAGTTTAATCCGTCTACATAGGAGAAAAGTTGATGCAAGTTGACTTTACTCCCTTGTTTCCCTGCGGTAAACCCTATCCCATCGAAGGAATTTCTTCCATTGTTAGCAACAACGAAACACTATAAATACAGTGGCTTAAGAGTCATTCATCTGAAATCACATTTAACCTTACTTAAACAACTAAGGAGAACTCATGTAATAGCAAGCCTTTAACACAAATTGATCATTGTATGAAGAGAGGAGATGCTACATTTGATCAAGGATTTGTAAGAATAATCAACTGCCGTTGAAATTAGAAGAATCAAGGCGTTCTTAATCCATAGTTTGAACAGTATATATTCCAATATTCATAGTTTTATTCATTGAAGGCACAGCAACTGCACAACAGCTGTTGTAAGAAGATAAAACCATGTTTGTGAAAAGTAAATAGCGAACCATGAGCTGGATTTCAAAGATAAACTTAGGACCACCATGTTGAAAAGAAAGTATATTCTTGAATTGATCGAATCTATGGCATTTCAAGCAAGAGTATACAGAGGGGAGGGGGTGTGGGAGAGCGGGAGGGGGAGAGAGGGAGAAAGAGAACTCATTGATCAAGAAGTGTAAATATCTAGCCACGAGAAGGGTTTCAAAGATAAACTTAGGACCACCATATTGAAAAGAAAGTATCTTCTTGAATCTATGGTATGTCGAGGTAGAGAGGAACAGGAGGCAAGGGGGAGGTGAAAAGGGAGGAAGGGGGGGGGGGTAAGTTCATATTTGAGAAATATAAGCATCTGATCATGAGCCGGAAATTCAAAATAAACAAAGACCAACCATGCTTAAAATAAATTACATTCTCCAATTGATCGAATCTATTGTATGGCATACAAAAATGCAGCGAGTAGGATGGGAGAGGAGAGGGAGCAGGAGGGGAGCAGGAGGGGAGCAGGAGCAAGCAAGGGAAGAAGTGCATGCTTGAAAAGCGAACATCAAAGACATCTAACTATGAGCTGGATTTCCAAGATAAACGCACGCCCGCTTTGTTGAAAAGAAGCTCTTTTCACACCAGAAAACGAACAAATCGTCTAAACGGACAAGTCGTGTGACAGTTATTCGTCTGATGTGAATTTCGAGACAGACTTTTGACGGCTTTCCGTTTAGGCAACCAAATCGTCGTAGAAAAATCGTCCTGATAGACGAACAAATAGGCGGACAAATCAGACGGACAAATCAGACGACTCGCCCGTCCTGTTTTTACACAAGACGACTTGTTTACCTTCTAGTGTGAAAAGGGAAAAGGCCTAAACTTTTCGTGTGGGGGAGGCGAGAAGGGTCGGGGATGGAGAGAAGAAGGGAAAGGGGGAGAAGTGCAAATAAAAGGGCAAAGAAAGCAGTAACAACTAAAGGAAGTGGAGTTTTGGGTGTCTCTGGTAGAAAGAAGAGACCAGGAAATAAGATCTCGTAACTTTGGATCGTAAATGAGCAAATTCGTGCAGTTTCCTCGAGATCTAACGCCAAGAAAGAGAGGATACCAAGATCCTAACAACCAAACACATCGAAGAATCTACTTAAAATAAATAAGCCAAACGCTAACCGGGTAATTACACTTTACTGTCGCGTACGTTTTGTGGCGCAAAAAGTGAAGAAATCTGTTATAAATTAAGAACAAAGATAATAAAATGTTAGTCTATTAATAACTCAGTTGTGTGATTCTTCTTCGATGTGAATCAATAGTGAATTAATTGATGTATTACTGTGACTAAATTGATTGCAAATATCGCAACTTTTGAGCAGATTACGATGAAATCGTTTCAATTACAAACAATTTTTGTTTTCATAAATCAAAATTAGAGACGTTTTATTAATCTTTAAATGATATGCCGCTATTTGCTTCCTATTTCCTTTTTTCAAAGATATTCGTAATCTCCACGTTACCTCATAAATTTTTACATCTAAGAATTGATTTTCGATTCTAAAGGTTTTGAACTTCTTTAAGACATTCAGTTGGAGAAACGCTTGCAAAATAAATATTGCAAGTAAATGACAAAAATCTATTACAGTTGATGAAAATAAACTTAATTGATTTTCATCTAAAATCTAAGCATTGATTTTAGATTCAAAGGGTTTAGAGCTTTTTCAAGAATTTTAGTTTAAGAAACGCTTGCAAAATAAATATTGCAAGTAAATGACAAAACATCTCTTATAACTTAATTGACTTTCGTTTCTATGTAAAGGCTGTTCATTTCTTATTTTTCATCCATAATGTATAGATCTGGAATGAGAAACACAAAACCTCTGCAATTAGCTCTGAAAGAACTCCTTCCGATTTGCAAATCTTTTGCTAAAAGATACCGAAGGAGTCATAAAAAGTTGCTGTCTTCGGACGATCATGGAATTTGATCTAATTGACCGATTTTAACGATTTTTGCTTTCATCTACCAACAAAAGTCTAACTAAGAGTTCTAGACCAAGTTTTGGCATTCATCTTAACATTTAGGGGTTGTAAAAGCAAGCGGAATAAAATATCGGTCAATGTTAGAAAGAGGCTGGTCATTATTTTACTTGCTAGACAGTCTTCAATTATTTTTAAGAAACCTGAAGACTAATTTAAGAGATCTAACGCTGTACTGAATAAAAATTTTAGATACAAAATTTAAAAACATTAATGGCTTCGATCAAAACTTTCTGTTGCGTATGAAAAAGAAGGCGAGTAGCTTCCAAAATGAAGATCCGTTATTTCCATATAGGTTAAATACAAAGAGCCTAGATTAATTTTGACACGATTAAGTCCACCGGTAACTTACCGAGTTAGTAAGATTTGCTCAGATGCTGAAAATAAAAACTACTGCAAGCAAAAACAGAAACTACTGCAAGCATCTTTTATAATAAAACAGAATTCGTTTCGTACTTAGGTTGTTCTAAGGGGCGTGCATGACAAGAAAAAACAGTGGACCCAAGACAGAGCCCTGTGGCACACCAGCACATATCGTTGCCCATTTCGAGCTTTTGTTGTCACCAACTTGCTCTAAAACACCAAACGCGTTTGGGGCACCCTGTAAATCTATGAGTTTTAAAAAGATGGTAACAGAATCGTAAGAAGGCAAAAATGTAGCAAAGTAAAAGCTTAAAAGCCTCTGAAAAAAGGAAATGTTTTCCACCTTTTTCTCTGTACTTTAAGTCGCTTATGAATCTAAATCTTTTTGCCCATGCAAAATCATTTGCAAAGCTATCATCAGTTAATCTCAAACTTGAATAAGGAAAACATTGCTGGAAAATATACGCGAAGTCGCGAAGAAATCTCGCAGGAAGGTTCAGATTTTAGAAGGAAATAAAGTCCATATCACCAGGAGAGCGAGAGAAAGAGGGAAATGGAAGAAGACTGAAGGACATGAAGGGGAGGGAGAGAAAAGGAAAGTTGCTCGCAACAGGAGAGATGGAAAGAAATGTCAGTTAAGGAAAATTTGAGTCAGGTGAGAGGAAAGGAGACAACTACTGCCATATCTACACTAGCGACATAGGCAGGAAATTTTGAAACATTGACGCATAGCTTCGCAGGAAGCCAGAGGTTTTTCCAGCACTGAAGTAAAATATGTAAGATGCAAAATAAATCCCGTTTTGGGCCCCTTCTGCTCAATACTGATGACTAAGTTCTACTGGCAAGAAGATTTTATTGATGAAAGCTTTCGCTCTCTAAACTCAAATTACCACAAAGCGTGTCATGCTTATCTAATGCTCCAAAACACTAAGGCACATCGAGGAACGAGTGGTGTGGTTACAAGATCAATTTGACCCTACTTTGTAAAAACAACATACCCATCATTAGCTACTATATACTTAGTTCTCATTTAATAAAAGTAATGGCTCTAATTTCACAAGATTGAAGAGGGGGACGATTTGCTTCAGGGCAGGGCAACAGGTTTGGGGAACAAAGGTCCTTCTTTTTAAAACTAAAACAGCAAATACTGTAAACTATATTTCAAACAATTAATTGTAAAAATTATCAAATAATGAGCATGACAAGTTAGCTGAGTTTACTGATTCAATTCTCAGATTATAGAATAGTGAAATCTAATAAAAAGTGGCGTAATTACACCATACAAAACATCGGTGCTCGCATGTGGAATAACCTTCCTACTTCCTTAAAGTCAATTTCAAAACATAAAAATTTCAGTAAAAAACTTACAGAAAATATCATCTCCACATACCAAAATTAACTACAAAAAATATTAATGATTAAGACTTACGAACCAAACATTGATCTCTTACTAACACAAATATATCTTACTGTTGAATTTTTTAGCTTTGTACTATGACGTAATTTTTTTCTTTTTTCACATATCCTTTTAAGAATATAAGTTACGGCCCAGGCTAGATAAGCTCTGCTTCTCTTGGGTCGTGTAGGATACATATTTTTTTGTATCTTACATTGTATTAGGCTGTTGTATTCTGCGAATAAAATTGAATTGAATTGAATTCTTATTCTCTTAACTTTAGACTTCGCATTTGCGAATTTGTTCATCACAATCTACAAAATTTTACCGTTAAGGATTTCCTGAATTTCTTTTGGAACACGTACTACGCAAGATTAAGTCTGCTTCTTAAAAGTTCCCGAAGGCAAAAAGGTTTACATGCCTCACACATAAAGTACAAACAACATAAAGATTTAGATCTTGAGAAAATATGAGCGTTGCGAGGGCAAGCTTGGAGATAATTTTAACGGCGAAATTTATCCTAACATCACGGAATAGTTGACACAAAACAAATATAGTATAAATAATTGTACTTTGAACAGAGTTTAATTTCGTACGACGTTTCAGGCATAAATCCATTATCAAGTGAAGTAAGATCAGTAAAATTTAGGATGAAAGAAGAGTAGATTCGAAAGATAAAGATCGAATGATAGGGAATAGTTGAGTATACAANGGAACACATACTACGCAAGATCCAGTCTGATTCTTAAAACTTCCCGAAGGCAAAAAGGTTTACATGACTGACACATAAAGTACAAACAACATAGAGATTTAGATCTCGAGAAAATATGAGCGTTGCGAGGGCAAGCTTGGAGATCATTTTAACGGTGAAATTTATCATAACATCACGGGAATAGTTGAGTATACAACACGTTCGTCATAGTTCTCCGATTTCTCCCACAGTTGCGTTTTCCACTTTACAGTCAAAGTTTTTGCAGTTTTGAGACTTTTCAGTATGATTTTCGCTAATATTCTGGACTAATTCCGCACATATAGACTTTGCCTAAATCTCCTAAAATAGAACACCTGACAAAATTTACAGGACTAATTAGCACATCCCAACGATTTGAAATTATTTGCAAGGACTGGCAGATGATGGGAAGGAGACTCACATGTAAGAGAGGCAAGGCGATGTCTGACAATCACTTAGTCAATATTTCAAAGTCAAATAGTCGGCGTGGCTTTGATTTTTACCTTGTGTATTGAGGTCTAATCCAGTTTACTTATATATACAGGGAGAATCTGTTGTAACCCTGTAATTGCGGATTGTCATTTAAGTAAATTCATCGAGCACTCATCCTCTGCGTACATAACAATGAATACATGTCGCTGTGCTTCGTGCTGCTCTTCTCAAGCCGCCATCTACTACAGAGAACTGCAATACTGCCCATGTGAGACTGTTCATTATCCACGTCTTCCCGCCAATTATCAGCCCTATCCGAACGCGGCCTGTTGTGTTCAAGTCATCGGTAGCCCCTGTTACGCTGCCGAGATCGATAGTGATTCGAGAGACAGAGCGACATGTCACAGCGCAAAAGATACGACAGAACGCAAGTTCGCAAACGAAACTTAAGTTCGGTATTGATTCTATTCTTGGTAAAGAGTCGAATGATGTTAGGCAAGCTTCGGCTGAAGAACAATTCCAACATCTAGGTGAGTTTGTAGAGTTAATCTTTAAATGGGCCATCATTTGTCAGTTAGAGATGATGTGGGAAACCATGATCAATCCTACGAAAAGATCATCTCTGAGTGGAATACGACAGTATAAAAATACACTAATCTCTCAGTGGAATACGACTGTATAAAAATACACTAATCTCTCAGTGGAATACGACAGTATAAAAATACACTAATCTCTGAGTGGAAAACGACTGTATAAAAATACACTAATAGCGAAATTTGCCTTCTTTGTCCCAAAACTGAAGACACTAAAACTGTTGCTTCAGGGACAACTAACTTTGTTACTTTCTCGACTAGCAAGTTTTAATAGGAAACGACGGCACAATCCTACAAAAAGATCATCTCTGAGTGGAATACGACTGTATAAAAATACACTAATAGCAAAATTTGCCTTCTTTGTCCCAAAACTGAAAACATTAAAACTGTTGCTTCAGGGACAACTAACTTTGTTACTTTCTCGACTAGCAAGTTTTAATAGGAAACGACGGCACAATCCTAGGAAAAGATTATCTCTGAGTGAAATACGACAGATTTTAAGCCTTGGCCTGATGAAACGAATATCTAACGGTGAAATGCCTCCTCTAGTCGACAAGACAATAAATACGTTACTTCAAGGATATCTCTGTTCCCAATTCGATTAGCAAGTTCTCGAGGCTTGGTTCCAAAGAAGCATCTCTATGAACATTGTAGCTTAAATAGTTGCTATCATTTGCAATATTTTTCAAGGCGAAGATCGGCGACCTAATCGAAGAGCTATAGATTATGTTCCTGGATGACCAGGTTTCGTGATGGCTCCAACGTGCTTGCTCTTGTAACAACCTGGAGAGAAAGTTCTTCCTAGCAACAAAGTATTGCTACTATCTTAAAAAGATTCTCCCTGAAGACGTTGTTTTTCAAGGCCAGGTTTTGATAGCATTTCATCTTGTAAGCTTCACCCTCGATTATTTCAGGCTTGTTACAACTTTCAAGTTCTGAGTTTTCAAACGATCTAATATTTAGAGCACTCATAATGCACCCCTCAAAATGAGTCAAGCATGACTGAATAAATGCCCCATCTATTGGATGGTTTGCCCCATTGGATGTTTCATACATAATGGATGGTTGAGTGGGAACAAAATCAAAATAGCTGAATGTCTTCTAGAGATCACAATAAGCAAGGATCATTTACCAAATTATCAGATTTTATGCATGAATGAAAAGTGTGCTACACACTGAATAGGCTGAATGTACCGTTTGAAGCAGCAAAGCAAGTGACACAACGTTCTGCTTCATTTTTCCCCTTAAAAAGTAAGTGCAGCATTGTGCATATGTACTCTTTCACAGAATAGTGACTTTACAACACAATGCCACCAAGAAATCATTGCTTAAAGGTATCAAGTACCACTGGAAGCTGTACTGCAAAGTCTGCTTGTACCTTGTTCTGAGAAGCAAAATATATTTCAAAGGCTATGGAGCAAGAAGAAGAGCATCAAGACGACACTAAGAGAACTCTTTTGTTTAAGGAGATGAAATAGCCTACAACATAATCAACTTCAAGAAATTTTTGAATCTCTAGAGACATTGGACACGTTGTCCAACTGAAACCAACAACAGAAAAAGTCTGGTTGATAGATTTCTGTTGAAAATAGATTCGTAGCGTCTAATTTGTTGCCTTCCAGAAGCAACGAATCCTTCTCGGGCATATTCACTATTGAAAAAGCGAGACTAGTACACACTGTCTCTTCTCTTTCGCTCTCTTAGGGTGTGTTTGATTGATTGGTACCAATTCTGAAAACGGTAGACTTGGTAGACTCGGAATTTGTGTTTGAATAACTCCGAAATTCTCAGAACGGTAGGTTTGGTAGGTTTGGAAGGCATTCTGAACCTTCTGCTTCAAAAGGCAGAAGGTTTGGCAGACTTTGGAGAGATCCTAGTTTTCATTAGCGAATCGCAATGGTGACTCCAAAACCTGCTGTTTTTAGGATGTTTGTGTTTGATTGGGAAATATATCTCCGTCTCTGTGAAGTCTACTGTTTTCAGAATTTGGCAGGTTTGGAATTAACCAATCAAACACACCCTTAGTAACGCATCATGTTTTCTCTGATTTCTACGATCAAAAAATTACAAAAAAAATACTGACATGTACACTTGAATAAGAACTTGCTATATATAATCTGAAGGAAGTTATCCCTTTCGTCAGTTTTACATACTGGCGTCAATATAGGCGGCCTAGACTTTGAGCAAAATTTTGTGTCAAAAAAACGCCTTGAATTTTGCAGTATGTCTTCGCTGGTCGCTCACTGGAAAGAGTCGAAGAAGATCCGAAAAGAACGAGGGACAATTGGACTGTCAGATGACGACTTTCTTGAAGTGTGATTTTCGCACTGCTTCAAAAATTTGTGCACCTAAATTTGAAAAGAAGATTAAAATTGCGCTTCAGTACAAGTTTCAATCCAAGCCGGATTGAGGACTTTAAACAGCAGGGGTTGGCTGGGTAGCAAAGATCAGTGGGTTCTAACAAGCGTTTGTTGCTATGATCAAGTCGCGTGTCGCTTATCTATTGACGTCTTGTGCGATGGTGCATTGAAAATTGAAATCACCTTATATCCCCATTTTCTACAAAAAGAGCAATTCGTTTCAGACAAATATTAGACCAATGGCATCATGAAATGCGCAGTTGCTTATCGGATTCTGCCTGGCTGTTCTGTTCCTACTCTAAACCGCAGTCTGAGACGGCCTGCAAGATAGAGCTGCGAGAAAAAACAGTAGAGGCCAAACCAGAGCAAAATCATACTGTCCCTGCAATAGAGTAATTAACACATTCACATAACATGAAACTCAGCTTTTTTCCTTCACAGAATCCTCCACGAGCAAATTACAACCAGAAGAGATGCAACAAAAATTCACCAAACACACAAAAACTATGCCACCAAAGCGAGCAGTATTTTCAGATTACCAGCGAAGGCAACTTGAAGTGGAATTCCTTGCACATAAATACATCAGTAAACAGGAAAGAAGGCTGCTGGCGAAAAGATTAGAACTTTCAGAATCACAAGTACGAATTTGGTTTCAAAATAGGAGAATGAAATGGAGGAATCGACAAGAAAGGGAAATGATGAGACGACAAAGAATGAATTCGTTGAAACAATAAATGCTATTTTGTTTTTATGTTGATAACTCTATTTTGGTTCAGGCAGGTCCCTGAATTGCAATTGCGACTATAACATTTGAAAACTAACTGAAACTCTTGAAATCTTATCCATTGGATGCAAAAAAGATTCGTCGTTTGTTGAAGTAAAGGCATTGAATCATTCACCAATTTCGATGAACAAAANTTGTCCCAAAACTGAAAACATTAAAACTGTTGCTTCAGGGACAACTAACTTTGTTACTTTCTCGACTAGCAAGTTTTAATAGGAAACGACGGCACAATCCTAGGAAAAGATTATCTCTGAGTGAAATACGACAGATTTTAAGCCTTGGCCTGATGAAACGAATATCTAACGGTGAAATGCCTCCTCTAGTCGACAAGACAATAAATACGTTACTTCAAGGATATCTCTGTTCCCAATTCGATTAGCAAGTTCTCGAGGCTTGGTTCCAAAGAAGCATCTCTATGAACATTGTAGCATTGTAGCATCGAAGATCGGCGACCTAATCCAAGAGCTAGATTATGTCCCTGGATGACCAGGTTTCGTGATGGCTCCAACGTGCTTGCTCTTGTAACAACCTGGAGAGAAAGTTCTTCCTAGCAACAAAGTATTGCTACTATCTTAAAAAGATTCTCCCTGAAGACGTTGTTTTTCAAGGCCGTGTTTTGATACATTTCATCTTGTAAGCTTCACCCTCGATTATTTCAGGCTTGTTACAACTTTGAAGTTCTGAGTTTTCAAACGATCTAATATTTAGAGCACTCATAATGCACCCCTCAAAATGAGTCAAGCATGACTGAATAAATGCCCCATCTATTGGATGGTTTGCCCCATTGGATGTTTCATACATAATGGATGGTTGAGTGGGAACAAAATCAAAATAGCTGAATGTCTTCTAGAGATCACAATAAGCAAGGACAATTTACCGAATTATCACATTTTATGCATGAATGAAAAGTGTGCTACACACTGAATAGGCTGGATATACGCAGCAAAGCAAGTGACACAACATTCTGCTTCATTTTTCCCCTTAAAAAGTACGTGCAGCATTGTGCATATGTACTCTTCCACAGAATAGTGACTTTACAACACAATGCCACCAAGAAATCATTGCTTAAAGGTATCAAGTACCACTGGAAGCTGTACTGCAAAGTCTGCTCGTACCTTGTTTTGAGAAGCAAAATATATTTCAAAGGCTATGGAGCAAGAAGAAGAGCGTCAAGACGACACTAAGAGAACTCTTTTGTTTAAGGAGATGAAATAGCCTACAACATAATCAACTTCAAGAAATTTTTGAATCTCTAGAGACATTGGACACGTTGTCCAACTGAAACCAACAACAGAAATAGTCTGGTTGATAGATTTTTGTTGAAAATAGATTCGTAGCGTCTAATTTGTTGCCTTCCAGAAGCAACGAATCCTTCTCGAGCATATTCACTATTGAAAAAGCGAGACTAGTACACACTGTCTCTTCTCTTTCGCTCTCTTAGGGTGTTTGATTAATTGGTACCAATTCTGAAAACGGTAGACTTGGTAGACTCGGAATTTGTGTTTGATTGACTCCGAAATTCTCAGAACGGTAGGTTTGGTAGATTTGGAAGGCCTTCTGAACCTTCTGCTTCAAAAGGCAGAAGGTTTGGCAGACTTTGGAGCAGAGACGTAGGAACCGGGGGGGGCACTGGGGGCACGTGCCCCCCCAAGACTTTGCAATAAACAAAAGAGTGCCCTTTTTTGTTTCTGGAAGTGCCCCCTTTAGCTTAATGAAAAAAATGCCCTTGAAGTGTCGTGCCCCCCCAAGTTTAAGATGCTTCCTACGGCCCTGCTTTGGAGAGATCCTCGTTTTCATTAGCGAATCGCAATGGTGACTCCAAAACCTGCTGTTTTTAGGATGTTTGTGTTTGATTGGGAAATATATCTCCGTCTCTGTGAAGTCTACTGTTTTCAGAATTTGGCAGGTTTGGAATTAACCAATCAAACACACCCTTAGTAACGCATCATGTTTTCTCTGATTTCTACGATCAAAAAATTACAAAAAAAATACTGACATGTACACTTGAATAAGAACTTGCTATAATCTGAAGGAAGTTATCCCTTTCGTCAGTTTTACATACTGGCGTCAATATAGGCGGCCTAGACTTTGAGCAAAATTTTGTGTCAAAAAAACGCCTTGAAATTTTGCAGTCTTCGCTGGTCGCTCACAGGAAAGAGTCGAAGAAGATCCGAAAAGAACGAGGGACGATTGGACTGTCAGATGACGACTTTCTTAAAGTGTGGTTTTCGCACTGCTTCAAAAATTTGTGCACCTAAATTTGAAAAGAAGATTAAAATTGCGCTTCAGTACAAGTTTCAATCCAAGCCGGATTGAGGACTTTAAACAGCAGGGATTGGTTGGATAGCAAAGATCAGTGGGTTCCAACAAGAGTTTGTTACCATGATCAAGTCGCGTGTCGCTTATCTATTGACGTCTTGTGTGATGGTGCATTGAAAATTGAAATCACCTTATCCCCATTTTCTACAAAAAGAGAAATTCGTTTCAGACAAATATTAGACCAATGACATCATGAAATGCGCAGTTGCTTATCGGATTCTGCCTGGCTGTTCTGTTCCTGCTCTAAACCGCAGTCTGAGACGGCCTGCAAGATAGAGCTGCGAGAAAAACAGTAGAGGCCAAACCAAAGCAAAATCATACTGTCCCTGCAATAGAGTAATTAACACATACACATAACATTAAACATAACTCAGCTTTTTTCCTTCGCAGAATCCTCCACGAGCAAATTACAAGCAGAAGAGATGCAACAAAAATTCGTCAAACACACAAAAACTATGCCACCAAAGCGAGCAGTATTTTCAGATTACCAGCGAAGGCAACTTGAAGTGGAATTCCTTGCACATAAATACATCAGTAAACAGGAAAGAAGGCTGCTGGCGAAAAGATTAGAACTTTCAGAATCACAAGTACGAATTTGGTTTCAAAATAGGAGAATGAAATGGAGGAATCGACAAGAAAGGGAAATGATGAGACGACAAAGAATGAATTCGTTGAAACAATAAATGCTATTTTGTTTTTATGTTGATAACTCTATTTTAGTTCAGGCAGGTCCCTGAATTGCAATTGCGACTATAACATTTGAAAACTAACTGAAACTCTTGAAATCTTATCCATTGGATGCAAAAAAGATTCGTCGTTTGTCGAAGTAAAGGCATTGAATCATTCACCAATTTCGATGAACAAAACATCGTTTAATAGTTGGAAGGCTAAACCAGTTGCGATAATTTAGTTCATTAATGTCCGTCATACCTTTCCAAGTCAAAATTAAAATGTTCATAGACATGAGTCGATAATTCATGATGATACATTTCGGCAAAACACAAACGGGACGACTGCACTGCAGCGGACCAAATTTATGTCATATCTCTCGGGAACGAATTTGACCAAGTACCCTACTAACCCTAAAAAACCCTACCTTACCCTAACTAAACCTTAACTAACCCTAACTATTCTTAACTTACCCTAATTAACCCTAACTTAAACCCCTTTCCAAAACCTAACCATAACCCTTACCCCATGACACATAACGTGCCGATATTGAAAGCTGGTCCGCTAAAATGCAGACTAGCCCACAAACGTTTTTACTCACCCTCTAAGACTGATGTTCCAAACTCTAATTTTCAAAACAGTTGCTTTATATGTCAAAGTTACAGAAAGACGTGCACTGGTAGGTATAAAACTCCACTAAAGAATGGCCCACCAGCAGGTTGATTGGCAGTTTGTGTTCTTTATGATAAACAAAAACTTTCTTTGACAAAAAATTTAATTCTTTATGATCAACAAACCTTTTTCAGAGTCGCAAAACTTGATTGAAAAAGAACGATTTGTTTCGTGGAGCAGCTTCGTCGAATTTTTGGTGCTGTTAATTTAATCGTTTTGCTACTCAAGGTGAAGCAAGTCACTACGAGTCCCATAGAAGGAACCCATAATCAAGGAACAAGGAATGATTTTGCGCTGGTCCAAAAGAACGCACACAATATTTTCAGTATTCTTTGATATCTGCAACTGAAGCGAAACTGTATAGCTGCAGCATTCTAATGTAATATACACTGTTCTGTATATCAGTATAAGATTTTAGATAGTAGAGCTTAGTTGGAAGTTTTTATTTGAATATTACATTTTGAATAGTTGCCATTTCTTTATTGTGAGTGTCTTCATCTGTCACATTATGTATTTGATTAAATTTCAAACATAATATGGTATTGCACCAGACTATAAATGTAACAACCGTTTGAGAAATCAGGCTGCAAAACCTTCTAAAGAATTTAAAGCTTCATTATATTATTAAAATACAAGTACAACTCAATTAGTTGAACAACGTATTTTTGTATCCTTAAAATTGCTCATTTCAGGGTGAACTAAAGCATTATGAATTAAGATTACAATCTTAAAACTTAAGTTGCAGCCTCAGTTAGACGAAGGATTCAACATTTTATAAATATGATGCACCGTTTTTGGTTTTTGCTGTACTACTTTTCAAACTTTGAATACAATTCTTACTCACCAACAAGGGTGAGTTTTGTGAAACAGAGAAGATTCAATTCTCCGACATCACAAAGCGATGTACATTTCTAAAGAATTGATTTCACACCTCTGGGTGCACTCATTCAAATCAAAATAAACAGTGAGAGCAAAACATCATGTTCGGCTGCGCTGAAGGCGTGAAATCTATTCTTCTGAAAGGCGAATCGCTTTGTGATGTCAGAGAGCTGACTCTTTTGTTTTATAAAATTCCCTTTTGCTTTACTCACCTAATAAAATCAAAATAATTAACAGTCAATAATCCCTCGGTGAGAATTTCCTGACATGAAATGTTCCGGTCATGATATGATAAATTCCAATAGTTTCTTGGTTAAGATTAATTAATTTACTCGGATATTTAAATGTTGAATTATCGCTTTACAGATTAGTGATTTATCTAATATCTAGATTATAGGATCATCTTTGAATTAATTGATAAATTACAAAAACAAAATCTTTGATCATATAATCTAGGCAGCTTACAATTTTTGGAGTAATCAAGATTGATTTGGGGTCGTGTCAAGGATGATTTCCAGCGAATGTGCAAACAAATTTGATAGAGCAAAGGAGAAAATGTTTCCTGGATTTTGAGAGTTTTGATCACAACATCATCTACCATCGATTTTCCTTTGAGGATACATAATTTTGGGGTGCACTTTCGAGCTTGCATTCATTTAAAAAAAATCATGAAGTTTTGAAAATATTCTCCATTTTTTGCTTGTGATGTCATCAAAATTCTTAATCGGAAAACATGTCTTGTGAGATTTGATAAATTTTCGAAAATAGAACTTCGCAGAATTATCGTCTGTTGTAATTCACAAATATACCTCAAATTTCCAAAATGTTACGGATTTGTAAATAATAAAGCAATGAACTGGCGCGGCAAGACTGGGGACGACTGCACTTTAGCGGACCAGCTTTATGTCATATCTCTCGGGAATGTCTTTGACCAAATAACCTTCAAACCCTAACTAAACCTAACTAAACCTAACTAACCCTGACTTACCTAAAATACCCGTTACCAAAACCTAACCCTGACCCCATGACACATAACTTGCCGATATTGAAAGCAGGTCCGCTAAAGTGCAGACTAGTCCAAGACTGTAAATAAACTAACATCAACTAGTTAAAATTTGGCTACAAAAATAAAAATCACTATGCACAAAGCCATTTCACATAAAGAATACATGTCTCTCCTGTGCTCTTAGTACGTAAATTTCTTGGCGAATTCACCCGTTCAGTTTCTACACAATGAATAACGCAATACAGTTGGTCATAGAAAAAGATAAAGCAATCTCATTGGTCGCTTAACACAATTTCACGAGCTTTCATTGGCTTGCCTTCTATGATTACAACAAGAATCTTTTGTTTCACTATACAGCTACAACGACCAAGACAAGAGACAACAACAACAGCAGAAAAACCACTACTCAACAAATTCAACTCAATTCAAATTCAACTCATGTCATGAAAAGTGATGGGCAAGATGGAGCAAAAACAACGAATCAAGAATTGTGCTATCAAAATATACATGATTCATTACACGTATTTTTTTAAAAGAAACCGCTTATAAGAAACTCAACTCTCAGATGGCCAAAAAATTAAGAAACTCCAGTACTGGGAAAATATAACTTAAGAAACTATTTAGTTTAATAAAGGAAGTCTTTAGCATATTTTTACTTTACGTGTTTCACGTATCATATTACTCGGAGGGTACTGGAGTAGTGTCCAAACATTGCAAAGGCTTCAAAAAACTTTGTTTTGAAATTTTGATGAGGGCACAGGTAGTAAACATGAAGATTGTTATGGAGCCTTTAAGAAACTCGTAGGAAACTCAGAGTACTCAAAATCTGATAATCTTAAGAATCTCAAATTCTTTGTTTCATATAAAAAATACGTGTACGTTAATAAAGATATTTTACTCTATTTGTCACTACGCATGGTCGGCCATGCATTGGACACGAAAGAGGTCACGTGGTAGACTCGTTGCAATCGCCGTATTTTCGCTATTTGACAAAGCTGATAACCACTACAGCCACTAAAGCGACAACAACAACAACAACATAAATTCAATTCAATAAGCGAAAGTTAAAGGGTTGTAGAGTAAGGCTAGTCACGTGGTATCATGACCGCAATTTATGTCACAATAAAATTGTATCACATGTTCGAATCGAAATCATGTCACTCATTTGCGCAGCTACCACTCAATGGTTAACGGCCCCGGAGGAGGCAATCAAATAGAGCCACATATCATTTGGTCCAATTGAATGAAAGTCACTGAACTCATCTAAATCTAAATTTTAATTAATATCTTATCGGATGTGCCAAATACTAATAAAGATATATCTCAGCAATATATTCAATTTGACGAGAGCTTAACCCCACGTTTCAAAGATGGCCACATACATCGATCAAAATTCCGTTCGCTTGCCTCGCTCTCATTTTACACACATCTCAAATAGATGACACATGTTGCTGCCATAGCAACAATCATAACACTTCTATCTATAGGTCTGATATATTATTAAGCAATGGATCTTTCCGATGAAATGTTTGCTTGTCAAATCCACTGTTTTCATTTCTAAGGCTTAAATTAAAAATTTATTGTCAGTTTTATGAGAACAGCAGACCACCACTTTGCAGGCTGAAGCAAATTACTTACACTAGCAATCAAAATTTCAGGCTACAGTTATACATCACCGGCAGATTCCACTGCAAGCAGGATTTTATGCCGGTCAAGAAAATGATCTCCCATTTTCATGAAACCAGCAGAATTTCATTCAAATATCTTATGCAGCAGCTTGTGAATTCGATGATAAATCAATCAGGCACTAAGACATAGCTTCAAACAATAACAAGCAAATGGGACAATAAACAATTCTAAACAGTAGTGATATGCAAATCTGAGACCACTTATTAAAGGCGTTCCTCAATGATCTTGTCTGGGCCTGTTCTTTAAATTTCGAACATTTGATGCGGCGATACATAGAGGGAGGCCCCTATGAAAACCCAAGCTTAACGGTGACAGATTTTAAGATCCAAGCGCCATTAGATGTTAAATCTTTCCAAATTGATGTTCACAAAATGTGTTTAGGTACAGTGCACTAACGAATTACTAAGTTTTCAAAAAATGGAAAAATACATGCGGATTCCTACTCGATGGCTATCAAATAGGCGAAGTAATGACATGGTAGCGTACCCAGAACGTCAGTCAAACTGATATCTTGAATGAAACACCAACAGCGGTGAAATATCATAAAGGGATTCCGCTTTATTTGCAAAATATTTTAGTTGCCAAACTAATGAAACTTTGATAATAAAAGATCACAAATCAGTTAGATCATCAAGAATTTTACTATTTCTTCTTAAATCCTATTTCATCTTTCCTATAATCTATCCTTTATTTCACAAAACTCACTTTATTCCACACATATGACAAGAAAATAATGGTCGGTATTTAATATTTGTCTGGCATCGGTTTATCTTAAATTCACATAATTCAGATGTACGCATTAAATACATAGTCCTATATTTGCAATGCTTATGTTTAACTATAGCTTGATGCTTTCGTATAGAAATTTTTATCAATTCATGTAGATTCTACATTAAACAGTTAAAGAAAAAGTCTGAGGCAAAAGTGATCCTCTCATTTCCACTAAACTCAATCTTTTAATCTGAGTTTTGATTTGTGATTTAATTAGGATCAGCATAGTTGCTTTGAACTTGACCGGTCTCTCAGCGAAAATCAAACAGCCATCACGTAGTTCTCCTTGCAACTGCATATCCAGAAAACCCGGAATTGGGAATCTGGATNGGCATCGGTTTATTTTAAATTCACATAATTCAGATGTACGCATTAAATACATAGTCCTATATTTGCAATGCTTATGTTTAACTATAGACTTGATGCTTTCGTATAGAAATTTTTATCAATTCATGTAGATTCTACATTACACAGTTAAAGAAAAAGTCTGAGGCAAAAGTGATCCTCTCATTTCCACTAAACTCAATCTTTTAATCTGAGTTTTGATTTGTGATTTAATTAGGATCAGCATAGTTGCTTTGAACTTGACCGGTCTCTCAGCGAAAATCAAACAGCCATCACGCAGTTCTCTTTGCAACTGCATATCCAGAAAACCCGGAATTGGGAATCTGGATCGTGTGGGGTGACTCAAAAATATTTTATCGGACGTTGCTGAAATGTGTGGCCATGAGTTAATGACGGATTTCAATGAATCATTCATCATTTTGAAGTGGAAAGACTAACTTAGCTGCGAAAATTTATTGCACTCAAATCGCTTATGAAGTCTAGAATTATTGGCGAATTTAAGTTTTTTTTGAAAACACTACGCACAGGATTGGCAAAATTAACAAACTTCTACCTAAATTTGGTGTTCAGAACGATAAAAATCCTCTAGTGAGGAAAACATGTGAAAAGATATGCGTTGCTTGGAAGATACGCGATGCAACTTTGTTTGTTTGTTTGTACATTTATTTTAATTCGATCAAATACCATAGCTAACAATATATACACATATATATATATACACAACAACAACACACGAAAAGAACATTTTTACCTTATAAGGACAAAATATACTATTAAATCGATTAACCTTATATGGACATACAATCTACTATAAATAGAAGTTGATACTTTCAATTAATCAGTTGCTCTGAAGATGCCCTAGTGGGCGAAACTAGTCAGCACTGAAATAAAGAATAAAAAGCGCAAAAAGACCAAATTGATGCCTGTTTTCTTGGAATGGTTAGGCCCTCTTCAACTGTACACTTCATATATATATACATATATACAAATCGAATATAACTACAGAGATAAATTAAATTTTGTGTTTTGTTTTATAAATTATGAAATTAAATTGCCCTGACAGGTATTAAGTTATAAAACTAGATTGCTAGATACTATAATCATTCTAAGACGAAAACTGATGAAATTCTGAGATGAGATTCAATTTGTACCGGGTGTCCCAAAAAAAGTACTCACGTTTGTTTGAACGTAACGCCATATTGAAAAGCGATAGGAATTTGTGGTATCGCATGTCACAGTTCCCAAAGTCTAACTTAGATGTCAATTCTTTGATTTTCACCGTAGGTTTAAAATTCTTGGAGTTATGAGCTCCGAAACGCAAAAACCATCGTCAAAACTAAAACAGTAGGCCTAAATGTTATGAAGGAGTCAAGCACAGGCCGTCCAAAGTTTTAAAAGGTTTCAATAGCAACGCACTATAATTCTATAATTCTTTTGAAAGCAAATAATGTTCAAATAATGCGTTGCTATTGGAACCTTTTTAAACTTTGGACGACCTGTGCTTGATTCCCTCATAACATTTAGGCATACTGTTTTGTCTTGACGATGGTCTTTGCGTTTCGGAACTCATAACTCCAAGAATTTTCAACCTACGGTGAAAATCGAACTATTAACATCTAAGTTTGCCTTTGTGAATTGTGACAGTTGATACCACGAATTCCTATCGCTTTTCATTATGGCGCTACATTCAAACAAACGTGAGTAGTTTTTTTGGGGACACCCGGTATAAAATTGCTCGAAACATCAGAACTAAATGACTGACTTCAACCAATAATTTTTAGATCTACGTTCGCCAGTTAGCTACGCAACGACCATTAATTTCATGGAATTCCATGCATAGATGACAAACCACAGGCTTGCAAACATCCAAACGTTTTTCTGACTCCCTAACATCATCAAACAAGATTCCACATTCCATATTCCGGGTTTCAAAGATACGCATCTCCATTTATCATCTACAAAGATCCATTTTCATCAAACATCTATCACTGTTTATTCTATCTTACACGTTAAATATCTCGAAATTCCTAATTTCTGTTATTAATATACTTTTCAGACTTGAGGTTCAAATTAAATCCCATGTGTGACATCTTATCCAAATAGTGTAAGCGCACTTTGTCTTTTATCTGAAAATACAGCTTTGAAGATTGACACACCAATTCCGAGCAACATTATCCGACCACAATGGTCCGCAAAATTAACCATGATGTCCTCATCANGAGAGTCTGACTCGTCAGGAATCACCGACATGTCCATCTAGGAAAAAGAATGCATATATTTTTACAGTCAATTTTGGAACAAAGAATTCTCTACTCCACAAAGAAATATTGTGTTTTTTGGTTCATGACACGTTAGTTTTCATTAAAGGCAAAAAATAGTAGAATCTGTGCAGAAAGAATTAAAAGCATGTTCCCTCACGGGAATTGATCCACAAATCTGCTACATCGCTCACTCAGATGCATTAGAATGGGGCTATCTTGGTATGGGCTAGATATGAGTTGTTTTTGTATACAGTAAAAACCCGCATATAAGAACCTTCATTTATTAAGAACCTGCAGCCTGAAATTTGGGATTTTTAACCCTGTATATAAGAACCTTTCACCCTGATTTTCTGTTTAGGTTCTTATTAAAAGATTTTGATTTACACAAAAAAGAAAGAAACAACAAAATCGGTCATGAACCTATACCCTGTGCTAAGAACCTACACCCTGATTTTGCAATACCCCCCATATGAATAAGAACCCAAACAGGCTGCTTTTAAAAAGATAGGTTCTTATGTGCGGGTTTTTACTGTATCCATAAGGACATGAAAGTGCTTTTGCTTATCCCATATTTACCTCAAGGAAAATGGAATAAAATTAAATATTTTTGGTGGAGCTACGTAGGAATCTGTTATTGTATGAAAGATCAACTAATTTTGAAAAGCAGAAAGTAACGCAAAATTACATAAAAAGAATCTGTTCTAAATAGTCTAAATAAAGATCAATCGGAAATTATTTTTATGTGACATTATCATCTCGTGGAAGAAGAGAACTTTTATTTCGCCAACATTAGTTATATCCCAACCTTAAGACATTACACCAAAAGTGCGTGGGCAAAAACCTAAAAACATTCAACCTTGCGTAATATCTAAATCTGATGTTTGAAAATCATCTCAAACATCTTTGGCATACTAAAGTTTTATCAAACAATCTTTAAAATTACCATGGTTGTGTCTCCATCTTGCGATCCAGCCTTTTTACTGTTTGGTAACCATTTCTGCGAAAGAAAGTTTGCAGCTCATTACATTAACAGATCTCTTGTACTGGCACTCACTCTCTGCCATGCGAATTCAAAGAAAACATGGCATCTTTGTCGAACAGACATATTTGTGAGATATCATGCGATGTTGATTAAATATTTGTCAAATACCGAACTGAGAGACGACAAGTTAACAATGACAAGAAAACAGAGACGTAGGAACCGGGGGGCACTGGGGGCACGTGCCCCCAAAGATTTTGAAATAAACAAAAAAGTGCCCCTTTTGCTTCAGGAAATGCCCCTTTAGCGTATTGAAAAAAGTGCCCTTGAAGTGTCGTGCCCCTCCAAGTTTAAGATGCTTCCTACGGCCCTGCAAGAAAAGTTAGTTGGTAATTGGTCATGTAGTCTCATTTGTATAGGGGATTTTGTTAAAGTTTACAAATTTACCATTTTATGAAACACTAATTCCTTCTATTATGACACCGATGTTAGAATAGTAAATGTTTTATGCTGCATATGCTGCACTGATGAGCCCTGAAATTGGGAGAAACCGGTGTTATGAGGTGCTTGCTGATTTCTTTCTAAACATTTTTATACCTTTTGAAAAATTGAGCTCTAAACTAAACCCTGGTTGAGTGTCTTTCTGTCACAGTTCCTCAACGATCAATAGGGGCATAGAGACGACACTTCCATCAAATACAAGAAATTCTATGACAATAGTTGCAAAGTACGTTTTGAATTAATTGAAACGATTGGCCTGTTTCAAATGGTGATCCAAGTAGGACAATTTTTCCGACAAACATACCTCCATCAGATAGACATGAATCTTTAATATGTTTGTTTTATTGATCTTTGCTATTTCATCAGCAATTTCATGGATATCTGCAAAAAATAAATTTAGTTAGAAAGAGCTAGTTATTATACACGAATGAAAGATTAAAAACATTTTATTCTTATTTGTTACTGAGAGTACTATGGACCAAGGCATTAGCTACGATCCAATAGACACATCTAATAACTTGGAATATGGGAATTTAGTTTTCTAAACGCACTTTGTTAAGAATAAAAAATGCTTTTCTTTATAAGGCACAGTTTTTTCACGGGCACGATGATTTACCGTGCCATGGATTGTGTAATATATTTTGAAGTCATGCTTTCCGGGTCTATAAAGCGCTTTACTGTTCGATAATGTTCAAGCTGAACCTGTTCCAAGGGTTTAAAAATACACAATTGTGGCATTGTAAGAAATAATAAAACAAATAAACAGATAAATAAAGAAATTAAAATTAAATAAAAAACAACACGATTGTTGTCTTAATTCTCATTCTAAGAAATAATAACTTCAAAAGTTTGGTGGTCGAAAGCTCTTGCATTGAACAAAGAAAAGTTGCACGAACTGGTGGGACATGACAATCGAATGCTAAAGGCAACTCTGTGAAACCCCATCTAGAACGTGCGGAAGTTTTCCATTTAACAAAAACTTGGAGACAAAAATTAATAAATACCCTGTAGGTTGCTTAATGCGCTTCAAAATCGCAAAATGTTTCGGTAAAAGAAATTACAGAAGCTTACTTGGTATACCAACAACCCTGCCACTAACAATCTCTGCTTTGCAACCAAAATCCTCATAAAGTTTGCAAATCAATGAAGCTGGTTGAAGAGTTAGATTCCTGAACTCCTCATCCGTGATTCCGTATTTTGCTAGCACAGCCTCGATCTCGATTCGTTTGCAAAGTTCACCAAATCTCTTGGTCCATTCTTTCACTGTTGGAAGTTCCTGAGAATGGAGAAACATCCCAGTAAATATTTTTTTGCTGTGAAACTCCCTTAAAATAGATGAATATAAGTTGTGAACATAAACAAAAAACAACCTTATAACATTACAACATTACGAAACAATTTAAGTGTATGAGTGTTTAAAATAAATGGCAAGCAAAAAGACAAATTATAGAACCTTATAACAGTATGCACAATACTGCTATTCAAGAAAATAAAGATTTGAGCCTACATCATTGGTAAAATGAAAAAGATTTCTCACAATTTTCCAGGGACAAGGTTTGCTTACAAAGATTCAAATGAAAAATATCTCCAACAAATAGGTTATAAACATTGCTTCCGTATGAGCAATATATAGGCACAAAAATATTCCGTACACTTGACAGGTTCTCTCGATAAAGCCAGGCTAGGCCAGAATTTAAGTCTGGGAAACCTCGCCTAACATCGTTGACAAACTCATGGGCAATGCTTTGAACGTGCAAAACGGATAAAAAAAACTCATGTAAATTTTCTGATCCCAAGACCATTTTGCTTCTGAGGAAGCTGGAATAGTTTTAAGGTTGGTTTTGAAGTTGACGTTTTAGGTAATATTTGCCGAATCAATGTTGCCTTGTAGACATACCGGTTCATCGCATTTCTTCTCCAAGTTGATGCATAACTCAACACAAGCTTTCAATGCCTTGACTTTCTCTTCACCTGGAATAGATTCAAATAAGCTACGATCAGCTGGGAAAGGGGACAGTTTATTACACGATAGAGGACTAAACACAACACATTTAAAGGCAGTGACTTAAATCTGATTTGAACAGCTCCAACGATCTGTGTTTAAGTTGTTTTTGATACTTCAAAATGTTTGATTGTTTTAAAAAATCGTTACATGGTTGCTATGCATTTCCATGCTTCCTGTAGTATCGTTTTATAACTTTTTCTTCGTAGTTGTAATTTTTATGAGGATAAAAAAAAGGTCCTCTTTTTCACATTGAAAATGGTCTATAGATCCATAAACCATGAAGCTCCTGAGTATCTTACAAGTCTGTTCCGAAGGTTATCTGAAACCAGCGTTAGACAGTTTCGTAATACAAACACTGACCTTTATGTTCCGTTTCTAAAAACTGCAAGTGGTCAAAAATGCTTCTCGTATAGAGGAGCAAATCTGTGGAACGATCAAAATACAGAAATTAAAACAGCCGATACCTTTACCTAGTTCAAAACGTCCTTGAAAAATGCCAGATCCTGAACATTCTCAAACTTTTCCTTTTACTTTGATACATACTTATTATACTTAGATCTTGTATCAGAATATTGTAAATTTTTTATTTTTTATTTAACAGGGCAGTTTGTAAAGCAATTATGTATTTTAGTTGAATACTTACCCTGTATAAAATTATAAAATGAAATGAAACCTTTCCAGGCTTTTTCGCTGAATAGCTTCAACTAACTGATCTGCAGGAGTATTTACTTACTTTTCGTTAAAACAGGAAACATATCTGAAACTGATTCGCTAAGCAATTCCCTAGCCAGGTCAAAGGTCTCAGTATCCAGGACAAAAAGAACTAAAACGAATGCCATGCTTTTTCAACAATCAATGCACAAAAGAAAAACGGTACAAAACTTTCGTTATAATAGCGCCATATTGGCCCTCACAACAACAAGTTGGCTCTTACAAGAAGTTGGTACAGAAGTTGGCTCTTCCAAGAGCTCATAAGTTTCTTAATGTCGGTCTCGTAAACTATAAAATGTTTTGCTCTTTTCAAAAATCAATTTTTGTGGGAGACTTTTGAACGATTAAAAAAACTGTGAACCTTGCAATTTAGGGATAACAACCCTCACCTGTAGGCAGTAATTTAGCGACCCATTTTGCAGCAGCAATGGCCATCTGTGCATTTGATACACTTGCAAGAAGACCTCGGATTGTCTCAAACTTGAATTGTTTGTCTTCCTTTTTTACCGCTGAAGCATCTTTCCCTTCCAATTGTAAACTGTTGCTTACGATGTTGTGAATTGCAGTTGTGTACAATTTGTCGGGATCCAGCTAAAGAATAAATAATGCTGGAATTAGTATAGCAACAGTGACGTAGTAAAACAGTGACGTATCATCTCCAAAACATCCTTGGTTCTCCTCTGATTTTCTTCCCCATTTATCCTCTCGGGGCTTTGGCCTCGGTTCCCACTGCGCTTAGGAAATCTAACTCAAGCTGGTTTAGCTGGTTTTATTTTGTTATTTGGTATATATTTGCCACTTATCTCTAAAACAATTCTACACACTTTTACTAACAATCCTTATAAATTTTAAAAATCAAGAATTCGTCATAATCCTTTCCTAAACACTGCATTTCAGAAACACTGAATTCAGAAAAAATGATGGGCTCTCTCCCGACCAAGATTTCCTCTGTGCAATTTGATTAATTTTTTGCTCTCATTTTTCAATACTAGACAGCACAAAATAAAAACAATACCACGAAGACGATGGCCGTCACATTCAATACACGCTTGTACATTTTTGAAAATTTTAAAAACTTTGGGCAAATAATCTTTCATTAATTACCAACATAAAAAGCTTACCTTAATGCATTTAGCAATGCTCTCAATTTTCCGTACAATTGACTCTGATTTTAGCTCTGGCGCTGAAGAAAGAATGAGACGCATTTCAATATCTACGTTATTTCAAGTCACCACAAGCATAGCACCAGTAAAGACAGTTATTTCTTCTCAGTCTTTTTTCGATGATTTTGCTAGTATTTGGATCGACAGTGTTTTACTGTCAACGCCAAAGAGCCAGCCGCTGCTGGTAAGCACTTAAAGGGGCAGTTGAACGGGATGCTGCGCGGGACATTTGAAGTNTTCTCTGTGAGCATAGCCTCCAAATCTTTAAAAACATTGCACGGATGGTTAATGCATCTTTCGTTTGATTTTATGGCTTGAAAGGAACTTCAGGTATGTTGCTATAATCCTCTATGTAGCCTTTCTAATATCTTGATTATTCTCACAATAACAGCGGTTTTCTTTTTATTGAAAGAACTCGTGAAAAGTAATGAAAAAAATTAAAATAATCGTAGATCCTAAATGTAAATATGAAAAACGGAACAATCTTCAAGAAAACTATAGTTTATGAAGGTCTACAATATGGCTCCAAGCAAAAATCTGTAGCTTATCTAGTTTACGATTTAGCAATTTGATGACATCGCATTCTCAAAACTGGCCCAAGCAAAGAAAATGCTGTAATTCTGAAAATAATCAAGATATCAGGAATGCAACATACAGGATTATAGCAAAATACTTGAAGTTCCTTTCAAGCCATTAAATCAAACAGAAGATGCATTAACCATCCGTGTAATGTTATTTTAAAGATGCCAAAGATTTGGAGGCTATGCTTTCTCTGAGAAGAGAAGTGTACAGAACTTAAAGGTAGAGTTCCAAAGGCGTCAGCCAAGGATCCGAACCCACAAACATCTACATAGAAGGCGAAACCCAACCTCGTTCCCATGACCCAAAAAGAGGCTGTTGAAATCCAGCATGGCAGCCTTTTCAGTATTGACGTAGGAAACTGGCCCTCGGAACCAGGTTGGGCGAAACCATCAACCACCTATCAGCAGACTGCAAAATAATTTAAAACCTTATAAACTCGACATACCTTTGGTTCATGACTATGATTTCTCCAAAGCCCTTTCACAAGGCCTTCTTTATTACATCGTGAGAATGCAGGCATTGTCTGGGGCATGTGCAAAGATTCTAATTCGGTCAGATACAGCAATGACGTCAGGTAGACCCTAAAATGAAATTGATGAATAACTGAGTAAAATCACAACAGTTATGAAAATTTGAAGTCTTAGTAGGTTGGTGAAAAGATGTCTTAACTGTGAACACAAACGCAAAAACCTCGCAAAATTTCCAGGAAATTGCACTAAATTTTAAGGTAATCTTTAAAAAATTGAAAAACTATGACATGGTCGTTTCATTTTCCATAACAGCACCGAAATCCTATCTCAAATAGTCGAATGTTTTTAGGCAACCCAGTATATGAAGTCCAAAAACGTACGAAGAGTGAGCATATGACACTATCATACCTGATTTCGTCAAGGCTTTTGCCCATTCCTGAGGTCGCCTCAATCACCTCCAATGAAACCAATGTAAAAAGGGCCTGAAGGGCTCTAATTCTGCAGATGTGTGTGACGGTAGAAGATTCCTCCTTGGAAAAAAAACATATAAAGTAAGTCCTTGTCACAATTGAACGCAAAGAAATTTCAAGATCAACAGTATAATCAAATTCTGAGTCGAGTAAAATTCATTATTTCTACAAAAATACTACGACCCAGCATATATAATCAGTGTGACTATCGTCAAATAGGGTGAAAAGCGCTTCCCAAACTGCAAATTCTCGTAGCTTCTCTGTAGCATCCAAGCACCTCCCTCCCGTGCAATGGAGAGACAATGAATTCCTTTTGACTGAAAATGAATCAACTTACTTTGAATGCAAACTGCGTCAAAAATATGGCGTTCTTCTCTTGTGTGTAGTTATTCAGGATGTAAATCACCCTAAAAGTGAAAATGAAATTATGAAAGTTGAAAAAATCTAATAAAAGTTACACTTCTGTGGATCTCGTGGGACTTTTGCAATATCCTCAAGATATCGAACAGTGTCGAGCCAAACAACTAAGTTTACAAACAATCCCACAACGAATTTTTCGACTCATTTTCTTGACTTGTCTCACTCAACTCAATTTGGAGAAGAAGCAGGCAGCTTGTCACTCCATATGTTTGCTACAACATTGGTAAAATCAGAACATTTCGCACGAGCTTCTCCTTAAAATTCGGACCATTTAATACCGTAGGCTACAGGAGACTTAGATCTTCCTTGAAACGTCCTTAAATGGTGACGTGACTTTCCTTTGGCTCGTTACAATCTATGAACCGTTGAAGGAACAACAAACTTAAAACAGAATAAAGTTTGACTGACTACCTTTTGAGGTTATTTTCATCATCTTGAGAGTCTGACTCGTCAGGAAGCACCGACATGTCCATCTACGAAAAAGAATGGATATATTTTTACAGTCAATTTTGGAACAAAGAATTCTCTACTCCACAAAGAAATATTGTGTTTTTTGGTTCATGACACGTTAGTTTTCATTAAAGGCAAAAAAATAGTAGAATCTGTGCAGAAAGAATTAAAAGCATGTTCCCTCACGGGAATTGATCCACAAATCTGCTACATCGCTCACTCAGATGCATTAGAATGGGGCTATCTTGGTATGGGCTAGATATGAGTTGTTTTTGTATATCCACAAGGACATGAAAGTGCTTTTGCTTATCGCACATTTACCTCAAGGAAAATGGAATAAAATTAAATATTTTTGGTGGAGCTACGTAGGAATCTGTCATTGTATGAAAGATCAACTAATTTTGAAAAGCAGAAAGTAACGCAAAATTACATAAAAAGAATCTGTTCTAAATAGAGATCAATCGGAAATTATTTTTATGTGACATTATCATCTCGTGGAAGAAGAGAACTTTTATTTCGCCAACATTAGTTATATCCCAACCTTAAGACAATACACCAAAAGTGCGTGGGCAAAAACCTAAAAACATTCAACCTTGCGTAATATCTAAATCTGATGTTTGAAAATCATCTCAAACATCTTTGGCATATTAAAGTTCTGTCAAACAATCTTTAAAATTACCATGGTTGTGTCTCCATCTTGCGATCCAGCCTTTTTACTGTTCGGTAACCATTTCTGCGAAAGAAAGTTTGTAGCTCATTATATGGACAGATCTCTTGTATTGGCACTCACTCTCTGCCATGTGAATTCAAAGAAAACAAGGCATCTTTGTCGAGCAGACATATTTGTGAGATACCATGCGATGCTGATTAAATATTTGTCAAATACCGAACTGAGAGACGACAACTTAACAATGACAAGAAAAGTTGGTTGGTAATTGGTCATGTAGTCTCATTTGTACAGGGGATTTTGTTAAAGTTTACAAATTTGCCATTTTATGAAACGCTAATTCCTTCTATTATGACACCGATGTTAGAATAGCAAATGTGTTATGCTGCATATGCTGCACTGACGAGCCCTGAAATTGGGAGAAACCGGTCTTATGAGGTGCTTGCTGATTTCTTTCTAAACATTTTCATACCTTTTGAAAAATTGAGCCCTAAACTAAACCCTGGTTGAGTGTCTTTCTGTGACAATTCATCAACGATCAATAGGGGCATAGAGACGACAATTCCATCAAATACAAGAAATTCTATGACAATAGTTGCAAAGTACGTTTTGAATTAATTGAAACGAGTTTCAAATGGTGATCCAAGTAGGACAATTTTTCCGACAAACATACCTCCATCAGATAGACATGAATCTTTAATATGTTTGTTTTATTGATCTTTGCTATTTCATCAGCAATTTCGTGGATATCTGCAAAAAATCAATTTAGTTAGAAAGAGCTAGTTATTATACACGAATGAAAGATTAAAAACATTTTATTCTTATTTGCTACTGAGAGTACTATGTACTATGGACCAAGGCATTAGCTATGATCCAATAGACACATCTAATAACTTGGAATATGGGAATTTAATTTTCTAAACGCACTTTGTTAAGAATAAAAAATGCTTTTCTTTATAAGGCACAGTTTTTTCACGAGCACGATGATTTACCGTGCCATGGATTGTCTGGTGGGACATGACAATCAAATGCTAAAGGCAACTGCGTGAAACCCCATCTAGAACGTGCGGAAGATTTCCATTTAACAAAAACTTGGAGACAAAAATTAATAAATACCCTGTAGGTTGCTTAATGCGCTTCAAAATTGCAAAATGTTTCGGTAAAAGAAATTACAGAAGCTTACTTGGTATACCAACAACCCTGCCACTAACAATCTCTGCTTTGCAACCAAAATCCTCATAAAGTTTGCAAATCAGTGAAGCTGGTTGAAGAGTTAGATTCCTGAACTCCTCATCCGTGATTCCGTATTTTGCTAGCACAGCCTCGATCTCGATTCGTTTGCAAAGTTCACCAAATCTCTTGGTCCATTCTTTCACTGTTGGAAGTTCCTGAGAATGGAGAAACATCCCAGTAAATATTTTTTTGCTGTGAAACTCCCTTAAAATAGATGAATATAAGTTGTGAATATAAACAAAAAACAACCTTATAACAGTATGCACAATACTGCTATTCAAGAAAATAAAGATTCGAGCCTACATCATTGGTAAAATGAAAAAGATTTCTCGCAATTTTCCAGGAACAAGGTTTGCTTACAAAGATTCAAATGAAAAATATCTCCAACAAATAGGTTATAAACATTGCTTCCGTATGAGCAATATATAAGCACAAAAATATTCCGTACACTTAGCAGGTTCTCTCGATAAAGCCAGGCTAGGCCAGAATTTAAGTCTGGGAAACCTCGCCTAACATCGTTGACAAACTCATGGGCAATGCTTTGAAAGTGCAAAACGGATAAAAAAAACTCATGTAAATTTTCAGATCCCAAGACCATTTTGCTTCTGAGGAAGCTGAAATAGTTTTAAGGTTGGTTTTGAAGTTGACGTTTTAGGTAATATATGCCGAATCAATGTTGCCTTGTAGACATACCGATTCATCGCATTTCTTCTCCAAGTTGATGCATAACTCGACACAAGCTTTCAATGCCTTGACTTTCTCTTCACCTGGAATAGATTCAAATAAGCTACGATCAGCTGGGAAAGGGGACAGTTTATTACACGATAGAGGACTAAACACAACACATTTAAAGGCAGTGACTTAAATCTGATTTGAACAGCTCCAACGATCTGTGTTTAAGTTGTTTTTGATACTTCAAAATGTTTGATTGTTTTAAAAAATCGTTACATGGTTGCTATGCATTTCCATGCTTCCTGTAGTATCGTTTTATAACTTTTTCTTCGTAGTTGTAATTTTTATGAGGATCAAAAAAGGTCCTCTTTTCCACATTGAAAGTGGTCTATAGATCCATAAACCATGAAGCTCCTGAGTATCTTACAAGTCTGTTCCGAAGATCAGCGTTAGACAGCTTCGTAATACAAACACTGACCTTTATGTTCCGTTTCTAAAAACTGCAAGTGGCCAAAAATGCTTCTCGTATAGAGGAGCAAATCTGTGGAACGATCAAAATACAGAAATTAAAACAGCCGATACCTTTACCTAGTTCAAAACGTCCTTGAAAAATGCCAGATCCTGAACATTCTCAAACTTTTCCTTTTACTTTGATACATACTTATTATACTTAGATCTTGTATCAGAATATTGTAAATTTTTAATTTTTTATTTAACAGGGCAGTTTGTAAAGCAATTATGTATTTTAGTTGAATACTTACCCTGTATAAAATTATAAAATGAAATGAAACCTTTCCAGGCTTTTTCGCTGAATAGCTTCAACTAACTGATCTGCAGGAGTATTTACTTACTTTTCGTTAAAACAGGAAACATATCTGAAACTGATTCGCTAAGCAATTCCCTAGCCAGGTCAAAGGTCTCAGTATCCAGGACAAAAAGAACTAAAACGAATGCCATGCTTTTTCAACAATCAATGCACAAAAGAAAAACGGTACAAAACTTTCGTTATAATAGCGCCATATTGGCCCTCACAACAACAAGTTGGCTCTTACAAGAAGTTGGTACAGAAGTTGGCTCTTCCAAGAGCTCATAAGTTTCTTAATGTCGGTCTCGTAAACTATAAAATGTTTTGCTCTTTTCAAAAATCAATTTTTGTGGGAGACTTTTGAACGATTAAAAAAACTGTGAACCTTGCAATTTAGGGATAACAACCCTCACCTGTAGGCAGTAATTTAGCGACCCATTTTGCAGCAGCAATGGCCATCTGTGCATTTGATACACTTGCAAGAAGACCTCGGATTGTCTCAAACTTGAATTGTTTGTCTTCCTTTTTTACCGCTGAAGCATCTTTCCCTTCCAATTGTAAACTGTTGCTTACGATGTTGTGAATTGCAGTTGTGTACAATTTGTCGGGATCCAGCTAAAGAATAAATAATGCTGGAATTAGTATAGCAACAGTGACGTAGTAAAACAGTGACGTATCATCTCCAAAACATCCTTGGTTCTCCTCTGATTTTCTTCCCCATTTATCCTCTCGGGGCTTTGGCCTCGGTTCCCACTGCGCTTAGGAAATCTAACTCAAGCTGGTTTAGCTGGTTTTATTTTGTTATTTGGTATATATTTGCCACTTATCTCTAAAACAATTCTACACACTTTTACTAACAATCCTTATAAATTTTAAAAATCAAGAATTCGTCATAATCCTTTCCTAAACACTGCATTTCAGAAACACTGAATTCAGAAAAAATGATGGGCTCTCTCCCGACCAAGATTTCCTCTGTGCAATTTGATTAATTTTTTGCTCTCATTTTTCAATACTAGACAGCACAAAATAAAAACAATACCACGAAGACGATGGCCGTCACATTCAATACACGCTTGTACATTTTTGAAAATTTTAAAAACTTTGGGCAAATAATCTTTCATTAATTACCAACATAAAAAGCTTACCTTAATGCATTTAGCAATGCTCTCAATTTTCCGTACAATTGACTCTGATTTTAGCTCTGGCGCTGAAGAAAGAATGAGACGCATTTCAATATCTACGTTATTTCAAGTCACCACAAGCATAGCACCAGTAAAGACAGTTATTTCTTCTCAGTCTTTTTTCGATGATTTTGCTAGTATTTGGATCGACAGTGTTTTACTGTCAACGCCAAAGAGCCAGCCGCTGCTGGTAAGCACTTAAAGGGGCAGTTGAACGGGATGCTGCGCGGGACATTTGAAGTGAAAATGTTAGACTAAGCAGCGACTCGTCAATGAAGATTTTGACAAAGATAATCGCATGTTTTCATCTGGTTGCATCGAAGCTATTTTTAATAATCTTGCAAATAGAATTGAAATGTATTGTTAGTCTATGTTGATTTCCTGTATTTGCTAAGCTATTTTGTTGATCGGAAATACCTGAAAATCACAAACGGCAATCTTGGTATTAGAGCAACATTGAAGCTGCGAAGCTGGCAAAAAAACCACCGAATAATAAGCTTTTTGAATCAGATTTATGATGCTTGGCAAGCGCTAAAGGTGAATGGAACCTTCTCAAACAATCCTGGCTTAGTTGCTTAATTAGTTTCGTCAGAATTTCAACGAAGAGAAAGGTAATGTAAACGTGCTTTAGAATTTAGGCCTATACTTATGGGATAGTGCCAGGAAGAAATCTGTTACCCTCGTTTTGCGTCTAACTGCCGCTGTAAGAACAAATAACTTGAAAACTAACAAAATTGTAAAAACTTCTCTATTAGGAAAAGGACCTTTTCAGTTCAAGAAATGCTTCCAGAGAAATGTACAAATCCTTTGGTCTAATAAATTGATTTCAAGAAAGTTATTCTCCTCTCTAAGTTCTACCCAAGAACTTTCATTTTGCCTTCAACGAAAGATAAATTCGGACCTGATGAGCTAAGTAAAAACTACATCGCAAGCAATAAAGATATAAGTAAAACTCACAACTCTCCTAAATGTGAAAAGGAAGAGTAACCAGGAAAGTTATTTCAATGAGATAATCCCTGCTCCTCTGCAAGCAGTCCTATAGTGACTCAACCCCAAGTAAATAAAGGAATCTTAAACTTACATAGAATTTTCCAAGGCGATTCACCTATGAGTGGGTGGAACGGCAAACGGGTCTTCGAAATTTCAGGCAAGATGTTCGCAGATCCACGCAGCAACTGTAGGTTCGAAAAATTGTTAAAGCCCAACGAAGATTTGAATCATTAAACATTTTCTAAATATAAATCAATGACTATAAAACCAGGGCATGAAAACCCACCCGACCGGACGGTCGCAGGAAATTTTAATTCAAAATGTCCTGCGGGAAATTTTTCAAAATATGTTATTTTTTCATGTATCATACTCTGTTTCTCGTTTTTTTTTCATAATAAAGAAAACAACCAATAACGTCAAGCAAAAGTTACCTAACATTGTATTCATATTGTATACAACGAATATGAGATCAGAAGAGAACTGGATTTTCCCTCTTGCCTTTTAGAAATCATAATGTTTTTTTTGTGGTGTCCCAACTTTATCGGCCCCAATTCCAAATTTATCTTTCTGGATACCCTTACTGCATTGACATAAAATCGGTTACACGTTATTACTACCCTTGGAACCTGACCTCTTTTTAAGAAACTGGATATTTTCACTTTTCTATTATTGCAGGAAATTTAAGCATGATTTTTCTGGTCACAGGAAGGAAAACATTTTTTTATGCTCTGCATAAAACAAAAGCTTTTGTAGGATAATATGGCTTATATCAGTTTTAGCCAGCCTATGAGATGCAGTGAAGATTCTTCATCGACAGAAATTTTCCAAAAATAGTTTTTTATGAAATTATGTATTATCTGCTATAAAGAGGCTGCATAACTTGGAAGTTTGTATTTTTCTGGCAAAATTCAATCAGGCTCAAACATACTGCTTCTAATAACGGTGAATCAAAGAAACAGCGGTGGACACCTTGATAAATATTGGGGCAGACCTATTGTTTCAGTTGAAATGTATTGTCTACACCTATTGTTTTAGACAAAGGGTCATTGTGATCCCCAACATTAGAGATGTATGTAATAAATCAACTGACCTGTTCATCTTCAGTATGAGAAGCAAAAGAAAATTCATATTCCGATGGTGGAGCACATCTGTCATAACAATTTAGTTGCTGCAGAAGGGTCACCATCTATGAAGAAAAAATTGCTCTGATTAAAGTGTGCCCCAGCAATCAGTGAAAATTTACGCAAATAAAAAAAAGATAAAAGATCCATTGCTAACCATGACCTAACCATAAAAGTCGTTTTTGGGCAAGGTTCTCTTTATCTTGCTTTTCATTCGACGCACAAAGGATCATGGTTGACAATGGGTCTTTAATGCTGCATAGGAACAAAGGCAGATTTTGTAACAATAGCATCAGTTGCTTTTGATTGACATGCCATTTCAAAATGATCACCGATCGTAAACAAAGGGAATTCACTCAAGCCACAAATAAAAACAAACGAAGCCGCAAAAGATGCCCTGAAACCAGTATGGCTAAATGTCGCGTTGCGCACACGAAAATAGGGTTTTTAAGTGAGGTCGTGAGTTTATATCGAAAGCAGACGGATAGATCTAAACATCTGCATCGTGGATTATATTCATGTAACTCAGAAGCTGAAGAACAGTGCGCAGTACGCATTACAGTTCTCGCATATTTAGGGTGTAAATCAAACACACTTAATGCTCAGCTCAGCTGAATAAGACAGGGGCGATATGATTTGACAGTTAAAGCAATGATTTAGGCCCGATGCGAACGTTGTTATAGTTCCTAGATTCGGTTTAGCTATACAACTATAACAACAACTACCCACAACCGCTCAATCGAATAGAAAAATTCAATTCAATGAAGTTCATTCTAAAATCAGGCATAAGTCTATTTGATATAGTGGTTTCTAGAAAGAAAAAAGATTCAACTTCATAAGAGAAAGCGTAATGGTATTTTTCATGAAGTAACCTAGAATTCTTGAGCTGCCCAGATAACGTTTGTGAGAGAAAACAAGATCAAAGGAGCTGATATGTATTTCTGAGTTGGAGGGCTCTGCCATAACTAGGGCAAAGTAGAGGAGCCTGAAGTAGGGATATGAAAAGAATTTTCTTGCTGTAGCAGTTACTATAAGATGCTTATTAAAATAATTTTGATATAAATTTCAAATCTCTCACCGGATTTATGGGTGGAAGTAAACCCAAATAAACGGGACGTCCTCTTAGAACAAATATACAAGCAGCTACTCCATTTTAGGCATGCTCTCAGATGTTTGATTGCTTGGTTAAATACAGCTATCCTCGTAAGTTGGCTCATATTATTTTAGTTGTTGTTGGAGCCTCGCCGTTCGGATTTGACCATGCTTTCCTGATCCATGTGCTACTGACAATATCAACAGAGCTGTGACAACACAGTAGGCCTATATAAGAATATCAGAAGATACCTTCTGCACTCAAACAGTTCTCAATCTTCGACTTGTTACTTTAGCATCAAGAAAAGAAGACTAAAACTCCACATCAAAGATGGCAAGCTACACATTTCTCCTTGGTTTACTTCTGGTGGGAGTGGCCTACTGTGAATTTCCAAGGCTTGGAGGAGAACGTGAAATGACACCAGAACAAATTGACAGTGATCAAATTCTCCAGGGAGCTGTTGCTTTTGCAGTTGATGAATATAATAGCAAACTGAACACAAGGTATATATGACCAATAAATAATTACTTTGGAAAATTCACAAAAATTTGATTTTGTTACCAATTTTGGAATTTTGTTTCTGTGAAGGATCGTTTATGTCAAGGATCAAATTGATTCTCACAATCTTGCAAGAAATTGTTTCAAGATAAGAAATAAAATCAAACATTTTCGATTAATCGACTCTTTTTTGTCACTGGTAGGTATTTCAATTACTTTTAAGTTTCTTACTGCAGCCATTTCTCAATTTCTATGAAATGCTAAACGCTATCACATATGACATCATTCACTGCATATCATATTGAGTAAAACTGTTAAAAAACTAATTCTTGCTCCAGGTAAGCCCTTTTTCCAGACTAGAATATCACAAGAGGAGAGAACGTTTGAGATTCGATTCAATTGGTTAAAATTTGACAGCGAAAAAATATCACGTTTATCAAAACAATTTGTGACAACAACTTTTTAGTTTTGTGCAATTTTAATGAAAATTGCAAAGATGTCTTCCTGGAAAAGCAGACCTCTTTGTGTACATACGTTTTATTTACTGACCCTTATTTCATCAAGCAAGGAAATTCGAAGCATTTGATCTCAAGACTTCTGAGTCTTTATCATGTGACTAAACTGGATGATAATTTTCACATTGAACTATTCGCACCATTTGCATTTCCAGCAATCTCCTGTATCGGTCAGCATCCGTACACAGGGCATGCAATCAGCTTTCTTTTTAATTCATTTTTGCTTTGCTGATCAAGGAAATGGCAAAAAACGTCTTTCATTTTCCAGACTCACTTTTTATTTTCCAGACTCATCTTTCATTTTCCAGACTCATCTTTCATTTTCCAGACTCACTTTTTATTTTCCAGACTCACTTTTTATTTTCCAGACTCATTTTTTATTTTCCAGACTCACTTTTTATTTTCCAGACTCACTTTTCATTTTCCAGACTCACTTTTTATTTTCCAGACTCACTTTTTATTTTCCAGACTCACTTTTTATTTTCCAGACTCACTTTTTATTTTCCAGACTCACTTTTTATTTTCCAGACTCACTTTTCATTTTCCAGACTCACTTTTTATTTTCCAGACTCACTTTTTATTTTCCAGACTCACTTTTTATTTTCCAGACTCGTTGCTACCAACATAATCAAAGCTTCATTTCAAGTCGTGTCTGGACTCAAATACAAGGCCCTGTTGGAAATGCGACCTCGCCTTTGCGTCCATGATCCAAGGTTAAAGATTGCACCATGCCCACCACAAATGAATTATGCAACGAAATGCGTGTTTGAAGTTCTCTTTCAAAGTTGGATGCCGCAGAAATACAGTGTTCTTGCTACAAGATGTCTTCGATCAAATTGAATAAGAGACGTTGATGTAATTCATAGATGGATATAGCAAATTCAAAAAGGTCTTTGTTAACGAATAATGAGAGAATTATGATGAAGAATACTGTTTTTTCTTTCTATTTTCTACTTGATATTCTTGAGAATATTAAGTCTGATTACTTACGGTAACTCTGCTTTCCGCTCTTGTGAGCAGCAAGTTGCCGTTTTGCAAACGCCCCTCCTCAGAAGCCAGTCAATTTCTCCAATATCATTAAGCAGCAAAAGGATGCTGTTCTGAAACATTGCGATATATAATATATTTTTTAATTGCCAAGACTATGCAGAACAACAATCATCATCGTTATTGCTTTTCGATAGTCAGCGCATGATATTGGAAAAATTAGCCGATTTCTGAGGAGGATGGTTTTGCAAAAACGGTCAACTTGCTGCTCACTACAGGGTGTATCAAAAAAGGTTACCGTAGCGAAAATTTAAATTTATCTGGAACAAAAGGTCTGACACGAAATAGATAGGGATTTTCTGGAAGCCGGACTCGTGGGCTTTCATTTGATGTATAGTTTTTGCAAAATCGGTCTCTAGGCAATTCACAAGCAAGAAGAAAGTAAGCGTAGGTCAAAATGAGGTAGCAGTTCTTTCAATATTGTTCTAATGGTATCGTTTGATATCTTTAATGATGTAAATCAGACCTTTGTCCAGATCACACAAATCTTTTGCATTGGTTAAGTCATTGGGGAGTTAGAAAGTGAAATGTTTTGCTTCAACAATTTCTTTTGAAATAACATGGGGCTGCTAAAGTTTTTGGACCACGTTGTCTTTGTTTTTCTTTTCAACAAAGTCTTTTTCAACAACAGTATTGCTTTTGTTCAAAATAATTCAACTATTTGAAAAAAGGATTTACTATTTTAGTTTCCCTCTGCCTACAAACAGAAAATTACAAAAATGTCTAGCCCCATGCCCGATTGGCGATGTGTAGATTTTTAGGCCCAATTTGCTAGCAAGCATCTTTAATTGTTATCTACGAGAAATTGTTCACACCTTACTGACAATACCCTTCGGCTTTCCATAGCACTTATTGTCTTCACAGCTCTGTAAACATCACCTTTTGTCCTAGGTATTTTTATGGCCTAAAGTTTCACTCCGCTGACTGTTTGTTTTATTTCACAGCTTTTCCTTAACAACCGATTTGGAGCGGATTTAGAGGGACGGAACTCTGCATTTCATATCGCCCTTGAATAAGATACATAAAATCAGCTAGGCAGACTAATCAAGTGACATCAACTTTTGGTCATGCTATATCATACTTTCATTATAAACAAAGGAAGTAACATCTTACCACGTTGATAGAGCCAGGTTTCAATTTCTCCATATTATGGAGAACCAGCGACAGTCTGTCATAATCATANACTATTTTAGTTTCCCTCTGCCTACAAACAGAAAATTACAAAAATGTCTAGCCCCATGCCCGATTGGCGATGTGTAGATTTTTAGGCCCAATTTGCTAGCAAGCATCTTTAATTGTTATCTACGAGAAATTGTTCACACCTTACTGACAATACCCTTCGGCTTTCCATAGCACTTATTGTCTTCACAGCTCTGTAAACATCACCTTTTGTCCTAGGTATTTTTATGGCCTAAAGTTTCACTCCGCTGACTGTTTGTTTTATTTCACAGCTTTTCCTTAACAACCGATTTGGAGCGGATTTAGAGGGACGGAACTCTGCATTTCATATCGCCCTTGAATAAGATACATAAAATCAGCTAGGCAGACTAATCAAGTGACATCAACTTTTGGTCATGCTATATCATACTTTCATTATAAACAAAGGAAGTAACATCTTACCACGTTGATAGAGCCAGGTTTCAATTTCTCCATATTATGGAGAACCAGCGACAGTCTGTCATAATCATATGGGCTGATCTAAAACACAAATAAATATGATTAGTATCATAATAAGTAATATTACTATTATTACCGTTGAACTTGGGCAGATTTCATAACAATGGCATCCGTTGCTTTTGATTGAAAGGTAAGTACAAAGCTATGACCAACAAAGCAACTTTTACGGTCAATTAGTCACCACGCAAATGTAAATAACTTAAGCTGCAAAATATGCTCTCAAATCCGGATGGCTAACTTTCTTGTTATACATGCAAAAAAGGGCTGAGAGGAGACATTTTGGTAATTCAGAATTTGTTCACGCTAGAGCGATGGCAAAGAATGAATTTTTTATGGCTGATTAGTCAACCCGCAGATGTAAATGAAGCAAACAGCAAAATAAAGACTTCAACCTTGATGGCTAACTCACAAGCGAAAGGAGGCTTATATGGTTTTTGCAGTTCAGATTTTGCAACAACAGCATCAGTTGCTTCTGATTGACAGGTAAGTACAAAGCTATGACAAATAAAGGAACTTTTACGGCCGATCAGTCTATCCGAAAACGTAAATAAAACAAACTGCAAAGAAAGCGTGAAGCCTAGGCGTCTAAGTCATTCGAGCTGCATGCTGCATGCGAAAAATGATTATTAGAAAAACATGAACATACCGTATATCAAAAGCAGGAGGTTAAATCTAAACATCTGCCTCCTAAATCATATCTATCTGAAGTCTGTCTCAAATTTGATGTCACGTGAAAATGTCCGCGAATAAAAACAATTGAAGTGTTTTGCATGATCAATTTTGCGTTATCGCAAATCTCAAGTGAGATCTAATCTAAGACAGGCTTTAATTCAGAAGTTGAAAAGTGAGCAATGAAATTTTTGTACGTATACCAAATTGGTGAAAATATTCGTGTTCTATAAGCATTGTGTCATTGTATACCAAATTGGTGACAATATTCGTGTTCTATCAGCATTGTGTCATTGTATACCAAATTGTTGACAATATTCTTGTTCTATCAGAATTGTGTCATTGTATACTAAATTGGTGACAATATTCGTGTTCTATCAGAATTGTGTCATTGCATACCAAATTGGTGACAATATTCGTGTTCTATCAGAATTGTGTCATTGTATACCAAATTGGTGACAATATTCGTGTTCTATCAGAATTGTGTCATTGTATACCAAATTGGTGACAATATTCGTGTTCTATCAGAATTGTGTCATTGTATACCAAATTGGTGACAATATTCGTGTTCTATCAGAATTGTGTCATTGTATACCAAATTGGTGACAATATTCGTGTTCTATCAGAATTGTGTCATTGTATACCAAATTGGTGACAATATTCGTGTTCTATCAGAATTGTGTCATTGTATACCAAATTGGTGACAATATTCGTGTTCTATCAGAATTGTGTCATTGTATACCAAATTGGTGACAATATTCGTGTTCTATCAGAATTGTGTCATTGTATACCAAATTGGTGACAATATTCGTGTTCTATCAGAATTGTGTCATTGTATACCAAATTGGTGACAATATTCGTGTTCTATCAGAATTGTGTCATTGTATACCAAATTGGTGACAATATTCGTGTTCTATCAGAATTGTGTCATTGTATACCAAATTGGTGACAATATTCGTGTTCTATCAGAATTGTGTCATTGTATACCAAATTGGTGACAATATTCGTGTTCTATCAGAATTGTGTCATTGTATACCAAATTGGTGACAATATTCGTGTTCTATCAGAATTGTGTCATTGTATACCAAATTGGTGACAATATTCGTGTTCTATCAGAATTGTGTCATTGTATACCAAATTGGTGACAATATTCGTGTTCTATCAGAATTGTGTCATTGTATACCAAATTGGTGACAATATTCGTGTTCTATCAGAATTGTGTCATTGTATACCAAATTGGTGACAATATTCGTGTTCTATCAGAATTGTGTCATTGTATACCAAATTGGTGACAATATTCGTGTTCTAGGTATATCTTTTGCCTTTTATTCAAACATTTTATGAGCATAAGCAACAGAATACTTTTGTGTTTCCGTTTTCTCTTTGATTCGTTTCTCTGTGTTTTCATGACTGATGCTGCGCTGCATTTTTTAGGGAAGCTGCGTGGGAGCAGAAGGAAGAACGAGAGAAAACAAGGAAAAATCAATTCTCTTTTCTCTCTTGGCTTTAAAGGGTCTGTTTCAACCAGCATGCACAGCGGGTGTGATCTCTTCGTTGGCCTTTCTTGTTGCCATTTTCATGCGTGCAAAGCATGCTGGTTGAAACAGAGCCTTTAATTCGCCTGTGCAGCGCTGTTACGAAAACACAGGGGAACAAAGACACAGAAACGAAAAACCCACAGAGACACAAAGACACAGAAACGAAACATACCAAAGTGTCTATTTGCTCATGCTTCGAGGAAACATTTGAGAAGACCTTTCTAGCAACAAGACTGATCCCGAGGAAAGCGTTTTAGCAGGATTACCGCCATAGGCCATACTTACAAGAGTTAGGCACGAATGCAACGTCGAGTAAAGCATATCATTCAATTTAACATGGTCCATTGCCTTTAAAACTTTGCTTTTATACGCTGGATCTTCCTTTGATCCATGATGTGGAAGCAAGAGCGTGTTGATATACATAAGAAGTGCTTCGTCTTCATCGCAAGAAAATGTTCTGCAAGAGAGAAATCACCATGACAGGTCTACCAGGTGAGCAAAAAAACAATCCCAGTTTGAAAGGCCACTGCTCCCTGGATATCAAGACGATAATATTGGCAAATACAGTTGACAGTGGACATGTTCAACTAAATTTTTAGATTCACCTGACTGAAATCGGCCACTCCATTCTGAAAATTATGAGGGATTTTCTCGAGAAATCCCCGTCAATAAACTTTCAAAATGGCCTAAAATCACGATCGAGAATTTTCCTAATATTTCTGTCTGACATCAATGACTTGAACACGTGATAAACTCTAGGGAGGATAAAGTGACCCAGGATAGTTTTGTTATGCTCCTAGGGATGGTACTGTTATCCTCCCAAAGGAACAACACGTGCTAAGGCATGTACAAGTCATTGCTGTAAGGCAGAAATATTAAGGAAATTTGATCGTGATTTTGTGCCGTTTTTGAAGGTTTCTGAAAGGGGCTTTCTCGAGAAAATCCCTCATAATTTCACAACGGAGCACCGATTTCAGTCAGGTAAATTTTAAAATCGATTTGAACATGTCCACCATATCCAGGATATGGATGTCCAGGGAGAAGTGGCCTTTCAATTTAGAGAGAAATCTTGTACAAGGGACAATGTTTCTATTCTCACTGGCTGAAAAGCCCTCGTTTTCAAATTCGGCCTCGATCTAGATATTCTCTGGGGTCCTACATGGCCTAGGATGCCTCTTTGCATGCCCCCACAGGTCCCGGGGGACCAGGAGGCATATTTAAGCCTGAAACCAGTCAGTTAGGCCCCTTTCAAGCAACAAGACGTTCATCGGCGGTTTTTCGAGTTTCAAGTACGATAACAATCATCGCTGACATCGATCGCTGAATATCGAACCCAAATCTAGAATATGAATCTGTGTCTGGACGAATATTCGTCTAGCTTTTTGATGGTTCGCTTTACTTAGGCCTAGGTAGGACAGAATTGAGTCACTATCGTGTAAGTTGTTGGACAACAGAATGCTAACAATGTAAGTTTTGAACTTTTTCTTCATTTTCTTGACCAAACCTCGTGCAGTTGGCCTCGTGCTTGTTGTAGCAACTACATCACCTCCAAAAATTTTTATTAGCGAACTCTTGACATGCCATAGGGTCATGGAGATCATGCAGCATGGATGGAGTTGTTTGTTCACACGTCCAAAATGGCGTGCAACATGTTCGCAAGACTTAAGTGAAGTGGTTAGATTTTTGTATCACATGTCAGTGCTTGATTTTGCAATTAATGTTTACCTAATGGACTGAATGAGATGTGTAAGTAAATTGTGACAAAATTTTTGCCCAGTTGGT
>REGM01000188.1:266042-302996 GCA_004194415.1 Aurelia aurita
TCTGGGTTTAAATCTTACAAAAAGCAAGCTTGGATCAAAGGATCGATGTAATTTACTGTTGAAAAAAGGCGCAAGGATTTGCTGAAACATATGAACGAGAAAAATAAAAACATAGCAGTATAATATTTGTTTGAACCTTCACACAAAAATTTAGTAGGTTTCAGAACCAATTTCAAACGGGAGAAAACTGCAAATTAAAAGTTGCTGTAGTCAAAATTCTAGATATATTTTACATGGCAGTCAGGTTCAAAGAATGAAAAAATAATGTCAAGTTTACAATATACCTCTAAAGCAGGCTTTGTAATATCGTTTGAGCAAGGGTATGACGTCATGGGAATACAAAACCATTCCATCATCTTCATAACGATCAGTCAAATTCCATTTTGCAAATGTGTCTGTTTGTCTAAAGAAATAAATAAATAATAAAAAAATGATATTTTAAAGGGCTGATAATGACAATAGAACACGATCCTGAGAATTATCGCAGCCTTGAAGGTCTTAACTGCCCTTAATCTAACTGGACGTTGAAGTTAAGCCAGGCAACTTAGGGTGCATTCTTTTGAACCAACACAGCAACATGATTCTATTTTTGGTGCGTTTTTAGCACGCGTAGAGATTGCTTCGCTTTCGCTTTGCGAATTTTCAAATTGTGTCGATTCAACAAACTGAGTTGCAACAAAAAAAGCTGCATTGGTAAAAAAAATGCATAAGCTTCACCTAAGCTTCCAGTCTCGTTCAAGGATGTTCAGTTTTGAAGAGACCAAACCAATAAACATTTCATTCCACATTATTGAATCGTTTGGCCTCGCATAATCAAACTTTAAAACTAACCATTAATTCTCACTGAATCCCGAAACTTGATCTAAATTAACCAGGCTAAGTGTGAACCGATGTGACCTTTTTCAACAGTAGCCATTATCCTAAATACTCATCAACAGCACTTATTACCGAATTAACTATTTCAACAGCGACCAAAATATGTTTGTACTAGCATTAGTATCCCCGTTCATGATAAAGATCAAATTTTAAGAAAATCAAGACAAAGAAGCTCACCTGGCAGCATCTTGCCTGTAATCAGCACTTTCGCATTGTTCTGAAACTGATGTAGCCAGTCTGAGCAATTGTGTTATTTCCAGAAAGTCTCTCAAGTCATCTGCAAAAGAAATCATCCATGCGTCAGTTCAACTGTAGCGAATTGGCGCAAACATGTGTTAAGTTGTCTGCAGAGACAACGAAAGGATGCATGAATATAATGCTTCATGAGATGTGTGAGATAAGTCCCTTGAGACAACAGGAGAATGTTCTGGGACTAGGTTATTAGGGGGGATTGGGAGGGCAATAGGTCTCACACAAGTCGTTACTGACTCTGAAGGGAAGACGTAATTTCCTATCCCCTTGATTTCCCTGCCCCCTCCTTCCTCCATATGGCCGTACCTTCGTTCGAAAATAAAAGGTACACAATTCTTTTTCAACAAAACAGAATATGAGCCAGATATCTGGTTCGGAATCACTAGACTGATCTTACTAGTGTATTTTTAGAGATAAAACATACCGTTGCATCTTAAAGAGAATCGACCATCATAAAAGTGGCTCGAGCCACGGTCTTTTTGATGCCTGTCAAACGTTAACCAATCAAGTCATGCAAGGTCTCGAGTTTAACCGACCACACGTATCTGGCTTCTGTAAACTGTGTTCTATTTTTAAAGCACCTCATTTATGGCGGTCGATTCTCTTCAAAGTGTAGGACTGTTGATAAGTCAATAGAGTCAACAAGTTTATTCAATTGAACACTAGGCCCCAGCACACTATGGCTTTCTGATGTTTATAGGTTCCCAAGATTCCAAGTTCATGCATTTGATGGTGGTCTTGTGATAACAATAAACATACCTTCGTTGCAAAGTGCAGTGCCAAATGCTGACAGTCTGTAAGCATTATCAATATAACTGAGCCATTGTTGAAGATCTTTGTCTTGCGCAGAATGCCATTTCTCAGTTAACAAATGAAACAAAGTGTCTTTGTACATTGTTAAGTGCTTTCTTGTTGGAATTCCATTTCTTGTGTCCCTATTTGGGTACAAGATAGATACATTATTTGGGTGGCTAGTTAAAAAAAATTGAAAAAAGTACAATAAAAACTTGACCTAGCAAAACCTATGGAAATTCGTAGTTTTAAGCTACATCCAAATAACCGTGTGAGCATTTTGGAAATCCTTATACTAACGCTCGTGCAGCAGATTATAACTAATCGATTTCTAAATCCCGAATCACCACGAAAAAGATTTCTTTGTCCATTCATGTCAAGTCTTTAGAAAATTTGACCGACGTTTTTTTACCGTTTTCAATGTTTTCGAGACCAACAATTTTAAGAAATTCGCTTATAGCAATTATAGCTCAAGAAACAGAAAACTAAAAAATTTACAAAAGATCCTAGAATCTAATTCTGGATTTTAGCTAAAGATTAAGCCATAAATATCAAAAATCGGTCCAGCATACGATTTATCGTGGCCTAACAAACGTGGATAGATTTTTTTAGCGCACTCGGTAGTATTTTTTTCCACTTTTCTCAAGATGTCTCGCATAAAGGGCACTTATATTTGATTAGCCTGCGTCACAGACCAAACGAAAAGGAAATCGTATGGTCCGTGTGATAAGGAGGCTTTTGCTGTCCAGTCACATAAATTAATGATAACATAACTTGATATGAAAATTTACAATCTTGAAATGGAGGCAAGAAACAACCACTAGGCCCATCAGGCCCAGGCCTAAAGAAGTATTTGATTAACCTAATATTTGATTAGCATGCCCTTATATTCCAGATGCCCTTATATTCCAGATGCCCTCACATCCGAGTCATGATAGAATATTCCAAGAAACACAAGCAAAACTGATAAAGCAATCTTCACCTCAGAACCCTCAATGCTTGTCTAACATTTCCTTCTGAGAGGTATACTGATACTTCTTGCTTCTGTCTTGTGATCTGATCAAAACCTAACAGGTCCGCCAACCTAAGGAAAAAGAAATATGACTTTCATTATCAAATACATCATTATCTTACGTTCCTCGCGTTTAAGGGGCCTTTGCAACCAGCATACCTCACACGTACCTTCTCTTTGTCGGCGGCCAATTTCTAAATTTGGCAAAAAAAAAACAGGCAAAAATGGGCTATTCACTATCATGTAAATGTTTACTTTTTTGATACTCAGCATTGATGAGAGAGCAGAATTACATTTCAACAGATTCTGAATCATTAGAAAGCCATGACTGAGCTAGAAAAAACATTATTTCACCATTTCAATGGTTGAAAAGTGGATTTAATTGAGCCACTCAGTTATAGTTTTAGCCCAAGCCTATGGAAGCTAGTTTTCGGGAATTCTTTATTTGAGATATGGATTGAGTGAGCATCGTAAATTATGACTAAAATTTTTAAAAATTAAGTTAACTCTCAGCCAGACCAAGGACTTGTAATTTTTCAACTCAGTTTTGTAATACGATTTTTAAAATAGTGGATACAATTTTCTGACTCAACCAGTACAGTAAATAACTCTGTCTAGATTTCTTCAAAGAAAGATATCAAAGATCTGTAAATATTGCTAGCCAGCAAATAAAAGGAGTAATACCTCATAACCTTTGTTTTGCCAACAGTTTGCTCTTTCGTTTTACTCTTCTTCTGATAAAGAAATTGTTTAATTTGAACAGATTAACAATTACAAAAACCACAATTTGCTTCTACCACCCTGAGGGAGGGGAGAAAGAAGAGCACCTAACAATAGATACATTATCGAAAGGTTTGTTTGATCGACTAAGGGATTGTCTTAAAAGAATCAGCGGAGTTAACAGAGTTTCCATGGCCGATTTTCATCGGAGATTTAGGACATGAAAATCTCAAACCTCTAACGTTTTGCATAAAGTGCAGTGCCAGCAATATTGTCACCGCTTTGGATTATCGGTGGAAGACTTGCCACCGAAGCATAGCCTCCAAATCTTTGGCATCTTTAAAAAAACATTGCACGGATGGGTAATACATCTTTTGTTTGACTTTATGGCTTGAAAGGAACATCAAGACCTTTGCTATAGTCCTATATGTAAACTCTCTAATATCTTGATTATTTTCAGAATTACAGCGTCTTCTTTGCTGTTGCCAGTTTTGAGAANGAAAAAGAAATATGACTTTCATTATCAAATACATCATTATCTTACGTTCCTCGCGTTTAAGGGGCCTTTGCAACCAGCATACCTCACACGTACCTTCTCTTTGTCGGCGGCCAATTTCTAAATTTGGCAAAAAAAAAACAGGCAAAAATGGGCTATTCACTATCATGTAAATGTTTACTTTTTTGATACTCAGCATTGATGAGAGAGCAGAATTACATTTCAACAGATTCTGAATCATTAGAAAGCCATGACTGAGCTAGAAAAAACATTATTTCACCATTTCAATGGTTGAAAAGTGGATTTAATTGAGCCACTCAGTTATAGTTTTAGCCCAAGCCTATGGAAGCTAGTTTTCGGGAATTCTTTATTTGAGATATGGATTGAGTGAGCATCGTAAATTATGACTAAAATTTTTAAAAATTAAGTTAACTCTCAGCCAGACCAAGGACTTGTAATTTTTCAACTCAGTTTTGTAATACGATTTTTAAAATAGTGGATACAATTTTCTGACTCAACCAGTACAGTAAATAACTCTGTCTAGATTTCTTCAAAGAAAGATATCAAAGATCTGTAAATATTGCTAGCCAGCAAATAAAAGGAGTAATACCTCATAACCTTTGTTTTGCCAACAGTTTGCTCTTTCGTTTTACTCTTCTTCTGATAAAGAAATTGTTTAATTTGAACAGATTAACAATTACAAAAACCACAATTTGCTTCTACCACCCTGAGGGAGGGGAGAAAGAAGAGCACCTAACAATAGATACATTATCGAAAGGTTTGTTTGATCGACTAAGGGATTGTCTTAAAAGAATCAGCGGAGTTAACAGAGTTTCCATGGCCGATTTTCATCGGAGATTTAGGACATGAAAATCTCAAACCTCTAACGTTTTGCATAAAGTGCAGTGCCAGCAATATTGTCACCGCTTTGGATTATCGGTGGAAGACTTGCCACCGAAGCATAGCCTCCAAATCTTTGGCATCTTTAAAAAAACATTGCACGGATGGGTAATACATCTTTTGTTTGACTTTATGGCTTGAAAGGAACATCAAGACCTTTGCTATAGTCCTATATGTAAACTCTCTAATATCTTGATTATTTTCAGAATTACAGCGTCTTCTTTGCTGTTGCCAGTTTTGAGAATGTGACGTCATCAAATTGCTAAATCGTAAACTAGAAAAGCTACAGATTTTTGCTTGCAGCCATATTATAGACCTTCATAAACTATAGTTTTCTTGAAGATTGTTCCGTTTTTCATATTTCCATTTAGGATCTACGAATATTTTAATTTTTTTCAAAACTTTTCGTGAGTTCTTTCAATAAAAAGAAAACCGCTGTAATTCTGAAAATAATCAAGATATTAGGGAGTTTACATATAGGATTATAGCAACTTACCTGAAGTTCCTTTCAAGCCATAAAGTCAAACAAAAGATGCATTACTCATCCGTGCAATGTTTTTTAAAGATTTGGAGGCTATGCTTGCCACCGAACTGCCACCGAAAAAAGTCCGCTTTTATTGAGAAGATCCCTAAGTTAAAGGAGATTATCAATATTTTACGAAGATATTTATAGTTCACAGGGAACCAAATTGAGCAGCAAAAAGACAAAGAGGAATAAAAGAAAAATGACCGTGGCAACAATGAGCAAATACGGAAGCAGCCAAATTAACTAAAACTGATTTGCCAGTTGCGAGAAACTCGCAAGGTGACAAAAACTTGTCTTGGAGGACAGTTCATATGTTTCTTGTACTCTGTATGATTTGTTCCTTGATCACGATCACAGATAAAAAATGTTTAAAAAAAGTTAAGATATTTTTAAAATTCCCACTTTCAAGAAACAATGATAAATGTAGCTTACTTGATCTTGCTCTGCATTTATTAAAAAGTTTCTCCAGATCTCGTCCTTCTCCTCTTGATCATTGTATTCTTCGAATGAGACGTATATATCGAATTCCACCTGGATTAAGAATTTTTGTTAGTTTCGAGCGCTTCCAGAGATATGCGTGTAATTCCTTATTTTACTAGCACCCATCACCACCATTACCCCCAACGTACGTGTTTCAACAGGCGAGCTGCATCAAACCCCAAAGGTTAAGTTTTCAGGTAAGACAACTACGATGGGACCTATCGAGGCATTACTTGAGAATATAAAATTTAGAGCAATTCAGGTCTCAACTTTCTCCAAATAACTGAAATTTCCCCAAGTTAAAATTATCAAAATAACAAAACCTATAGATGATTAGAATAATTTATCAACATGAATCACAGTTAATTGTTTTTGTAACCTCAATTTGCATGTGCAGCTAGCACCAGCCAGTTTATCGTACCTAGATTTTCATTTATCGTATTTCATACGCTGTGTTTGTTAACTGATTGATCGATTAACTCGCTTTGCTTACTATGCAAATTCAAAGTAAAATTAAGATGCAACAGGCAGTCTACAATGTTGCAAGAAGTCTGTTGTGAAACGTTTTACCTGAAGCGCCATAATACTTCGTAAAGCTAGCAGGTCGCTTCTCCTGTTCTCTTTAAAGGCAGAATCTATGAAAAATGAAAGGCCAGTATTTATTCTGATATCAAGAAAAGCTGGATTGAACAATCGTATCTATAACTTTACTAAAAGAACGTAAAATGAAAAAAATGGGAGGAAGACTCCTTTTTCTTTAAATTTCGTAACTTTTATAACATGAAAATAGCCAAGTTTTTGTTTTAATATTTTAGCGAAGCTCTCTAGCACGGAATCATGCCATTCCTTTTTTACCAGAATACATCGAAATCGAAATTATTTATGCATCATATCAGCAATACTGTAGATGTCAATTTACGGCAAAGATCGTACATTTACAACAAAGGCGTCCGTGATTCGATCTCAAAAATAAATGACGTTACAAATTAGCTTGTAGAAGTATGATTAAACTAAGAAAAGATACAAGTATTCAGTTGCAATGTTTATTCTTACCTAATGACGATAAAGTTCGGATTATTTCAACGGCTGATTTGAGTCTTTTTACACAATGTTCTTCGTCCTATGAAGAAAAAACGGAAAACGCTTGTGAACAATTATTCAGCCAAGAAATTATTACCAGCAAAAATTTAGTAGTTGTATTTAAAATTACATGACCTCTTTTGGATCATGTTTTAATTCCAAATTGCAGAATGTTAAGTTCCCAACCTAAAATAAATAGCCCACAGCAGTGAGCATTAGTTTCAAACAAAACAAGCCTGTCTCATTTTCTCATCAGTCTCATCATAGTCTCATCGAGGGCCCCACTACCGATTCGTCTCAACTCAAATGTCAGTCCTTGACTTAGGCCAGGACTTAATTTTGTCAAAGCCTCCTTGACGCTTTGATAGAATTGTTTAACATATCTTGCGAATCGATTGAGCGGCTCTTTGGGTGCGGCTCTGCGGGCGGGTGGTACATTTTTTCCCTGATTCACCGGGTAGTTTTTGTCTCTTTCAATGTAATGGCCGCAGGGTTGTCATAATCTATTGCTCCCTGGGTTATCGTCCTTGTAGTGTTTCGTAGAGTAATTTGTAGGTAGCGTAATTAGTAATTTGTCTTGTAAATTTTTTAATGGAAAAAATAAAAAAATCATAGCTTTATAATGCAACAGAGTTTTTCAAAATTTAACTTCGATCGTTGTATCTATTCAGGCAATCTGTAACTTTAATCCTCTTGCGATCAAATCTCCACCTAGAAAGCTTGTTTACTGAAAAATATACCTCTTGTAAAACTAAACAAATGGGTTCAGTTTCAGAAGAAATCACAGTTCGTAACTCAGTAAGTTTTTGAATTAAAGCGGAGATCACGTGTGAACCCTGATTGTTGCAAAATGCGAAGGCCAAAAATGACCATTTCAGAATTTCAACATCATCCATATTTTTGCAAAATGAAAAATCAAACTAGTCGACCGTTTCTCAATACAGCTACCATTTTGATGCAGCTATTTGACTTACCTCGACATCAAGAGGAGGGTCTTCAAGTGATGAAATCGCCCAATCGATAATTTTATCAGCAATTTGTACGCTCAGTTGCACATTCAAGGTCCGCAGAAGATTGCAGCTTTCTTCGACCTATCAAAGTAAAAGAATAAATGAAATCAAACATGGTCTCCTAACTAATATCTCCACACGCCTTAATATGAAGTTTCAAGTTGAAATGTTAGCGCTAGTGCAATTTATTTTTCCTCTTTAATCATAGCAGTTTAAAATTGCAATCTTTTGAACGCTTTGCTTCCATTAGAGTATTTCACAAATTTAAAGATTTATAATTGACAAATAAATCTAGGGTTGCTGTGAAGGAAGATTCCCAGAAGCTGTGATATGTCACAGACACAACCAATATCTTATACCAAATTTCAGTTTACTTACTGTACTTGAAGACAAATGGAGGTATGCTTTTCAAGTAGACTCAATACGTAGTCGAAGCTTCGCTCTTTGACTTAACTGATACCACTACAACTACCTCACTGATACCTCACTGATACCAAACTGAAGCGACAACAACAACATCAATTCAATGAGATGAGCGAAAGTTGAGGGCCTTTGTGGAGTAAAGCTAGTTTTCAAGCACCGGTTTGGTTTTGGATAAAAAACCTTCTTCAGCCACTCCTCTAAATCGGTCTACATCTAATCTTTGGAAATACAAAATACCATATTTAAAACTAGAAGTAACATCTACGATGGTAAAACTATCAGAAGATGTTCTTATCTTCCAATCAATATCTTAGGACAACCCTAAAACGTCTTTGAATAAAAACTCTTGAGCCTTTGCGGCAGTGTGGCAACATGGCTAGGCCCATTGCAAACGTGAGCAAAACAGAGCGGGAAAATACGTTCAAATATAATCGCGTGACCGTCATTTCGACAGAAACTAACCTTATCGTTCATGATCCAACTTTTGACTCTGAAAAAGTATGCATCGCATTCTTCGATTTGATATGTTTTGACTACTTGCATCGCATCTTCCAATGCAGTTTCAGTGTCACATGAGAATATGTAGTGAATTGTACCCTGAAACGAAATGGCGAATGTGACGAAGCTTCAAGCGAAATTAAAATAATACATTAAAAAAATTTTTAAAAATGAACAATAGATGAGTAAATGTAATGTAATATAATCCAGTTTTTGGTTAAATTTTATCAAGTCTACTGTTGACTTTTCCAAGAAAAAAAAACGCTATAGCTCTGGTTTGAAGGTGGAAACAAATTTAAACTTTCAAAACTAATATTTCAACTTTCAAAGCACCAATATCAACAAACAAGGCTATAATGTTCAAGTTTCTGCATACTTACAAGTCCTATAACTGGATCTTGGTTGACGTAATTCCTAATCCCATACCGCATCATCGTTGTTTTCAGTTCTGCAAATTGGTATTGCTGTTTCAGACTTTCGTTGCTGTCAAAAAACAAAACACAAATATATCTATCTACCTTTGCCTATCTACGATCTACCATCAAAAACAAATATTCACAAATCTCTGCGTAAAAATGTGTTTCCCGACTGGCTGAATATAACTGTATAAATCAAAATATACCGGGTGGACCAAAAAAGAACTTCACATGAATTCACGAAAATTCGTTATGCAGCGAATACTGGAGGTATAGGTATTGGAATCAATCAAAGTTTGGTTGATACCCGAAAGGCTGAAGTATTTTTGTGATTTTTATTCTATGTTTCTGAGCTTGGGAAATACAGGTAAAATTTGATTTACAAAAACTCCAAAAACTTCGAAATGCATGAAAAGAGGCCCAAAAACTTCGATCAAAATTATAAACAATCTCCTCGCTCAAACACATTTCGCTCCCCTCAAGAGTTAGGAAGCAAATCTTTATAACATCAATAACGTATATGATCTGATACCTTTGTAAAAACAACTTTTAAGTCTTGAGGGNAATCAAAGTTTGGTTGATACCCGAAAGGCTGAAGTATTTTTGTGATTTTTATTCTATGTTTCTGAGCTTGGGAAATACAGGTAAAATTTGATTTACAAAAACTCCAAAAACTTCGAAATGCATGAAAAGAGGCCCAAAAACTTCGATCAAAATTATAAACAATCTCCTCGCTCAAACACATTTCGCTCCCCTCAAGAGTTAGGAAGCAAATCTTTATAACATCAATAACGTATATGATCTGATACCTTTGTAAAAACAACTTTTAAGTCTTGAGGGAAATCAAATGTATTTGCACGTAGCTCTAAGTGAGGAGATTACTTATCCCTTTCTCACGCATTTCGAAGTGAAGGAGTTTTCAATTTACCTATATTTACAATGCTAAAAAAAATAGAAGAAAAATCAAAAATACTTCAGCCTTTCGGCTATCAAACAAACTTTAATTGATGCCAATACCTCAAGTATTCTCTGCATAACGAATTTTCAAACGTGTGAAGTTCGTTTTGGTCCACCCGGTATATTTCTCCTAACAGACTTATATTTGTAGCTGAAAAGTTCTTAAAGGTAATGGCGAATGGCCTAAGTAAAACTTCGACGACCAAAAGGCTCAAAATTCCTGTTTCTAGTGCTGGAAGATGGGAAAACAAATTGTGAGCGCAAAGACTAACGTTTTTTTGCCATAAAGTGCAAATATTTCACTGTTTTTTGTTGAAATCGTAAAATTAGTCCAGCTTTTGTGCATGTAAAATTATGAGTCATACTTTGAGCAATGAGGGAGGGCGGGGGGGGGGGTAATAGTTAAGGTAGTAGCGACGAAAATCAAATGTCTACTCCTGCATTATGACACTTACTTGGGATGTGACTTCATCACTGAATCAACAAGTTGCTGGACATCAGTACACCAAGGTACAGCAGCTGAATCCATGACGCGTAATGTTGCTTTGCATTTCAACTAAGGGATAGCGATGGAAAGATTTGAGATTCTTAGAGCAGCAGGGATCTTATTTTCGTATGTGCAATAAATCCGTGCACAGGCCAAGATATAAATTTTTATGCCTGGGAACACACGCCTACATATCAAAGGAATTATTAAAAGTGCCTGCATGAACAAAGATTTTCCCAATTTTCATAAAGTGCCTGGGAACTAGTTTCCCGGGTTCTCGGGTTTTGAGCTTTTTCGAAGCCTAGTTGTGCTCCAATTTCTGTGTGAATTGCAGTGCAGAGACTGGGTAAAATGGCATTATCAGGCATCCCTTGAAAGGTTTCAATGTGGTAATGATAAATCAAGGTTTAATAGTCTAGTAAACATGAAAAGTTACATTTTATCAATAAGTGGTACAGGGAGAAAAAGAACTCAAAATTGTCATACCGTAAAAGCTCTATTACGCCCCCGAGGGCTTATTTGATTTCGGAGACTCCAGAGGGGAGGCTTAAAAGAGAGGGGGCTTATTAGAGAGCTTATTCGTAAAGTTAAATGATAAGGCTTTAAATGGCAGCTTTTTAGGTCTTTTATCTCATATTTTTCGGAATCAACATGCAATCATTGATAACTTCTTACTTTTGAAATAAGTGAGGGGATTAACAGAGAGGGGGGTAAATCAAAAATTTGGTTTAGAAGAGAGGGGCTTATTAGAGAGGGGGCCTAATAGAGGGGGGCTAAATAGAGCTTTTACGGTAAATGGTTATCGTTACTATAGGTGCTTACCTCTTGGTCAGTGATGCATTCAACAATAGCAGTGATTTTCGAATACCATATTGAACCTGCCAAACCAGGACATCTTTCAGTGAGATCCTTCGAGATTGGAAAGCAAACAAATTAAATAAGTGAAGCCAAATAAATTGCAATATTTAGGGAAACACACTTTTATAAGAAATATCAACTCAAATAGGTCTCTCCCTTTCAAGCAACAGGAAAAAGCCTGGGATACAAAGTTTTCCACATCGCCCATACCTCCAGAATTGCAAGACTGATTTTAATGAAATATTTCTTCTATGAAACGACATATGACATGGTGGATAACATTGGTGAATAACTCGTAATTGCACAGTTTGGCGATACATATTTTGACTCATCTGGTATGTTAACATCTACCTACACTAAAATGAATTTATGAAATGAACATAAGTTGCCAAATCCGAAAAATATTTCATCAAGTCTCTTTTATGGGTGAGCTCATGAAATATCGGCGAAGTTCAATGATTCACAGGAAATCGACACTTTTCGTTAGAAAATTCACATTAGATTTGTTGCATTTACATCAACATAAGCGAGGAGCAGATCATCAGCTATTAGGTTACGTATAATTGATCAGTGATGATTGATAAACTGGTTGGTTGGTTGGTTGGTTGGTTGATTGATTGATTGATTGATTGATTGACTAGTTGATAAACTGAACGATCGTACTTACATCAATATAAGTGAGGAGCAGATCATCATCTATTAGGTTATGTATGCTTGATTAGTGAGGATTGATAGACTGATTGATTGATTGACTGATTGATAAACTGAATGATCATACTTACATCAACATAAGCGAGGAGCAGATCATCAGCTATAAGGTTATGCTTGGCTGCGTATGGTTTGACGTAACTTTCCACTGTACCAGGAATCAATTCAGGGGCTAACACCCTATCGAGGAGTCTGAACGCTATCGTCTTTGTGTTTTCCTGAAAGGTATATTCGTTTTGTTACTCATAACTCCGAAAGACTGTTGAAAGTGGAAGACTCTCTGGGAAAAGGCTCCCTTTTCTCTCAAGACAAAGCTCTAACTTGAGAAAGTCACAAACTAAGGGTCTAGCTTTACACGATAAAGTGTTACAGAGAAGTGAAATGATTGTGCTTGTTCTTACTAGATATCTCTACTTCAACTTGTCTCTTACCATTTATTGCAAAGAAATCTTTCGAAAACAATAGCTTTAAGCTCACTATTTAATCAAATATCAAGCATTTGCAACGTAATGATTTGCGTTCATGAAAGGTAAAACGAAAATTAAGCTATTGCCTGTTGTAAAAAATCATGGAACCCTGTAATGCTGCTATAATCAGACCCACAGAGAGGAGGGTGTTGGGGGCAGACCGTCCCATGCCTGAACTTCAGTAGGGCCAAATAAAGTGATGGAGAAAAAGAATGCCAAAAACGAGATTCCTATGTTTTCCGAGAGTCTGCAGAGTGTTGTTGGACAACTTTTCTAAAAATAGTGGAACAAAAGTCGGATCTTTTCATTCTTCAGTTCATTCCTGTTTGTCCAGGGGTCCCAGCTCCATTTTGTGCCGCACGAAGCCTCTTCAAGGGTCTGACTAAAATATCGCTGAATCATTTCCTAGCAGCTATTATGTGTACTAAGCAGTATAGATAATAAAACTGTTTGCCACTAAAAGATACAGTAACTCATACCTTTTGATAGCAATGAAGACTGAGCTTGCATGAAAATTGACTGTGTAAGACACTGATCTCTCTCAAACATGTAACCAAATCAGCAAGTTTTGCCATTGCACCGGCTAAAGAATCTTCATCACTTAGCTGCAAACGAAATATATCAGTTACTACAGGGTGTCCCAAAAAATTGCGCCTGTTTGTGTGGCTGCTGTGGAGGAGCTGTAACTCACATCATTCCCTTTTGATACAGTTGCACAGGTCAGGCTACAGCTTAGAGTTTGAGACCTTGTTTGAGTCAATCTGACAAATGGTTGCTGATTTATGGCACAATGAAGCCAAAAAATAGTTGCTTCAAATACAGCAGGTCCTTTATTTACGAACGATATCAAAATCAAGTAGATATTGAAACAGTCGGCTGTAGCTTTGTGTATTAATTTTCAACATTTGAAAAAGGGTGAAAAGAGTTACTTAATATGGACATGCTCCCTCTAATTGATTGCTAAGGTAACATAATTATCAAAGCAAGTTTTTTATAATTTCCCTTTTCATAACAAGAGCTGACAAAATGTAACAAGTGCACACCATTTTAGCTTTGAGACAACAAGGTAACAAACACAAAATAATTAGAATTACCTTTGAGTCTTTCTTCTGAGATGAGCATGGAATGCTGAGCTTGCAAACCTAGAAGTTACCATCAGCTGGATTAGGTACACGTTTTGCAATCGTTGAAAAACGGTTTGTTAATATCTATAACATCATTGAATTAGCTTTACATAAAAGTCCCACAAGTATCTCATAAACGTTTATCAAAGAAACTTTATAAAGTTGTGGAGTAAATAACGAAGTGAAATAGCGAAGAAATGGAACAAAAATATTACAGAATAACTGTCGAGGCAAAAGCTGTGGAAGCGTCAAAGAGTGTGTGGCAAAACATGTGCATGCGATCTTTGAAAGAACAACAAGGTGCCAAATTGTTAAAAAACATTATTAAACAGCCCTAAGCATCTAATCCTAATCACTAAGATCTACAGCATTCAAAAGGATTTCCAAATGGGATGCATAAGGAAACTGAAGGAAAACCCACTTTCACAAGGAAAACCCACTATACTACCACATAATACTTCTTAGCTTTGGTCTGACAAGACAAAATCGTCGATGTACAATAACTTGAAACGAGAAATATAAACACAAACAAGGCCTGATTTTGTTTGGCTTTGGAATCCGACGAGATAACGTGCAAACGTGGATGTAGGCTTTTGTGAGGAAAGTTGTCTCATTTTTGTTTCAAGATTGGGTGAGTAGCATCTCTAGACTACTTACTTGCATTGCAAACTGCGCTGGTGTGGCATTTCCTCTGCCGTACGTCGTTTTTGCAACATCTGAGAATGCTTTGAACATTACTTCCGCCAGTTCTAATGCATTATAAGGCCAATTGTCCTGAAAGAAAATCAAGGTGAAATTATCACGGAAGTAGTCCATTCACTTTAATGAACCTTGAGTCATTATCATCTAAAGATCAGAAAGAGAATTAAATCACTTTCGTAGTATAACGAACATTTGTTTACATGGCCTATTACTGGATATAAATTTACTGTTCTAGCTAGCAAGCTCAACCATGATTGACTTTGTCGTGCTTTCTAACACTAGGGTTATATTAAACGAAAAAATATGTATTTCATCGACTACCTAATGCAATTAAAAGTGTATAGTAAAAGCGTTAGCTGAAGGAACCTACACATCAAAGAATATGTAGAAAGGGAATCATAGTTTACTAGTTTAACTTGGTTGACAGGAGATTGAAGATGAAAAGTGCTGAAGATACCTTTTCTGATATTTCCATGTGTCTTGCTCTTGAGTCCAGCCATCTTGCTAAAACCATCTAATGTACAAACAGCAAAATATCAAACTTTACATTAAATAGAATACATTTCTCAAGAGCAAGGTCTCGAAAAGCTATAAACCATGAAAATGAATCTTGCTCAACTAGTTTTAATTATCAACCTTCAAGATGTCACAATTAGTCTTGCTAAAAATGTTACTACATTCTATAACGGATTTGACTTCAAATGATTGCGATATCGGCACAAGATATCATTGTTTTGGTCAAATGTTTTAGTTTAGTTCGCCTTACTACAGCTTTCTTGATATATTTCCTTTTCTCAAGACATTGAAAAGCAATAAAATATGAGCGTGTTTGATTTATATTTAGAAGACTTGCACTAAAATTGAATCACATAAACGTGTGTGCTTTGGAAGTCATCACTGAATTACNGATGTCACAATTAGTCTTGCTAAAAATGTTACTACATTCTATAACGGATTTGACTTCAAATGATTGCGATATCGGCACAAGATATCATTGTTTTGGTCAAATGTTTTAGTTTAGTTCGCCTTACTACAGCTTTCTTGATATATTTCCTTTTCTCAAGACATTGAAAAGCAATAAAATATGAGCGTGTTTGATTTATATTTAGAAGACTTGCACTAAAATTGAATCACATAAACGTGTGTGCTTTGGAAGTCATCACTGAATTACTGCAAAAACGGAGGCTATGCATCTTATAATCCTTCTTTACTGAAAAAATAACAAATAGTAAACAAAAAGAAGACTGATTTGCTGCACCCATACCTGTCCTTCAGGAAGTTTTGTAAACACAAACGGAACAAAGTCTTCCCGTAGCCACTGAATAATTTTTGTTGATGGAACATTATCTGGGATCGATGCAAGAAATATTCTCAACTTGTCCAAGGTGAATCCAGGTTCCAGCTCAGGCTATGAGATAATTCAGACAATTATTATGATTGAAAATTCCATCAGTGGTAAAAAATTTGAAATTGCGTTGAAAAGTGAGAAAATAATAAATATTTTAAATTGTATTTAGGTAGCTTCATATTTTCACCGCCCTGCGGCAGCCATCTCAGTGAAAGAAGGGCAGCGAAAATTCTGAGGACAAAACATTAAAAGTGAAATTGTGTTTACAATTATGGTTTTCGAAACTTAAATATAGGTACGAAGCTACAAATTACAAGGTACAATTTGGCATACAACAAACGGAATCTCATCAAATCATTGGCTCAAAAGACCAGTTACCGAAAATTTAATACGGGATAAATATTTCGCCAGCCACTAGTCACACATAAGATCTAAACGACAAGAAAAGACAATCTACACCTTGTACCAATTCAGCAACTACCCTAATTGCCTACAGGGTCAATTTGTGTATCTAGTCATGAAGCTGAAAATGAACAATTCCATGTTTATCTTCGTATTCTAAACTTCTATATTGCTAGTTTCAGTCCGATTTCTAAAAAGTAAACCAGCAAAGACAATGATCCTTTCTCTAAAAACTTCCACATAAACTCCAGTCTATAAGTACCAGCCAACTGACCAAATTGTCTGAAGCTCAGAATTTTTATTGTCATGAAATGTTTTCTGTTGGACCATGCCATAAAATATTGCTCATGGGCAGTTATGCATTGTGATTCTAATCCTCTACCACAGTTATGAAGTTTAGGCATACCTGATGACGTCTCCAGATAACAATAGCTGCAGCAACGTCACTGTCAAAACAACTGATGACCTCATCAAGCAGAGAGGCATCTCGGAAAGGTTTCCATGCTGCAACACTATATTATAGAAAATGTATTATAGATTATAGTATAGTAGTATAGTATAGTATATAGTATTATAGAAAATAAACAAAATTAAATATGGAAAAAACACAAACGATGTGGAGCAATTACGACTTTGCTATTGCTTCTAAGTTAACATAAGTTATTAATTCTATCATGCATATGATGTATAAATGAATAATAAAATCTAAAAGCTTGAAATAAATTGAAAAATCGACCTACAAATCACTCGAAATTCTTTCAGAGGATCATTGTAAATTTTCTGAAACCATCTTTAGCGCAATCATCTATCATTTTAAAAAATCACTTGAAGTAGGCCGTCTGAATCCAATTTGCAACTTACCTGAAGTTTTTAGCGCCAAATGCCACCTCAAATGTTACAAGTCGATTCAACCCATCCAAAAGCTGCAAACAGAAGTAATCAATTCTTATCTGTTCATAACATAAACTTATTTTCTCCAAAGAAGAACTTGGTCTTTCATTTGACAGTCTGGTATGAGTATTGCCAGCTTACAACGTTAAGTACCCTCCATTCTTTTCAAGGCATATTTTGAAGAAGAAAAAACCATGGAAGCACTGCCATTCAAAGCTGGGAAAGACTTGCAGCACTATAAACAAGTTTAAGATGACCACAATGCTCAACATAGATTTGAAAAGTGGCATTTCTTTGGACAAAAATTCAACTTCGGTAGAAGGCACATAGTTCTAGTATACCAGTATATTATGTTTACAAATAACATCAAATTTATTTCATTCACAGATAACAATTTCCAATGACTAACGGAAAAGGAAGAATATGCGAAGAAAAGAAGATCTTAATTACCAGTTGAACATTTGGGGTAGATGACCATGCACCTTCTTTCGAATCGAGCTGAAATGAAAAATAGAGAAATTGTATCTTGCAACTTTCAAACAAGTTTTAAAATGTTCAAATAAGCTCCTTGTTTATCTTCTTAACACAATAGATTAAGTTGTGATCGTAAATATGCAAATGCAGTTGATTTCATCAGACATTACTTCTAACCAGAATTCCTAGATTTCGTCTTGTTGAGCTAGCTTAATATTCGCATTCTGCTAATCAGTTGCATATAAGTCTGCGGTCGCCTCTCAAGATTCTTGATATCACAATGAAGATGTTTTTTTTTTAAATTGTGTTTCAACCATTTTAAACAACAATTTTCCTTTCCTTTTTTCTTTAATTTGCAGGTCCACATCAGCTTTTAAGCTGCCTCGATTATGACCTGCGTTAACAAATAATAAATGTATGTATGTATGTATGTATGTAATTTGCGTTAATCATTAAGCTTCACCCCCTTTCCCTCTAATGTTCAACAAAGTGTCCGTCACTGCTTCACATAATGGCATTTAAGAAACGTAAGCGCATTGTCTGCTATTTATGTCTCCTTTATGCGTATCAATCTATCAATTCAAATCTTTTCTCACCGTCAAACACAGTCAAGACAACCATGAAAATGAAACTGAACTGAACTAACTGAAGTGAATTGGACAGGTTTTCGTGGAGTGCTTTGTTAACCTGTGAGAACGTTTAAATTACTAGCAACCTTTCAGCACTGTGCTTTAGCGAAATATGAAACACATGAAACATACATAACGTGTCCTACCCTACAGCATACACTCAGTACACTTACCCTCTCCTTGGCATACTTCAGAAGATCAAAAGTAGCATGGAATGTTGGCAACGCTGCGGCTAGACAGCATGTGATGATCTGCGAAGGATCCTAGAATGGTAAAAACATAGAATAAATTACCAGCAATGAAGAATTCTCGACCATTTGAAATCTTAAGCTTAGGCCAAACAGCTTAATAGACCTTCCCGAGTCTCGATTTCAATTGGATAAAGCAAAGGAAAACCTTGTCCTCCCTTGTCCTTGTCCTTGTCCTTGTCCTTGTCCTTGTCCTTGTCCTTGTCCTTGTCCTTGTCCTTGTCCTTGTCCTTGTCCTTGTCCTTGTCCTTGTCCTTGTCCTTTATCTTTGACTCCCAACGCGCTCCCAACTTATTTGAATACGGTAATCCAAAGCACTAGATTTTATAAGGGATTTTACCGCAAAGGAAATTGCGGGGATAAAAGCTTACCTCTGAGCGATTTTTGAAGTTAAATCCCTTACAAAATGAAGATCTTTATATCATCGTAAAACAACATAACAAGGATTAGGAAGATGAAACCTTGCAGCTAGATGAAACCTTGAAGATGAAACCTTGAAGATGAAACCTTGAAGATGAAACCTTGAAGATGAAACCTTGAAGATGAAACCTTGAAGATGAAACCTTGAAGATGAAACCTTGAAGATGAAACCTTGAAGATGAAACCTTGAAGATGAAACCTTGAAGATGAAACCTTGAAGATGAAACCTTGAAGATGAAACCTTGAAGATGAAACCTTGAAGATGAAACCTTGAAGATGAAACCTTGAAGATGAAACCTTGAAGATGAAACCTTGAAGATGAAACCTTGAAGATGAAACCTTGAAGATGAAACCTTGAAGATGAAACCTTGAAGATGAAACCTTGAAGATGAAACCTTGAAGATGAAACCTTGAAGATGAAACCTTGAAGATGAAACCTTGAAGATGAAACCTTGAAGATGAAACCTTGAAGATGAAACCTTGAAGATGAAACCTTGAAGATGAAACCTTGAAGATGAAACCTTGAAGATGAAACCTTGAAGATGAAACCTTGAAGATGAAACCTTGAAGATGAAACCTTGAAGATGAAACCTTGAAGATGAAACCTTGAAGATGAAACCTTGAAGATGAAACCTTGAAGATGAAACCTTGAAGATGAAACCTTGAAGATGAAACCTTGAAGATGAAACCTTGAAGATGAAACCTTGAAGATGAAACCTTGAAGATGAAACCTTGAAGATGAAACCTTGAAGATGAAACCTTGAAGATGAAACCTTGAAGATGAAACCTTGAAGATGAAACCTTGAAGATGAAACCTTGAAGATGAAACCTTGAAGATGAAACCTTGAAGATGAAACCTTGAAGATGAAACCTTGAAGATGAAACCTTGAAGATGAAACCTTGAAGATGAAACCTTGAAGAGGAAACCTTGTATCCTATCCGTGCTGAATCTGAATCAACAGTCAAACATTTCTTACGATGAAATTTGAAAAAAATTCCAAATGGCAGCCGTTTGTTGAAGTGGTGCATAAACTTGCTTGAAATAAAACAAACAACAAAGAGCAACAGGTGACATCGACTTACACTTATTTTATCCAAACAAGCCTTGAGTTCTGCGATTGCTTTTTCGTAATCTTCGACAGTTTTCGGGACTGATTTTCCCCATGGTTCAAGTTGGTCCAGGATAGCTAACGCTTTCACGCAATGGACGAGCTAAAAATTAACAAAAATTAACATCATTACGGTTCTTTTGTTCAGTCAGCAACATTCTGTAAAGAAAGCAAGAAGCCATGGGTATTTAGTTTTCGCTTTTCATTTTTAAGAAAGGAGAAAATGGCTCATAGACAGAGCCTTTATCACAAGAAGTCAAGATTATTCAACATCGACGGCAAGAAATTTACCTTAAGTTTAAACCTTTTTCGAATATTTTCTCGTTTTTCAGAGCAAAAAATAAGGAATAAGATAAATAAAAAGAATCGATTACCTCAACATCTAAATTGAATTGTTTTGCAAACTCTTCTGCTTGGTCAAATTTTTGCTTCTGCAGTAATCTCATATATCTGACAAGACGAAAAATGGAATTAATCAAAGAATGATCTTAGACCAGAAAAATCGTAAAATGTTGAAGCACAGACAACTAAAAAAGTTTCCTTGCACACGCCAATGAAACGAAAAAAGCAACATGTACCGGGTGTGTCAAAAAAGTATAAGCGGTTTGAAAAACTTTACAATGACGAATAATCCACCAATATAATCGTACTTTATGCCATTTTATAGAGAACAAGCTAACTTAGATGTTAAAATCTATCTCGCTAAAGTAGCTCATTTCGTTCCAGAGTTATCAGCAATTTAGTTTTGCGGAGCTGTCTTTGAACATGCATTTCTCAATCATCATATTGGCGGAAGGCCTTTAAGGGGGAGGGGGGTCTTAATCTTAACGGCCCAATGCTGTTAAAACACGAACATCAAAAGTCGAAGGCCCCTTACCTGCTACTTGGCAATGCTTCAGTGAGGCATCTCAATCTTATCGTCACAATATCCATATCATCGTTGTTATTTTCATCGTCATCGAACATGCTACTCAAAAAAATTAGTAATAATGAGTCTTAGGCCAGATTGCAAATAAGAAGGATCTTCGTTATTATTTATTATGGTAACGGATACAAAACTTTACACATCAAGTCGAAAGTAGTATGTTTAATAGTAGATCGTCTTAGGAAATTCACGGAGAAAAAATATCAGCCAGCGCGGAAAACTGAGCACACGATCTTTGGAGAAATCCGATAAATCCTATTTCAGGAGAACTCCAATACACCACTTCGACGAACGGCCGCCATTATGGAAATTTTTCCAAATTTCATGATACAAAATTTTCGACTCCAGATTCGGATTCAGCGCTCAAAGTATAGCCTAGCTGCAGCGTTTCATGTTCTTAGTCCTTGTTACAGTGATTTTACGGTGATATAAAGCTCTGTATGTTGTAAGGGATTTGACGGTGAAAAAAGTCTAGGAGTGAAAGTTTACCCCCGAACGATTTTTACGGTCAAATCCTTTATGAAATCACAAACATTATAGCACCGTAAAATTGATATAACAAGGATTAAAAAGATGGAACGTTGCACCCAGACAAAATCTTGAGTGCTGAATCTGAATCTGGAGTCGAAAATGTTGTATAATAAAATTTGGAAAAATTTCCATAATGGTGGCCGTTCGTCGAAGTGGTGTATTGCTAGCAAGCTGATGACAACCCGTACACAGCCGATGTTCCAAAAAGGCGAACGCCGAAAGCAAGAGTTGTGCTAAAAATTCACGATGAAAACTATCAGCAAAATCTTTACTGGTTACCAGAGCACGCAGAGATCATAAACAACTGTACCTATCATTTTTCAGGTCATCTTCAACGCCTTCGATGAAATATATTGCATCCTAGAAAACCGAAAAAGACAGTCCAATGAGAAATAAACCAGCCATGGTGAGCATATTATTGCAAATAAACAAACATAATCCACGGACTAGGGTAATACAGAAAGAGCATGCAAATAACTTTCCGTGTTATTTCTTTCCGTTGTTTATCATTTGTGAAACGTATTTCAGTTAGGCCTTGTAATAAAAGTTCCCGTTTTCAAGTAGGTTCCTATTTGAGTCCATGACCCCATTTACTTATAAACGCCTCTATTTTAAATATGCAATTTTTGCCATAAATCAAAATTTACAGTATTGCTGAGAAGAGCATTGTTTCGATTTCGATTTATTTCTGGTAAAAAAGAAATCGAATGATTCATTGCTAGAGAGCTTCAGTAGGTTCCGTTTTGTTCCTAGTCTACAAAATGTAATGAAATATAAATACGAATGACTAACCAATTGCGATTCGACCGAGGCAAGACGGGAACAGCCTGAGACCTGGAGCGTGTAGACATGTTCAAAGTTTGGGAGTGAATGCACTTGCAACAGGGATTTCTGGAAGAAAAAAGATCAACCAATCAAGAAAAGAGTAATTAATAAACACTCCACAAATCTATTTTCCAGGTAGGATAATAAACTTTCCTTTCAAAGGGACGTCAAAAAGACGGAGAACTTCTTGGCCACCGCCGCTCAATAAACAAAACTTTCCAAAAGAACTTTGAAACTTAATGTTTTTGAAAAAAATGCATACCTTGTTTTCTGCTTTCGTGAGAATCACAAGCTTTATTTCTTCCGACGAACCTCTGAACAACAAAAAGGAGGAAATATAGAAATGAGTAAGAAGTAAGGTATGTTATAATGACAACAAGGTTGTATGTTTTTTACCTTTGAGCGGTTTTCTAGCATTTTTGATATCATTACCTTTTCAAATTACACAACTTTTTGTATTTCAGCTTGTTTTGAAGTGTTGTTGTCATCATAAACGATGAAATCGAGAGACTTGTCTTTACCACCATATGGTTGAGAATCATGAACTACGATTTCCTTGAAAATTCTACTGGTTTTCCTCTATTAGTTAAAAGTTAAAATTTCCATGCCTTACATGCATCCGTTTCATAAAATGACAAAAACGCTGTAGTTTTGAAAGTAATCATAACATTAAAAGTGCTTGTGGTAAAATTGCAGTAAGTATAGAAACGGTTAATATCCATACACAACAATTTCAGAGATTTGAATCCTATGCTGATACCACTAGAACAATTCATATAGACAGCATGACGTCACAGCAGCGTTGAAAACACGACGCCATCTTGTTTTACGGTCAGAAAATTTCTATAGGTTTCTAAAGGAAATTTACGAAAAGCTGCACAAAATTGCTCTTATATTCTCCCTCGCAATAGTGAGTAGGGAAAGGACAGGTAGCAATTGTCAGCGAGACCTAAACCAAAGAAATCATTGCACGAATAAGCTTTTCTTGAAAGCAAGCCAAAAATTTAGTCCAACAAAGCTGTGAGAAACTTGCCTTTGCGACGATAATTTTGTAAACAGCGTCGTAAACTCCATCAGCTGTAAGTTGCTCGTCGCTCCTTTAAAGTCGACCTTCCCAGTAGACATTCGGCTATCTATCCGCTAAAGTTTTTGAACGATTCGAACAGCTTCCAAGCTTTTAGAATTGATTTATGTCGATAAATAAGGGAGACAATCTCAAAATCCCAGTGCGACGCTATGGTTTGTAATGGCTTCATTTACCCCAAGTCTGATTTTGGAGTAATTGAAGTAATCGATGGAGTAATCGAATTGATAAAGTCATGTGACATGTCGTCTATATGAATAAGAAATTTGTTAAAGAAAACAAGAAAACTGTCCAGATTCAATACATGAACGAAGCGATGGCTTACTTCTTTTTTGTGTCCTCTTCAACAGAATTCGTCGAGAAAAGGGTGAAGTCTTGGACTTTGATATCTTCGTAATATTTCAGTGGCGTCAGTAGGGCAGTTGACCAAAGACTTATATGGTGCTAAAATTCAAAAAGAAAAAAGCAACACTAATCACCAGCCAATACAGATTTCATTAAAATCGAGGCCTAATCAAAGTAAAACAGATGGTAAGAATTGTGTTGAATTTTCGTGTAAAGTAGTTTTGTTTTTTTATATACACAATCTAAAAAGTTACAATTTAACAAACATATTTACGAAAAACGATACCATAGGGAGCATGATGTACATGTCAACCAAGTGACCGTTACAATTAACAAAATACAAAGATACTAAAGGCTATACCAAAGTTTCTGTTGGTTTCTGTTTAAGGAGAACCGTATAGGTCGAAAAATATAGATGCCATCTGCTCGAGAAAAATTTTGAAATTTTGTGACAATTTTGCAAAGTAGTTCAGAAGTGCTGAAGAAGTTTCTGTCCTTCGGAAGAGAAGTTAAACTAGGGGTCCCATGCCTGGATGCGGCATGTATAGTAGGCCTAAATTAGCTATAATATAGCTAGAAATCTTACAAGCCTACTTAAAATATAGACTGATTACATGAGTCTCAGTTTCCGCATTGAATTGAATGATATTATGGCTTCAAACTTCTCCTTGTATGAGAGAAAATGAAAACATCAGATTAAAAAAATTGAACGAATACAAGGAATCACGTCGTAAGTCTACTTAGAATAAAGTAATGAAAAAAAAATGGCAACGATATTTTCTTATTGGCGTTAAATTTATGTTAGGATTGTAATGTAATATGAATAACATACCTCAGGGTAGTCATTGTTTTTTGCTCCCTGTGGTATCTTCCTTGTTTTGTTGTAAAGAAGTTCATATGGAATATATAAAAATAGCATACCTCTGTGTCCAGAGCAATAAAGAATTCACCATTAGGACTTATTAGGCATTTCAGGAACCCAATATCTGTGTATAGATGCACGAGAAATTAGAATTCGAGCGAAATATTGTTGGTGGTACGGGGACATGCCATTTCTTAGAGGTACGCTTTTGAAAAGATTGCGGAATTATGAGTATCATCTTCAGACCTTTGAGTAATCATGGGTGCTGTTCTGGAGAAAGTTTTTAAAAATTTAAGGTTTACAGGAATTGTTTCACAATGTGCGGAATTACGGCCAAATATTATCAAATTTGTGGAAGCATGATCCTGATATTCTAAAAAAATGTGCGGAATTATTGGTACCAGTTTCTTGGTCAAAGTGGCACGTCCAAGTCATATGATGGGTCAAGGTACCCCCCCCCCCCCCCTGGAGATAGTATCTAGACAAGATAAATATTTGCTTGAATATAAGAGGAAACCGAGGGACCCCATTGCCCCTGAGAAAAAGCAGTCTTTAAAGAAGCATGTATGTCAGTGATAGTGCACTCAAGAATGAAATAGAGAAAGAATAGCTCATAAACGTGAAATCAGTTCTTGCCATTCTAATAAACTACAAGCTGATTGTCCTAAACAGGTCAGTAAGGTCAATATCTTCAATATCTGTAATGGTCAATATCTTCTAAAACAAAACAAAAATTAAGCAAGTTTAACACAAATAAACTGGTTATTTACCTTCATTGAAATAATCAGAAGCGAAATTCACAGCAGACAATTTTCCATCTTTTTCTTTCTCCCAAACGCTCAAGCCGTACTCGCCTTGACCCTGCATAGTCAAAAAGTTGATAGTTATTATATAAAATAAACTGGAGACCCTTAGCTGGTTAGGGAAATGTTAACAATGGGAATATCCCTTCTTTCCCTGTTCTTTCAGAGCCGCATCATTTTTCTTTCGTATGAACAAACTTCGTGATTTTATAATATATTTTTCCCCAATAGGACCAGACAGTTTTCTGAGTAAGACATAACAGGAAAGATACCTGGTGAGTCAGAAAAAACAATCCCCGTTTGAAAGGCCACTGCTTCCTGGATATCAAGGCGATAATATTGGTAAATATGTTGTTTAATAGTGGACATGTTCAAATAAATTCTAAATTTTCCCTGACTGAAATCGGCCACTCCGTTCTGAAATTATGAGGGATTTTCTCAAGAAAGCCACTCCAGGAAACCTTCAAAAACGGCATAAAATCACGACCAAATTTCCGTCATATTTCTTCCTTAATAGCAATGACTTGTACATGCTTTAGCACGTGTTGTCTCTTTGGGAGAATGAAAGTGTCACCCCTGGGAACATAACAACATTATTCTCGGAGATTTTATCCTCTCAAGAGGATAACACGTGCTAAAGCATATGCAAGTCATTGCTGTAAAGCAGAAATATTTGGAAATTTTGCTCGTGATTTTAGGGCTGTTTTGAAGGTTTCTTAAAGGGGCTTTCTCCAGAAAATCACTCATAATTTCAGAACGGAGTGGCTGATTTCAGTCAGGTAAATTTTAAATTATATTTGACCATGTCAACCATAAATAATGTGTTTGTTGATATTATCGTTTTGATATCCAGGGAGCAGTGGCCTTTCAAACGGGGATTGTTTTTTCTGCCTCACCCGGTATATAACCCATAAAAAGTTCAACCATGTCTACCATTGATTGGGACATTGAAAAGCCCTGATAGAGAAAGGAAAGTTATGAAATTGAAGGAGAAATGGAGAAAAGGAGAAATGTATAAATAACAGCAAGCAAAATTATCAGAAAATTAAAAGCAATCATTAAAAAAGCACTTTAAAAACTTAAGAGGAATCAATAAATAAAAACCTACTTCTGAAGATGACAAAAAATGGTGTAATAAAATCAAACGCTGTACTTACCGAAATAAGCAATTTCCTCTGCATATCTGATTCGTATTCAACAATATGATTCAAAGACTCTGAGTGAACGAATGTGATATCAGTGACTTCGCGTGATAACTGGTCATGTATCTGCAAATTCAAATGAAAATCACAGTTAAAAATGACTTAAATAACATTGTAAAATTACCTTGTCATACTATCGCATAAGTGGAGTGAGATCAAATGCTTGGAAAATTCATGGAACAAAAAGAGCGACATTATTATTATTATGAGATTCCAAACCTTGGACAATACACAAGGGACAGAAGGTTGGCTGTGGTGGGCCAACCAACGTGCTGGATAGTTTTTTTTCTCTCTCTCTTGTCATTGTTTGTTTATCTTCTGGTATATCTTTTTTACTCTTCCTCCCATTTCCTTTATATCTTTTTGTGTTCCTTGTTTGCAATGTTCTAAAGGTTTCTTCCCTTTCTTGGTTGTCTCTAAAAATGTCTTCCGTGCTTGGACAGTGTAATATATAGTGTCTTGTAGACTGGTCTTTTTCAAGGCAGAATTTACATCTCCAGATCTTATCCCAGTATGGCTTTCTTTGGGTGGGGTCTAAAACCCCTGCTCTTGCTCTGAAGACTGCATTTGCAACTTGATGACATTTACAGAAAAATAAAACAACAAATGCACAAATTTAAAGCACAAATCACTGGTTTGGGTAAACATCCCTATAAGTGATACCTTACAAACAATAGTTTAATTTTGTATATCAATTCAAGGGCGAGTTCCTTTTCTTACAGGCACATGAAGTTTTCAGGAACAGTATATCATAAGCGAGGGACAACAAAGAAATTATCCTACCTCTTTCATTTCGGCCATGTTTCCTTCAGAAATTGCTACAAAATAACAATCATCAAATTAACTAGATTCGACCTTGTGTGGTCGTTGCAAGAAATTTTTCAAGAGCTTCTTGTAAAATTCAAATGAAGGATTATTTCAAAGAATATTAGAATTAGCAATATAATTCGTTTTGTCGCTCACAACTTCGCAGTTTCACAAAAATCGATGGTCTTGCTGAAACTAATGGAAATAACTAGTTTCAATAAAACTGAAGGGCTCGAAAACGATGATCCAGTAACTGAGCTTTTGAAGTTATTATCGGCGTTTTACAGTCTTAGAAATATTGCAAAACTACAGTACAAGATTGGGTTCTTGAAATTAGAATGAAGGAGACAGTGAAGTGAATCGGCATTTTAACTTATAGGAAGAGGTGTTAACAGGGCAATTTTGTGGCTTTGTTTAAAAGGGGACTGCAAATTCTTCACAGTTTATATTCGTCTTTCATAGGAAATCTACTGTAGGACATAACTATGTAGTTCTTACCTTGATCAAGTCTCCTCAGATCGATGTTTGTGAGTTTGGTTAATGATCCTTTGTTTGGAAGAATCTCCAGTTCAAACAGCCCTAAAAACATAAAGATAATACCGTAGTTGTCCTTTCTTTGGATGACATCGTAAAAGAGGGAAACTCTTAATCAATACAAACATTTTCATTTCGGACTGTTATCTTCCAAATAAAATTTGTTGGCTTATGAATTCCTGCCAATTTTCTAAGACGAATCTCGTTGGATGTCGATGTTAAACACCGGTTGAAAGGACAGTTAAAAGTCAGTCTCAATTATTCAATTTTGAAGCCTTACTTTTAAGTCTTAATTAAAACTTTTCGTATTTCATATTTTTATATTTCAATTTTTAACTGGGGAGGGTAGCCCTTCAGCATAAGTGCTGGTTTTCAAGGGGCCCTCCCATAAAATACTTACACAATTAAACTAATTACAATATGTGAAAAACCTAAACCAATTAAAAGCCATTTTTAAACGAATTACAATATGTGAAAAACCTAAACTAATTAAAAGCCATTTTAAGTTGCTTACCAATCTGAACAGTAGGTGAATGAACTGCAAAGTAAAAATTATTACCTTTTTCTGATTCACAGAATACCAGAGTACGGAACTGTTGGTTAAGCTCCTTACTAAGCAGACTCTACAAATAAAGATTAAATAAAGAATAAAGATGAGAAGAAAAATATTACAGATGTTTAAAATATATAAGAATTCCTCTTCATTACTCGTAAGGCAAAGCAGTATGTTTATCTATAAAAAATGAAGTATTCTACAGCTGGCTTAGGGAACTCAGTGATAAAACTACAGTGCATTTCCTTCAAACTCCTTGCCCCCTCCCCTTGCCCTTGAAGACAGACATGCTTATTCATCAAAAAGTAGCACCAATATGATTTGTCACATATAAATGGGAGTGACTGCAGATACTGCAATCTTCATTAATCTTGTTTAAACCAACCTTTGACAAAGTAACGAAACATCAATTTATGAGAGAAAAACCATATCGTCATTCATTAATAACAATTGCAGTTTACATTCACTATTGCGACTGCACGCTATCTCAAACATTTGTTATTTCGAACCAATTTCCATTTCCCTCCGTAAGGGTTTCTTATACATTCTGAAATACTGCCCGTTAACTCTAACATTCGATTTCTCAAATAGATTTCAATTTCCCTAGAGAGTTTGAGACATAGGATGTCAACTGCACATAGCAACAGAAAAAAGTACCTGGCTCAGAACGATTTTCTTTGACGGAACATGGGCCAAACTCAATACCCCTGAGCTGCAAAGAAAATAAGATAGTCAGTATAGAACATTCCTTAAATGAAAGAAATCTTTGATATTCCATAGATTATAAAAGCTATAGAAATTTCTTCAGCTAGCATGTATAACAAATGCACGAACCATAAGTGTACAAAAGATGAAATCTGCGAGGTCTGCCAGAAACCAAGTCCATCGTTTATGAACAATATGCCCAACTTTAGGTGGATCTTGTGCCCGAATAGGGTTGATTTTTGCAAATTTTTCACAGATGTTGGAGGGGCTGCCACTCCCTAGCTCATATGTGTATGACCTCTCCCTGACTGAACTCACCTCTCCCCAACTGCTATAAAGTTGCCATCTGCATGCAAAGCAATACAGTCTATGTTTGAAGCTGAAGAATGAAAGAAGTGATTGATTTAAACTTTGCAGGAATTGCGAGCGCAAAGTTTCGCTGAGGCTACCCAATATAATTTAAATGTCAAGAAACCAAATTGAATAACAGATGGTTTTAGGAAAATTTTACCAGCATCCAAAAGTGATTTTTAAATGTTTTGCCAGCAATAAAGAAAATTCATAATAGAAAAAACTGCTGTTATGATGAATTCTGTAACAAAAAGATATGGAGAAGAAAAAGAGCTCTTTCGGGATGATACCAGGTGAGTCAAAAATGGGGTGTTTGCCCGGCTGGCTATATTGTGGAAGATTCTTTACAATTGTGTTGGTTAAAAGCTATCATGTAAAACAATCTACAGTGCATAGGTGGCATTTTGATGTTTCAGCTCCTGAATACTGACAAGTCAATAAGGAATTAAAAGGAAATCCAGAGAATTGTGTCTTTATTTCAAATACATTGTATTTTCCCCACTCTCTTAGAAGATAAAGAGCACATTTGTCATTGCTCTAGGACTTGTAAAGCATGGAAATTGATTTCAGTTCTAGATTTCAGTTCTAGCAATCTTGTGAAACACGTTCTTGCTTTGCTTGCAACTATGGAACAATGTGACCAATTTCAGCCAAATAAATTCTCATTTCTAAGTGGGCCTTTCTTCTATGCGGTAAAACTGAAACAAAATATTTTGTGAAACGTACTGCAGCTAAACAAATTGGCAAACACCCCATATCTTTAATCACCCAGCACATACATTCACGAAAATGAATTAAGAAAATAAGTAGGTATCAATAATAATAATAATAATAAACTTCTTATCTACAGTTGGTACGGTAACTACTGATAGCTCGTACTCTTTAGAAGAGTGAACTAATAAAAACCAACTTATATACAACTTTGTACAGCAAACCATAATATTTTACAATCAACAGCCTAATTTACAATTGCATCCTTCCCCACCCCATGTTTTGATTTTTTTGCAAAAGGAAGGAACCGTTTTGCTGCTCTTTATCACATCAGGTATGCTGTTCCAGAGTATACTACCCCTAAAAAATCTTCATCTACATAAACATATAGAGATCATACCAAAGCTGAAAGATACTTTGTAGGCATTGCATGCTTCATCAAAAATCAAGACATTGTTGGCTATGACAAGACAGACACCAAATTGACCAGCGATTGATGAGACAGAGGGGCATCCAATAAGCTGTAAAGAAAATAAATTAACATTTTAATATTGACTTTGAATTCCTGCATTACCAAATTTAAAACACAATTCAATAAAATTGCAAGGAAATTAGATAGTGACTAACTTTATCCACTTACTTTTTTGGGTAGCAGATTATAAGATTTTTTGGGGTCAGAAATTCCATCTACTTATTCTATGGGTGCTAGCTCTCAAATTCTCAAACTTTGTAAACATAACAGAAAGATTTTTAGGGGTTGTATTCTGAATCGATATATTTTGTTGGGTTTCCCATTGGCGATTATTTTTGTTTTGGGTCAGAGCTCTGGGTTTAACCCCCTTGTCACTCATGAGCTAGAGTGTACCCCCCGGGGTACAGCTCATATTCACATAGTTGACATAGTCGTAAATCCCAGTAAATTTGAGAAAACACTGTTGATAAACTTGTATTAGATGCCATTTTATTACTTTATGCAACATGCAGCGAGAGGAGGTTACAAGAGCTGGCAAGTATTCATTTAAAAACAAATATTGGTTGTCTCAAAACGGTAACAAATCTGATCAGGCCTATACATTAGCTTTTAGCTTGAATCAATCAAAAATATTTTTAGAGTAATTCTTGACAGCGAAAAAGCCACAGAAAAGCCAAATACCAATCTCAAAATTATAGATCACCTCTTCATCTCCCTTTGGGTTTATGCAAGCAAGCGTATCTACTTGATACAAGCTTGAGCCTTTCTCGTTCCTTGGACCAAATCTCTGGGTTTCTTCTCCACCACCAAGGCCAGCATCTATGTCTAGAGTTTGCCAACCCATCTCAGGCTTTCACTCTATGTAAGGAAAAAGTAAGAAGAATACTTTTAGTGGGCAATATCATTGATTGCACTATGTATCATACATCTGTGGTAACATCCCAGGACTACCAGGGTGCATTCCATGTAAACTCCACACCGAAGGTTACGCTGATAGCGAAGTCATTTACGCCAGGAAAACAATAGATCTGTTGAATTCAATTCAATTACAATCATTTCCTATTGTTGCCATCAGATTTTCACGCCAATAAGCCAAGAAAATTTCTTTTCCACGCTAAAGATCTTCAGGCCTAAGTGCATGGAATGCACCGTGGCAGGATTGGACTGATTGGACCTCCTACCAAAAATGCACATTTCCAAGAAAAAAATTTTCTACAGCTTTGTTGGAATCTTTGCAAAATGTGCACTGAATTCAATTGGTTTCAAATTAATAACCTATTGTTTTTCTATTGTTATCACTGAAATTGCGCACCGAAGCACAACAAAGTCTCCAACCAGGTCCAGGTTTTACAGTTAACCTTCATTGGCATTATGTCGAATTGATTAAAACCTCAAATGTAACAGGCAGCATTTCATAAGAAGCTCTTACAAAAGGGAAATGGGACCTCACAAATGCACTAGCTAGTAGGGTCGATTCTCAGCGGCTTTTCAAAACACTCACTTTTTTTTAACACGGGCTTTTCAAAATGGAAAGTTTTTGCAAAGTTTACAAAATGTTACACAAAAAGCATTATGTTTCGAAAAGGATCTGTCTATTTTGAACATCTGTGCAGCCACTAACTTACTAACAATTTATCTAGGTCCTGTGTTGTTGCGTGCATGTCTTCTTTGCTGAGCTGTGACTGCCACTTGGCCTAAATTTGGTCAATGGATGTTTGAGGATGTTTGCATTGCTGCTTGGACAATTTCATATACATGTCGATAAACAACTAAAAACTAACTAACAACATGAAACTAGCAAAGTTGCATTACCTGGGAAAAACGTTTCTTTGGTGCTTTGTGGTAACGGTAGAACAAAAGACGACTTTATCTTTCTTGTCTGGAAATGCATAGACTTCTGTTTGCTTCTTGACTAGCGGGTAAATACAGNTTTTTAGTATTAGTTAATTTCGACTTTGCAATCGATGAAAAAAGAATTACAGCCATTACCTCGGTCTTTCGATTAATAAGCAGATTTCTATTAATTAGTCAATCCATTCGGTACTCTAGGTACGTCGGATTGTCGGTTTTTCTCAAGTTTTTCAAGTGCCTAACTTTTTGTCCGTTGGTATCATTGTGGCCCCATTGTGTTTGCCCCAGTAAAGAGTATTAGAGTTTTCTTTCAGAGGCAGTACCAGCCCTTGAAAAGTTTTTTGTGAACTCAAGAGGATGGATTAACAAAAGTATCTTATGCCCTTTTTGGTTCAGAACTAGACTTGCCCCAAGTCTATTTCATGAAGTCCTTCCGACCGATCCCTTTCCCATAGTTCCCGGATCCGCCATTCCGTTACGGAACAAAGGGGAAAGAGAGAGAGAAATTTCTCTCTCTCTTTCCCCTTTGTTCCGTAACGGAATGGCGGATCCGGGAACTATGGGAAAGGGATCGGTCGGAAGGACTTCATGAAATAGACTTGGGGCAAGTCTAGTTCTGAACCAAAAAGGGCATAAGATACTTTTGTTAATCCATCCTCTTGAGTTCACAAAAAACTTTTCAAGGGCTGGTACTGCCTCTGAAAGAAAACTCTAATACTCTTTACTGGGGCAAACACAATGGGGCCACAATGATACCAACGGACAAAAAGTTAGGCACTTGAAAAACTTGAGAAAAACCGACAATCCGACGTACCTAGAGTACCGAATGGATTGACTAATTAATAGAAATCTGCTTATTAATCGAAAGACCGAGGTAATGGCTGTAATTCTTTTTTCATCGATTGCAAAGTCGAAATTAACTAATACTAAAAATAAGTGAAAATCGTAAAAAAATACTTCGACCCTTCGGCTAACGAGTAGAATTCTATTCATTCAAATCAATGAAACACTCTAGGTACTACGAGTTTTTACGTAACGCCTCAACTTTTTCTGGTGCAACGGGTAGATTATTCGACAGGACTGAAACAAGGATTACAAACAAAGCAACAGACGAGTTTTGAAATGCTAAGATCATTGGAATTAAAAATATCATAGGCGATTAAAACCAAAATGCGAATATATCCTATGGCCATAAAATATCTTGATTAAATATCCTAAAATTCATTCTAAAAATTGTGCCAAATTCACGATTACCTAAGACAACAGAAGATATCCTTGAGAGTGTACAGCAAATTGGTACAAAGGTTGTCTTGGGTTGTCCCATCACATTGAAACTTGAAGAGAAAGCTAATATTTGATACAAGTGTGCGATTCTTTTCAGATGAAGTGAGTGTAGTGTTAGCGATCAGCCAGCGAATGATTACAGTTTTTAGATAAGACTTGCGAGTGAAGGATAATTTACTTCAGGTGGTGTACGGGCAATTCAATCTCAGAGCAACTCAGTCCCATTAATTTTGAGTAAAGTTTCCCATCCACATGCCATTGTTCATCATTTACATCAAAACGCTCTATGCAATCAAGGTATTGCCAATTCGAGTCCCGTCCTCCAATAATGTAAATCTGGTCATCCATAACACAAGACGAGCCTCTCCATCTTGCAACTGAGGCATCAGAAGTCGTTGCCCATTGGTCAGTATTCAAATCATATGCTTCCATTGTATTCAAACATCCATTGTCCCCACGCCCACCGATGACGTAAATTTTGTCGTTGACCAGCTCAGCTGTCGCTCCTGCGCGAGGGCAAGACATTTCTGAAAGTAACTCCCAACTTTCTTGCGCTGGATCAAATTTTTCCACTGACGCTAACTTCCAGCCACCAACGGCATATAGGCTTTTATCGTCTGATAACAGACAATGACTGTACCTATGGCGAAAAAAATAAATTCAACTACCGCCTCAGTTTTATAGACAGGTAAAGTTCATAGTACCATCCTTTATACCAAATTGTGTGATATTCTTACCTGAACTTATACGAGTTCGTGAAATGTACTATTCTAAAAACAATTACGACTAGCTGCTGTACCGAGCTCGCCAAAATCATCAAAAAGAGGTTGTTCTTTGTACCATATCCGGGCAAATGGGACAGTTCTTTGTGCTAAATCCCTTGATACCGTTCTTTATACACTTTTCATATCCATAACGTTCCCAGCAGTACATCCCAGGTACCCAAATTATACTTTGTGCGCGGCTGCAATGGGAGCTACGTTACCTTCTTGTGATTATTTAAAGACTATAAGAATTCTTGGACAATAACTGGACAATAAATTGACGCTACTGTACATCCTTCCATTTTCATCAAAATGCAATGATCGCTTCATTACGTTGCTAAAATCCTGCAAGCATCTGTTTGGAGTCCCTTGCTGTTTACATTTGATATCAAGCACTTACTGTATGTCTTCTTTACCACATCCTGAGTGTTTTTCATGGAATGGAAGAAACTGTATTATATCTTTGACCACCCTAATTAGCCAGGAACTGAGATAGACTACATAACAACATCACCCTTCTCCCCACAAAGGCAATCATTTGATACAAACAGCAATGGACCACAGAATGATACCTGTGGGAATGATACTTCACAAGACCAGTATCCTAGCTCTATCTAGCAATCTTGTAGATAGACATCAAGTATCTCATTCTACTGTACTTCTTCTACTCAACCATTCATCGCTAGATTCAAGATTTTTTACTCTCCCATTCATATTTTGTGAATTGGCTGCTTGAGTGCACTGGGGCAATGAAAAGTTAGCGGAAGGTGGAAGTCAGAAGATAAGAAGATACCAATTTAACTTACCTTGCTTCATTCAGACTATTAGTAAACTGCCAATTATTGTACTTTGGGTCATAAAATTCAGTTGTATTAAGAGATGCATAATTTCCATCCAATCCACCAGTGGCATACAACTTGCCATTTAGCACAGCTACGCCTGGTGCTTTTCTTTTTGTGTTCATTGCAGTAATAGCAGACCACTCATTTCTGATTGGATTGTAGCATTCTGCACTCTCTAGCGGCCCTCTGTGACTGTTGAAACCTCCAACAACATAAAGGCGGTCATCTAATAAGGCAGTAGCATGATCCTGTCTTGCGACTTTCATGACCTTTAAATTGTAGAGTTGTTCTTCACCAGGCATGAAGCCAAAACTTGTCTGCATGCATCTTGTACCATCATATCCACCACAGGAGAGGATCAGTTTTCTTTTATTGAGGCAGTTTCTTGGCCTTATGTGTTTTCCAACTTGCATAAGCTCTCCATCATGTTGTTTTGCAATTCTTGCTTCCCGGGCATCTTTGAAGAGCATCAAAGCATCATTGCTTGCATAAATTCTGTAGCACTTTTCCTCAAGGGATTCAAGCATTTCGTTACCTAAAAACTGAATCCTGACTTCACTGAGTAATTTCTCAAACGATTGTGATCTTTCACATGGATCATGGTCGACCCATTTATCTATTGGCTTTAAAACGTCATCTTCAGAATAAATTTCCAGTTCATCTTTTGACAAAATCTCTAATAGATGTTCCTCGGATGTCAGTAAGAACTCTTCATTGTTAGAGATAGAGATGAATTCTCGATGGAGTAGCTTTTCAGCTTTCGTAAACAAAGCTCGACAACCATATTTAGAAGCAATCTCCCTGATACCAAGGCAGTTGGTTATACACAGTACTTCAGCAAGGAAATCTGCACAAAATTGGCTCAAGGATTGCATCATTAAATACGTCGAGGCATACAAGATATCTTCGACATTCTCGATTGCTATTTCAATCTTTCCACTGTACATGTACGAGAGTATATGTTCTAAGCTTACAGCAGAGATGTTGCTTTCAGATAAATAAATTCTCCCTTCATTCTTTTCCTTCATGTCGGCAGTCAACATGGCTTGAAGCACCGGCGAGCTGCCTGCTAAAATCAGGCGATGTGCGTGAAATTCTGCATTTTCATTGATGACCACGACATCTGTGAAAGCTCTTTGCTGTCTGAATATATTTATCGATGAAAATATATTCTCTTTATGCCGCTTATCGACAAGAA
>REGM01000188.1:310496-357295 GCA_004194415.1 Aurelia aurita
ATCTGATCTTACGATACTTGTGGTGATGCAAATTTGTTCTTTCTTGTTGAACTTTCTCCAAATTTGGTATAATCATTGCCTCGCCAAGATAAAGCACAACAAGGCCTTCAAATGGCCTTAATAAAAAGCAGCAGCAAACCTACCATCTAAATTTCTTCTGATGTTGTGTTTTTAAAACCTCAAATACAACACTTTCAATGATGTAAATTTTGTTCTTTCTTGTGCAGTTTCACCGCCTGTCGTGTAAGTGTTGCCTCGTTAGTAAAAAGAATATCAAGGCATTTAAAAAGCCTTATCGAAGTAGCTGCAAACATATTCTCTATACTTCTCAATCTTACTACGTTTTGAATCGAATAATGAATGAACTGAAATGACGTAATTTTGTTTTTTTCTTGTTTGAACTGACACCGGCTGCGGTTCATGTCTTGCCTCCCTGGTACAGAGCAAATTAAGGCATTGAAATAGCCTTACTACAGATATAGCTCTAAAGAGATTCCCTATACTTCTTCTGTCTGCAATAAAACAACTTGTCCAACTGCGTCTGTTCTCGATTCACCCTCTTCCAGAACCTCCTCCTCATCTACAAGATCTGCCTCCACAGCGTTTCTCTTACGACCTCGTTTATGACATTGGTTACCCAGTGGTTTATTTAACTGGTTGAACAATGACTGCACATGTAAATGTACAGTTTTTAATGTTTCTAAGCTCGACACATCATCCACCAGCCCCCCGCATGTTGACATTAAAGTTTTTGTTTGTTTTTTCAAACTCTCAATTTGCAATGAGCTCAGTAACTGCATTTGTTCGCTGGTTAATTCTGATTCTGCTTCGTGGTGAAATCGTACATCTTCTAAAATTGCAAACTCTTCTTGGGTTTCGTTAGTTACCCCCTGATTTGTCCCGTAAAGTGAGTTTGATAGTATCATTCCGTTTACATCGGTTGACATCTCAGTAGCTGAAATACGGGGGTCATGCACAGGAAGATGTGCGGAAAGTTTGGGGACAGTGATTTCTAAGGCCTTCCAGTCTTCTTCTGTGACGACTAATCGTGTATGTATAACAGCTGGGCAACCAATGAGCTTAGAACCGCGGCACTTTCTTCGCTTCGTTCCCTCTCGCAGAGCTTTCTTGCGCGGCTTACCCCCGAGTGCACAGTTATGCAGCTGCGATTCAAGAGCTCTGTAAACTACGATCTTCCCATTGTAATTTGCCAATCCATGGTCCGTCTTTTTGTTCACTCGCTTACCAGTCCGAATTTTATAACTTGTCCCGGTCTGCAAGCAGAACTTTAGCAACCACTGTTCCCATGCTTCTTTGGAATACGGATACAGATATCCACGTGCGTAGTCCGTAGGCTTCCGATATTGTGTTTGACTCTCTGGCGATGTTCCCTCATCCCCTAACACATGCTCGTCACCGTCACTTCTACTACGAGGCTGTGAAAATACACAGTCAGCATGGTGAACGGTCAAACTCTGAAGTTCACCGAAGCATGACGGTAAATAATTTTTGATACACATTTCCTTTAAATCAACAGCTCTTTGCAAAACCGTGTTGATAACGATATTAGGTGGGTACGCATTTGGCCCTTTGTGTAGACGTTTCCGCCTGCAAGCTACGGTGCTGATACCCTTAACTTCACAATCAGCGCAAGCGGAAGCACGGACATCTAAATGATTCTTTTCCGCGCGGCAATAAGTAGTCGTGCGGCAAAACCTGAAGCAGACAACGCATCTGCCTAATACTTCAAAATGCTGACCTGCTGTGCGAGTCATCTGGCTGGATGGAATCGATGCAAGTTGTTGTAACTGGTCTACTGGTGTTACTGAAGTGAATACCTGTTGAAAAAATGGAGCAATATATCAGTCGATTAATCGATCGAAGAATCAATGGACGAATCAATAAATCAATAAATCAATCAATCAATCCACCAATCAAGCTTCAAGATAATTTGCAATGAAGGTAAGCATGGGTAAATCACAAACAGTGTTTTTGATTTAGCTGTAACATTTCCGAAGGAAGACGACCAATCACTGATCTCTAACAAAGTTAAACGACCTTAACTCGTTACAGTGAAGCTCGCATAAGTCGAATCATTGCGAACCAAGGAATACTATCCAACTTATGTTAACTCCGACTTCTGCAAATTAGCTTGAAAGAAACTTGCGGATGGGACTTCCAGGTTCGTCCAATTTTTTCTGACTCATGCGAGTCCGTATAATTATCTCTAAACTGCCATGATGCATCGTTACCATTGCTGTTTCAGCAACAACAAGGATATGCAAACACTTTGTTTCGAATAAACGAATTTCTCTAAAGTCCGTCTCAAATTAGATGTCACGTGAAAATTTCCGCGAAAATTAAATTAAAGTGTTTTCCATCACTAATTTTGCGTTATCGCAAATCTCACGTGACATCAGTGACATCTAATTTGAGACCCTTTGAGACAGACTTTAGTGCAATTATTTGAAAATAATCGCCATTTGTTCTTTTCCAATGTTTATATTTATGTTCACAAATTTTCAGTGCATCACCTAGCAAAGTTCTATTTTCGTATATCTTCTTTCAAAAATAGACCATTTGGGGTGTCACTTTCTAAAGAAGAACGCATCTTAAATCCCTAAAACTTGGAATTGCTTGTAGCTTATTCTCATTCTTCATTTTCTTCTTAAAAAACGTGAGTCATCTGTTGACGTCTTCTTGACTAGCGTGTTCCTCCAAAAACAGCCTCTTACAACAAGGATAACGTGGTAGTCACTTACCTGAGAGTTTCCCGCTATTACCAGCGGGGATGATATTGGTACAGCTACCATGCGAGGAGCCAATGGCCTAAGTGGTGCTGCAGNTTCAGTGCATCACCTAGCAAAGTTCTATTTTCGTATATCTTCTTTCAAAAATAGACCATTTGGGGTGTCACTTTCTAAAGAAGAACGCATCTTAAATCCCTAAGACTTGGAAAATTGCTTGTAGCTTATTCTCCTTTTCATTTTCTTCTTAAAAAACACGAGTCATCTGTTGACGTCTTCTTGACTAGCGTGTTCCTCCAAAAGCAGCCTCTTACAACAAGGATAACGTGGTAGTCACTTACCTGAGAGTTTCCCGCTATCACAAGCGGGGATGATATTGGTACAGCTACCATGCGAGGAGCCAAAGGCCTAAGTGGTGCTGCAGCGGGATTTTCTTGTTTTGGCTCCTTTTTCCTTCCCTTCCCGCGTCCTCTACTACGTCCTTTCTTGGGCTCTTGCGTTGTAACTGGCGCACTGTTATTTTGCTGAATGGGGTTTGCGGATGAGGTGGCGAGTGCAGCTTGGATATTCCCATTTGTTACGAATACCTAAGAAATAAATCAAGACAACAGCATCAGTGAGGTGTTCGAATGTTTCTTTATCTACTAGATATAGGCTGTAAAACTGCAAACAGTTTTGCAATGAAGTTCCTGCTAATCGTTAGTAAAGACACAGGCTCCAACAAAATTTCAGATTAATCGAAAAAACTTGGGCGATGAAATTTTTGATCAAAATTTTGTAAAGTATTTTGGCAGAACAAATTTCGGCCTAAGTTCTTGCGAATTTTGATAAAAACTTTTGCAAATTTTCCGCCACCATCAGATTTTAATGAATAAATTATTGGCAAGAATCCGCAAGAATTTTGAGTGAAAATTTTCACATCAACATTTTGTTCTGAATGTGATTTTGGTTCCATTCCAACCATCACTACATCATTTCTCTAAAATCTTTCACTAGAAGTTTTAATGGCAAATATGTTATTTAATAGTAGATCTGTTCAAATAAATTTCAAAATTTAACTGACTGAAATCGGCCACTTTGGAGAGAATTTTTTTTGAGGAAACCATTTCATGAAACCTTCAAAACAGGCCTAAAATCAATATCAAATTTTCCTGATATTTCTGCCTCAGAGCAATGACTTGAACATGTTTTAGCCCGCGTGTTATCCTCTTGGGAGGATGAAATTTCCCATAATAAGTTTGCTATGGTCTGTCTTAGGGATTGAACTTTCATCCCCCCAAAGGGCTAACACATGCTAAAGCATATACAAATCATTGCTGTAAGGCAGAAATATTAGGGAAATTTGATTGTGATTTCAAGGCCGTTTTTAAGGTTTCTTGAAGGAGCTTTCTTGAGGAAATCCCTCATAATTTCAGAATGGGGTGGCCAATTTCAGTCACATCAATTCTAAAATTTATTTGAACAAGCCCACTATTAAATAATATATTTGCCAGTGAATATTATTGCCTTGATATCCAGGGTGCAGTGTCCTTTCAAACTGGGATTGTATCTTCTACTCACCTGGTGTTTTGCAGCTCCCTATCAGCATACTCTATATTATGGAAAGATTCAAAAGCTTACCTGATTTCCACTTTGAGAAGTTGGAACTTGTAACAAGACAACTTGAGCTGTGTTTTGCTGGTTCAGATTTTGCAAAGCATTGACATTAGGAAGTTGCGGTGTATTGATGATGTAATGTGTCCCTTGTGAGAGAGAATCGAGAAGACCACTTTGTAGTTCATTTGCATTCACTAATGCATGTCCAGGAATATTATGTAACTGGCTTAGCGACTGCGCATTCAGATATGTTGCCTGTGATGCTGAAACTGCCTCTGAAGATGTTGCTAGAGTTACAATTGTCTCGTAGACTTGCTTTGCAGCCTCGTGTATATCATGGCTTTCCTGATTGTTTAACAATTGCTGTTGTTTGCCCTCTTCTGCATTTGTTGTACTGTCTGTTGTCTCTGTCAGACTTTCTTGGTTGATGTCCGTTATCATAGAAGGACCTTGAATCTCAGTGTAAGTTTCCATGGTTTCATTTAATGAACCAGCAGCTTTAAAAGCCTGCAAAATGGATTAGTGAATCAATCGTTACCTTTCACAGTACCATTAACCAAACTTGGTGATCATAAAAAGTCACAAAGTACAATTTAAATGGATAGTCCTTTTACTTGAAAATGCTTGATTTTTCAGGGTTTTGTTTGTGTGTTGCATTTCAAACCAAACATAACCAAAAAGCCTGCTTGGCAACATTTTGCTACATAAAACAATTATACTTTTGCCAATTCATATCTCAAACGTACAGTATCAATATGAAATTGAGCTAAGAATGGATAATTACTCTAACTAAAGCTATCATCAGGGAATTTTAACCATGATCATTTGGATTCCATGATAAATTGACCAATCAAATCAATCATGAAAAAATTCTATGGTGACTAGGGGTGTGCCGGATCAGGGTTTTCAGAATCCGGCCGGAACCGGACTTTCCGGCCAAAATTGGCAAAATCCGGCCAGATTTCTACGTATAATCTGACAAAAGCTGTATAATTTTGTGGTTTATGACAGCAGTAGGGAACTGCAGAATATCGTTTAAAGTACCATAGCAAGAAGTTGGTATAACAAAAGATCCGTTTCATTTATCCCTGTAGTATAAATCTATTGGTTTCAATAAATCTATTGGCTTTGATCTTATCTGGCGATTCGACGAAACCAGTGTCATATGAAAATATTTAGCAATTGGTTCAGTGTGTGAACAATAACTGTGTGTGACAAATGTATGAACAATAACTTAGATTTTAGTAAGAGGTAATTATTAATGACCAATTATGATGATTTTGCAGAGATTCGCATGTTTCTAGGTCACAAATAATTGTCTTTCCTGCTGTTAACTTGAAATAAAAAAATCTGGCAGAAGTCCGGCAAATCTTATCAAAATTCCGGCCGGAACCGGATTTCTTGTCAAACTGAAAATCCGGCCGGACATCCCTAATGGGTACTTAAACTGCAGAGATTGCACATTTTTTCCTTAATATTGACATTTTTTCCTTATATATATATTGTTTACTTTTATTAGATAAGAATGTTGTTTTTTGCATAATTGTTAACTTTTTGAGAACTTAGCACTACGCGAGAAATTTATATTTATGATGTCAAATGAAAACTTTGTCCTGATGAAAGAGATTGCCACTTTCCTTAAAAATGCTTTCGCATTACATGAACAGTCTTAAGTTGTTAGCACTAGTATGATTGTTTTTCTTTTTCCCTTTTTATCGTTGTATCGTAAATAAATGAGATGATGCTCGTGTACTATGTAGCAATCTTTTTAAATGAAATGAAATGTTAATACCACTCACAGCGGGAACTCAATGACTTGATGCCTTTTCCCGCTGTGAATGGTGGAGGTAGTTGTATTGTAGTTGAATTTAATTAAAAATATAAAAAATAAATATATTTAGCGCAATTGTGTATTACTGTATTTATTATCATATTTTGCATTAATTGAAGCAATCATCATTGTTTGTCTTCATCAAAACCAAATCTATTTATCTGGAAGATCAGTCACATGAAAGTAAATTTGATTTAAGGACATTTGCACATTCACAACTCTGTAAAATGAAATGAAAAAAGTATAAATAATGTCAGTTACCAGAACTAACCTCACTTGGTGTGATAACGACTAAACTATCTTCAGTTCCTGAGTGATCTTTTCTTTCAGTATTCGGGTACATTTGCTCTTGATCGGTATTCATTGCAGAATTCTCTTTGTAAATCTCTGGTGCATTACTTTCTATTGTCTCTCTGTTGTTTGCTAATGATGTTATTGATCCCATACCTCCATCTCTCTCAATCTCAGTCACGACAACTCTCTGATACGTTTGGTCCTGAATTGTTACTGGAACAGCAATCATAACTTCTGAACTGGCATTCTCTGTGTCTTCTTGCATGTTGGTCTGTTCACAATAGCTGATGGCTATATCTAGGGACCTGTAAATGAAAGGAGCGTCTTGAGTCGAGACCACACTTTTAAGCCATACAAAGTTCTGAATTTTCTTTCAGTGATCACGCAAATGACTTGGTAAGATTTAAAAAGTGCATGGTTTTCAATCCTTACAAATGCATTCTTTTTGTTGTGAAAAGAGCAGGCTTTGCAAAATAAATTCCAGGTGCACAACAAAGAATGCAGACAGGCATGCAGGCTTCCCCACCCAACCCACCAAGGGATAGCTGAAAATTTCATGTTTCTTCAGATTTACCAGGTTCCTCTGACCTCCTTGTTTAAACTCTGATCAGCTGATTGTTATATCTAAAAGTACAATGCAGAGAAACATAGCTGATCGATATTTTGGGGTCAAGACCAAAATTATCTTATAGGCCTAGTCTAGTCTTCTCCTTCCTGGAATAAAACTCTTCTTGGTGTACGATTACACCCACCCATTTTTCCGTTCTCGCGGCATCTAGTTTTTTGTCGAGTTTCTTTTTTGAAGAACACTTAGGTTTGGAGGTTACTTTTTAGGGAGTAACGGTACTTACCGAATAGTCTCAAAGCATCTTTAACCCTTGTTGGCTTGTTATGGCAAGTTGTGTCGAAGAAAGGAGATGCGGCCTTCCGAGTCCTCTTTGAGATTTTTTTGATTACATCTGGTCCGAATATTCTTTCATTGAAGTGCATGCTGCCTCGCAGCGACCGATTCATCGATGCAAGAATTTCGCCCGATTTTTTACCATCATCCTTCGTATTGTTTCATGCGGCGAGGGAACTAAGATTGCAAAATGTTTCTTCAACAAACATGTTTCTTCAGCAAAATTACACTTGGAGAAAAAAGTCATCTTACGATTTGGAGAAACTACGAACACGAATCGTGTCTAATTTTTGTGTCTGTACTGTTCATCTGTTCACCTATGAATACAATAGTATGGTCATGGAACCATGGGAAACTCCAGCCACCCCACCTTTTTACAATGTTTGAACCCATCAAATGACTCTTCAAGCTTTAAGTATAAATTTGTAAAGTAACCAAGAGATGTATAACTTACTAAAGATAACAATATCTCAAGATTGCAATTGTGAAATGAACGTTGATAAATAAGAATCCTGTGGGAAATGTATACAGTAGATTTATCAGTCTACTTTTGGCATATATCAATGTCTTCTGTTAACGATCCTCTCTCGCAGGCACATTTGAGAGAGTTGGCTACCTATGTTTCTGGGAATATTTTGCAGCCTGCTATTTCTACATTTGGGGCTTGCTAATTGGCCGTAGAAACTCATCGTTTGCAATAACTAATCGCTTTGTACTTGCGTGTCAATCAATAGCAATGAATGCTAGCTCGGCAAATGTTGCCGTGCTACTGCTACATTTCAGGACCTTAGAAGTTGCATACATGAAGCACTTCCCAGATGCGTCAAATTCAATTANTAACGATCCTCTCTCGCAGGCACATTTGAGAGAGTTGGCTACCTATGTTTCTGGGAATATTTTGCAGCCTGCTATTTCTACATTTGGGGCTTGCTAATTGGCCGTAGAAACTCATCGTTTGCAATAACTAATCGCTTTGTACTTGCGTGTCAATCAATAGCAATGAATGCTAGCTCGGCAAATGTTGCCGTGCTACTGCTACATTTCAGGACCTTAGAAGTTGCATACATGAAGCACTTCCCAGATGCGTCAAATTCAATTAGGTCGTATCAACCAACCTCAAAAAGTCCTAATGTAAACAGGGATCCAGTAACAATAGCATCAGTTGCCTTTGATTGACACGCCAGTACAAAGCAACTAGTGATTGAAAACAAAGGGATTTCTACGACCATAAATAAAGCCGAATGGAAAATATAGCTTCAAACCTACGTCGCTAACTCATTCGCTGTGCATGGGAAAAAGGGCTCATGTGTACTGTCCTCTGCGAGGTTTGGACCACGGAATCACGGACCAAATAACTGCGGAACATGCGGAACAAATAAAGAAACCTCGCGGAGTAGAGTAGCTCATGTGCATGTATCGAAAGAAGAAGAAAAATAAACATCTGCCGCTCGGATTTTATTATCATGGCTCAGAAGCTGAACGGTAAACATTACAATGCTCAGCTTTTGAGCCAGATCTGAGAAACTTTTCCATACAAGCAAACAGCAACCTCGATTCCACGGCTATCAGTGTTTTCGGCCTCCCTTCTGGCCGCCCATTGTTACCCTGGGTTCGAGGTTGAGCAAACAGCAAAAAAGAAGACGTTATCGTCAAGATGCATGTTATCAAAAGCTATTAAATACTACGATAGAAAGTAGCCACGTGGATATATCATTACCATTGCTACGAGTATCTACATCTTTTTGTTTACTTTATCCAAATCTAAGACAAGATTAATATTACATCATAATCATAGGCATTAAAACCAAAATATCATTTTCGTTATCAAAAACACATGTTTCAAGTGATTCTGGCGTCTACAAGCGTACGAGATTTCGGTAAGAATAAATGTGAGAGCAAAGGGATTTCTCCAAGATTTCAGAGATTTCTTCGGAGTGATATACCCCTCGATAAATCCTACTGGATTTGAGCATTTGAATATCTCTTAACAGTTCACGAATTAGGAAAGAGAATAAAGCTGCTAGTATAGATAGAGCCTGTAGTTTAAAAAAATCCCAGTTTGATTTCAATCTGGAGGGATTTGATTTTGATGTCAAATAAAGGATTCTGCCTCTGGGGAATTCTGAAAAGTTTTTATTCCTATAGAGATAATGTTATGCCCCTTGATATTCGATTTTCAATTGGGGGCCCTGAAAACTATCCAACCAAGGCTAAAACCAGCTCTTTGCCAACATAAAGAATTCTTCTAATATTATTTAGAGACAGCGCTTGAGCATGTATTACTATACAGGAATGGAGTTGCAACATGATACAACTGCTGGAACTCGACGCTGAGATTTGCATTCGTCAAGGCGGAATTATCTACAGAAATCAGTGCAATATGCGCCTAAAATCACAAACTGCCAACAAATTAAGTTTAAATAAATATGAGACTAGATGAACATAATAATGCTCTGTTAAAATCTTGTGGCATAACAACGACGATTAATTTAGTGCTCTTCATAAAGATAAACCAAAGACTTTATTCCAGAAAGTTCTAAATACCTAAAACTTAAAATCTAAATCAAATAATATTGTGATCTGCTTTGTTTAACTAAACAATATTCTCTTAAATGTCAATAAGGATCCAAGATATAGGCATCTGGAAATGTTACTGCGTACCAATTTAATGCAATTACAGAGCTGAAAACTCTCATCAACTAAATTGGTCTAAAAATTTGATTGCAAGCAATCTTTCGTCGTCCCAAAGTCCTTTCCTTCGCAAGTTTTAAATTCCTTGAAAGTGGGAAAAGCCAAAAATAGCGAATTTGCACGTTTAAAAAGACCCTACTCCTTTTAATTACAGTTAATGTTAATTTTCATAAAGATAATTACTTTCGCTCTTCATGCCAAATTATCCCCCATCATTGAGGTCCCTATGTTAGCGACCACACTTCGATAAACAAAATGAGATTTATTGGTCAATGAAATTATTGAAGGATTCGAAAACTTCGTTTTTCCTTTGTTTGCAAGTTATTTGCCCAATTTTCCGAAGAAGCACGCGAACTTCTTTGTCCGAAGTTCATCCGTATCCGCAANAAAGCACAACAAGGCCTTCAAATGGCCTTAATAAAAAGCAGCAGCAAACCTACCATCTAAATTTCTTCTGATGTTGTGTTTTTAAAACCTCAAATACAACACTTTCAATGATGTAAATTTTGTTCTTTCTTGTGCAGTTTCACCGCCTGTCGTGTAAGTGTTGCCTCGTTAGTAAAAAGAATATCAAGGCATTTAAAAAGCCTTATCGAAGTAGCTGCAAACATATTCTCTATACTTCTCAATCTTACTACGTTTTGAATCGAATAATGAATGAACTGAAATGACGTAATTTTGTTTTTTTCTTGTTTGAACTGACACCGGCTGCGGTTCATGTCTTGCCTCCCTGGTACAGAGCAAATTAAGGCATTGAAATAGCCTTACTACAGATATAGCTCTAAAGAGATTCCCTATACTTCTTCTGTCTGCAATAAAACAACTTGTCCAACTGCGTCTGTTCTCGATTCACCCTCTTCCAGAACCTCCTCCTCATCTACAAGATCTGCCTCCACAGCGTTTCTCTTACGACCTCGTTTATGACATTGGTTACCCAGTGGTTTATTTAACTGGTTGAACAATGACTGCACATGTAAATGTACAGTTTTTAATGTTTCTAAGCTCGACACATCATCCACCAGCCCCCCGCATGTTGACATTAAAGTTTTTGTTTGTTTTTTCAAACTCTCAATTTGCAATGAGCTCAGTAACTGCATTTGTTCGCTGGTTAATTCTGATTCTGCTTCGTGGTGAAATCGTACATCTTCTAAAATTGCAAACTCTTCTTGGGTTTCGTTAGTTACCCCCTGATTTGTCCCGTAAAGTGAGTTTGATAGTATCATTCCGTTTACATCGGTTGACATCTCAGTAGCTGAAATACGGGGGTCATGCACAGGAAGATGTGCGGAAAGTTTGGGGACAGTGATTTCTAAGGCCTTCCAGTCTTCTTCTGTGACGACTAATCGTGTATGTATAACAGCTGGGCAACCAATGAGCTTAGAACCGCGGCACTTTCTTCGCTTCGTTCCCTCTCGCAGAGCTTTCTTGCGCGGCTTACCCCCGAGTGCACAGTTATGCAGCTGCGATTCAAGAGCTCTGTAAACTACGATCTTCCCATTGTAATTTGCCAATCCATGGTCCGTCTTTTTGTTCACTCGCTTACCAGTCCGAATTTTATAACTTGTCCCGGTCTGCAAGCAGAACTTTAGCAACCACTGTTCCCATGCTTCTTTGGAATACGGATACAGATATCCACGTGCGTAGTCCGTAGGCTTCCGATATTGTGTTTGACTCTCTGGCGATGTTCCCTCATCCCCTAACACATGCTCGTCACCGTCACTTCTACTACGAGGCTGTGAAAATACACAGTCAGCATGGTGAACGGTCAAACTCTGAAGTTCACCGAAGCATGACGGTAAATAATTTTTGATACACATTTCCTTTAAATCAACAGCTCTTTGCAAAACCGTGTTGATAACGATATTAGGTGGGTACGCATTTGGCCCTTTGTGTAGACGTTTCCGCCTGCAAGCTACGGTGCTGATACCCTTAACTTCACAATCAGCGCAAGCGGAAGCACGGACATCTAAATGATTCTTTTCCGCGCGGCAATAAGTAGTCGTGCGGCAAAACCTGAAGCAGACAACGCATCTGCCTAATACTTCAAAATGCTGACCTGCTGTGCGAGTCATCTGGCTGGATGGAATCGATGCAAGTTGTTGTAACTGGTCTACTGGTGTTACTGAAGTGAATACCTGTTGAAAAAATGGAGCAATATATCAGTCGATTAATCGATCGAAGAATCAATGGACGAATCAATAAATCAATAAATCAATCAATCAATCCACCAATCAAGCTTCAAGATAATTTGCAATGAAGGTAAGCATGGGTAAATCACAAACAGTGTTTTTGATTTAGCTGTAACATTTCCGAAGGAAGACGACCAATCACTGATCTCTAACAAAGTTAAACGACCTTAACTCGTTACAGTGAAGCTCGCATAAGTCGAATCATTGCGAACCAAGGAATACTATCCAACTTATGTTAACTCCGACTTCTGCAAATTAGCTTGAAAGAAACTTGCGGATGGGACTTCCAGGTTCGTCCAATTTTTTCTGACTCATGCGAGTCCGTATAATTATCTCTAAACTGCCATGATGCATCGTTACCATTGCTGTTTCAGCAACAACAAGGATATGCAAACACTTTGTTTCGAATAAACGAATTTCTCTAAAGTCCGTCTCAAATTAGATGTCACGTGAAAATTTCCGCGAAAATTAAATTAAAGTGTTTTCCATCACTAATTTTGCGTTATCGCAAATCTCACGTGACATCAGTGACATCTAATTTGAGACCCTTTGAGACAGACTTTAGTGCAATTATTTGAAAATAATCGCCATTTGTTCTTTTCCAATGTTTATATTTATGTTCACAAATTTTCAGTGCATCACCTAGCAAAGTTCTATTTTCGTATATCTTCTTTCAAAAATAGACCATTTGGGGTGTCACTTTCTAAAGAAGAACGCATCTTAAATCCCTAAAACTTGGAATTGCTTGTAGCTTATTCTCATTCTTCATTTTCTTCTTAAAAAACGTGAGTCATCTGTTGACGTCTTCTTGACTAGCGTGTTCCTCCAAAAACAGCCTCTTACAACAAGGATAACGTGGTAGTCACTTACCTGAGAGTTTCCCGCTATTACCAGCGGGGATGATATTGGTACAGCTACCATGCGAGGAGCCAATGGCCTAAGTGGTGCTGCAGNAAATTTTCAGTGCATCACCTAGCAAAGTTCTATTTTCGTATATCTTCTTTCAAAAATAGACCATTTGGGGTGTCACTTTCTAAAGAAGAACGCATCTTAAATCCCTAAAACTTGGAATTGCTTGTAGCTTATTCTCATTCTTCATTTTCTTCTTAAAAAACGTGAGTCATCTGTTGACGTCTTCTTGACTAGCGTGTTCCTCCAAAAACAGCCTCTTACAACAAGGATAACGTGGTAGTCACTTACCTGAGAGTTTCCCGCTATTACCAGCGGGGATGATATTGGTACAGCTACCATGCGAGGAGCCAATGGCCTAAGTGGTGCTGCAGCGGGATTTTCTTGTTTTGGCTCCTTTTTCCTTCCCTTACCGCGTCCTCTACCACGTCCTTTCTTGGGCTCTTGTGTTGTTACCGGTGCACTGTTATTTTGCTGAATGGGGTTTGCGGATGAGGTGGCGAGTGAAGCTTGGATATTCCCATTTGTTACGAATACCTAAGAAATAAATCAAGACATCAGTAAGGTGTTCGAATGTTTCTTTATCTACTAGATATAGGCTGTAAAACTGCAAACAGTTTGCAATGAAGTTCATGCTAGTCATTGGAAAAGGTTCCAAAATTTTTTTGGATTCATCGAAAAAACTTGGGCGATGAAATTTTTGATCAAAATTTTGTACAGTAATTTCGGCAGAAAGAATTTCCGTCTAAGTCTTTGACAATTTTGATAAAAACTTTTGCAAATTTTCCACCACCATCAGACTTTTGATGATTAAATTATTGGCAAGAATTCCCAAGAATTTTGGGTGAAAATTTTCACATCAAGATTTTGTTCTGAATGTGATTTTGGTTCATTTCTAAGCATCGCTAGATCATTTCTCCAAAATCTTTCACTAGAAGTTTTATTGGCAAATATGTTATTTAAAAGTAGATCTGTTAAAATAAATTTCAAAATTGATCTGACTGAAATTGGCAACTTTTTCATAAAATTTTTAGGGAATTTTCAAATTTTCCTGATATTTCTGCCTTAGCGCAATGACTCCAACAAGTTATAGCCTTGTGTTATCCTCTTGGGAGGATGAAATTCCCCATAATAAGTTTGCTATGGTCGGTCTTAGGGATTGCACTTTCATCCTCCCAAAAGGATAAAACATGCTAAAGCATATACAAGTCATTGCTGTAAGGCAGAAATATTAGGGAAATTTGATTGTGATTTTAAGGCCGTTTTTTAAGGTTTCTTGAAGGGGCTTTCTTGAGCAAATCCTTCATAATTTCAGAATGGAGTGGCCAGTTTCAGTCACATCAATTCTAAAATTTATTTGAACAAGCCCACTATTAAATAATATATTTGCCAATGAATATTATTGCCTTGATATCCAGGGTACAGGTGCAGTGTCCTTCCAAACTGGGATTGTATCTTCTACTCAGCTGGTGTTTTGCAGCTCCCTATCAGCAAACTCTATATTGTGAAAAGATTCGACAGCTTACCTGATTTCCACTTTGAGAAGTTGGAACTTGTAACAAGACAACTTGAGCTGTGTTTTGCTGGTTCAGATTTTGCAAAGCATTGACATTAGGAAGTTGTGGTGTATTGATGATGTAATGTGTCCCTTGAGAGAGAGAATTGAGAAGGCCACTTTGTAGTTCATTTGCATTAAATGCATGTCCAGGAATATTCTGTAACTGGCTTAGCGACTGCGCATTCAGATATGTTGCATGTGATGCTGAAACTGCCTCTGAAGACGTTGCTAGAGTTACAATTGTCTCGTAGACTTGCTTTGCAGCCTCGTGTATATCATGGCTTTCCTGATTGTTTAACAATTGCTGTTGTTTGCCCTCTTCTGCATTTGTTGTACTGTTTGTTGTCTCTGTCAGACTTTCTTGGTTGATGTTAGTTATCATAGAAGGACTTTGAATCTCGGTGTAAGTTTCCATGGTTTCATTTAGCGAACCAGCAGCTTTAAAAGCCTGAAAAATGGATTAGTGAATCAATCGTTACCTTTCACAGTACCATTAACCAAACTTGTGATCATGAAAAGTCACAAAGTACAAATTAACTGGATAGTCCTTTTACTTGAAAAAATAACTGTGTGTGACAAATGTGTGAGCAATAACTTAGATTTTAGTAAGAGGTAATTATTAATGACCAATTATGATGATTTTGCAGAGATTCATATGTTTCTAGGTCACATTATATGTCTTTCCTGATGTTAACTTCAAATAAAAAAATCCGGCAGAAGTCTGGCAAATCTTATCAAAATTCTGGCTGGAACCGGATGTCTGGTAAAACTGAAAATCTGGCCGGATTATCCGGCTAGCCAGATATCTGGTACAACCCTAATGGTGGCATATTTAGCACAATAGTGAGCATAGGTTCCAAATCTTTAAAAAGGTTGGTGTAAAATTCTGTGACCTATTTCTTTGAATGGGATGGCTTGAAGAAACTTTAGCTACTTTGTAATAATTCTACCGTTGGACGTTTAAGATATCTTCAATATTTTCAGAATTACAGTGCTTTTCTTCTTTTTTAAGAATTCAAGAAAAATTTGAAAAAAACTTAAAACCATCGTACTTTCTAAACTTTTTGAGGAAACATTGAATAGTTTTCAAGAAAAACATAGTTTATGAATGTCTACAATATGGTATCAAGCAAAAGTCTTTCACTCTTCTGGTTTGCAATTTAGGAATTTGATGATGTCACATCCTCAAATGAGATGAAATATGAAATACGCTGTAATTTCGAAAATATTTAAGATTTTTTAAAAGTCCAACGGTAGAGTTATAGCAAAGTAGCTAAAGTTTCTTTCAAGCCATTCAATTCAAAGAAATAGGTCACTGAATTTTACAACGACCTTTTTACGCCAATTTAAAGATTTGGAACCTATGCTGCAATAGTGTATTACTGAATTGATTATCACATTTTTCATTAATTGAAGCAATTATCATTGTTTGTCTTCATCAAAACCAATTTTATTTACCTGGAAGATCAGTCACAAGAAAGTAAATTTGATTTAGGGACATTTGCACATTCACAACTCTGTAAAATGAAATGAAAAAAGTATAAATAATGTAAGTTACCAGAACTAACCTCACTTGCTGTGATAACAACTAAACTATCTTCATTTCCTGAGTGATCTTTTCTTTCAGTGTTTGGGTATATTTGCTCTTGATTGGTATTCATTGCAGAATTCTCTTTGTAAATCTCTGGTGCATTACTTTCTATTGTCTCTCTGTTGTTTGCTAATGATGTTATTGATCCCATACCTCCATCTCTCTCAATCTCAGTCACAACAACTCTCTGATACGTTTGGTCCTGAATTGTCACTGGGACAGCAATCATAACTTCTGAATTGGCATTCCCTGTGTCTTCTTGCATGTTGGTCTGCTCAAAATAGCTGATGGCTATATCTAGGGACTTGTAAATGAAAGGAGCGCTTGAGTTGATACCACACTTTTAAGCCCTACAAAGTTCTGAATGTTCTTTCAGGATCATGCAAATGACTTGGTAAGATTTAAAAAGTGCATGCTTTTCAACTGCATTCTTTTTGTTGTGAAAAGAGCAGGCTTCGCAAAAAGTGCACATGGAATAAATTCCAGGTGCACAACAAAGAATGCAGACAGGCATGCAGGCTCCCACCAAGGGATAGCTGAAAATGTAATGTTTCTTCAGATTTACCAGGTTCCTCTGACCTCCTTGTTTAAACTCTGATCAGCTGATTGTTATATCTAAAAGTACAATGCAGAGAAACATAACTGATCGATATTTTGGGGCCAAGACCAAAATTATCTTATAGGCCTTCTCCTTCCTGGAATAAAACTCTTCTTGGTGTACGATTACACCCACCCATTTTTTCGTTCTCGCGGTATCTAGTTTTATTGTCGAGTTTCTTTTTTGAAGACCACTTACGTTTGGAGGTTACTTTTTAGGGAGTAAAGGTACTTACAGAATAGTCTCAAAACATCTTTAACCCTTGTTGGTTTGTTATGGAAAGTTGTGTCGAAGAAAGGAGATGCGGCCTTCCGAGTCCTCTTTGATATTCTTTTTGATTACATCTGGTCCGAATATTCTTTCATTGAAGTGCATGCTGCCTCGCAGCGACGGATTCATCGATGCAAGAATTTCGCCCGATTTTTTACCATCATCCTTCGTATCGTTTCCTGCGGCAAGGGAACTAAGATTGCAAAATGTTTCTTCAACAAACATGTTTCTTCGGCAAAATTACACTTGGAAAAAAAAGTCATCTTACGATTTGGAGAAACTACGAATACGATCGTGTCTATTTTTGTGTCTGTACTGGTTGTTACCCCCAATGAAACCACCAGAACATGGTCATGGAACCTCCAGAACCTCCAACCACCTCACCTTTTTACAATTTTTGAAACCACCAAATGACTCTTCAAGCTTCATGTATGAAGTAACCAAGAGATGTATAACTTACTAAAGATAACAATATCTCAAGATTGCAATTGTGAAATGAACGTTGATAAATAAGAATCCTGTGGGGAATGTATACAGTAGATTTATCAGTCTACTTTTGGCATATATCAATGTCTTCTGTTAACGATCCTCTCTCGCAGGCACATTTGAGAGAGTTGGCTACCTATGTTTCTGGGAATATTTTGCAGCCTGCTATTTCTACATTTGGGGCTTGCTAATTGGCCGTAGAAACTCATCGTTTGCAATAACTAATCGCTTTGTACTTGCGTGTCAATCAATAGCAATGAATGCTAGCTCGGCAAATGTTGCCGTGCTACTGCTGTGTCAAATTCAGTTAGGTCGTATCAACCAACCTCAAAAAGTCCTAATGTAAACAGGGATCCAGCNAGTCTACTTTTGGCATATATCAATGTCTTCTGTTAACGATCCTCTCTCGCAGGCACATTTGAGAGAGTTGGCTACCTATGTTTCTGGGAATATTTTGCAGCCTGCTATTTCTACATTTGGGGCTTGCTAATTGGCCGTAGAAACTCATCGTTTGCAATAACTAATCGCTTTGTACTTGCGTGTCAATCAATAGCAATGAATGCTAGCTCGGCAAATGTTGCCGTGCTACTGCTGTGTCAAATTCAGTTAGGTCGTATCAACCAACCTCAAAAAGTCCTAATGTAAACAGGGATCCAGCAATAGCATCAGTTGCCTTTGATTGACACGCCAGTACAAAGCAACTAGTGATTGAAAACAAAGGGATTTCTACGACCATAAATAAAGCCGAATGGAAAATATAGCTTCAAACCTACGTCGCTAACTCATTCGCTGTGCATGGGAAAAAGGGCTCATGTGTACTCTCCTCTGCGAGGTTTGGACCACGGAATCACGGACCAAAGAACTGCGTAACATGCGGAACAAATAAAGAAACCTCGCAGAGTAGAGTAGCTCATGTGCATGTATCGAAAGAAGAAGAAAAATAAGCATCTGCCGCTCGGATTTTATTATCATGGCTCAGAAGCTGAACGGTAGACATTACAATGCTCAGCTTCTGAGCCAGATCTGAGATACTTTTCCAACAAGCAAACAGCAAAAAAGAAGACGTTATCGTCAAGATGCATGTTATCAAAAGCTATTAAATACTACGATAGAAAGTAGCCACGTGGATATATCATTACCATTGCTACGAGTATCTACATCTTTTTGTTTACTCCAAATCTAAGATAAGATTAATATTACATCATAATCATAGGCATTAAAACCAAAATATCATTTTCGTTATCAAAAACACATGTTTCAAGTGATTCTGGCGTCTCCTAACAACCGTACGAGATTTCTGTTTTAAGAATACATGCGAGAGCAAAGGGATTTTTCCAAAATTTCAGAGATTTCTCGGGAAAGCAAAGGGTATACGTCGAATATTGTACAAGATTTGTAGGAGTGATATACCCCTCGATAAAGCCTCAAAAATGTTAGTTTCCCTTACATATTGACGAGTCGGCAAAGAGAATGAGGCAACATAGGGCCTGTAGTCTGTGCGAGAAGGACAGATTTCGTTTCTAACCAATAAAATCTATGCTACTATGCTACTATTTAAATCATCATCAAACAGACGTAAGTATGAAAAAGCCAAGGTTCATTTCAATCTGGATGGATATTGACTTTTTATTTTAAATAAGTGATTCTGCCTCTGGGGAATTCTGAAGATTTTATAATATAACTTCTATTAAGGGGTAGCTTTAGAGCATTTTATTCCTATACAGGAAAGGAGTTGCAACATGATACAACAGATGAAACTCGACGCTGAAATTTGCATTCGTCAAGGCGGAATTATCTACAGAAATCAGTGCAATATGCGCCTAAAATCACAAACTGCCAACAAATTAAGTTTAAATAAATACGAGACTCGATGAACATAATAATGTTCTGTTAAAATCTTGTGGCATAACAACGACGATTAATTTAGTGCTCTTCATAAAGATAAACCAAAGACTTTATTCCAGAAAGTTCTAAATACCTAAAACTTAAAATCTAAATCAAATAATATTGTGATCTGCTTTGTTTAACTAAACAATAAGATATAGGCATCTGGAAATGTTACTGCGTACCAATTTAATGCAATTACAGAGCTGAAAACTCTCATCAACTAAATTGGTCTAAAACTTTGATTGCAAGCAATCTTTCGTCGTCCCAAAATCCTTTCCTTCGCAAGTTTTAAATTCCTTGAAAGTTGGAAAAGCCAAAAATAGCGAATTTGCACGTTTAAAAAGACCCTACTCCTTTTAATTACAGTTAATGTTAATTCTCATAAAGATAATTACTTTCGCTCTTCATGCCAAATCATCCCCATCATTGAGGTCCCTATGTTAGCGACCACACTTCGATAAACAAAATGAGATTTATTGGTCAATGAAATTATTGAAGGATTCGAAAACTTCGTTTTTGCTTTGTTTGCAAGTTATTTGCCCAATTTTCCGAAGAAGCTCGCGAACTTCTTTGTCCGNTCTTCGTGATTTTTCGCTTTATCATTTCTCGGAGTCGCTCCTTCGTTGGATTTATTAGAGCCAACACTGTCCCTCTTTGGGGTAACTATCACTTCTTGGGATACAACTGTCCTTTGCCGTCGGCTCGCTTCCTCGTATGGTGGCGGTACAGGCACTCGCGCCTCAGGTATATTTCTAACAGTTCCCACGCTCTCTCCGTCGTAAAATAAACCACTACTAGTCTTTCTTTGGGAACTCTGGTCTGCTTCAGGAAGATCGTTTGGTTGGCTGTTCTCTCCTGGTTGGTAGAATATGTTTGAACGAGCAAGAAGCGGTGAGCTACGAGCCCCACTTTGCTCCGCAGGCCTATCACCGAGCTCAGCTTTGGGTGTGCTGTGTGGTGGGTTCATGTTTTGTAATATTTCTGAATGGAATGATACCTTTCTTGGTTCGATTGGTTTAGCATCTTGGTACTAAAAGGCAAATAGCATTATGGGCTAGTCTTCACTTTAGCGGACCAACTTTCAGTATCGGCACGGTATGTGTCATGGGGTAAAGGTTAGGGTTAGGTTCTGGAAAAGGGGTTTTTAGGGTAAGTTAGGGTAAGTTAGAGTTAGTTAGAGTTAGTTAGGGTAAGTTAGGGTAAGTTAGGGTAGGTTAAGGTAAGTTAGGGTAAGTTAAGGTAAGTTAGGGTTAGTTAGGGTTAGTTAGAGTAAGGTAGGGTTTAGTTCGGGTTAGTAGGGTATTTGGTCAAATACGTTCCCCAAAGATATGACATAAAGCTGGTCCGCTAAAGTGCAGTCGTCGCCATTATGTAAAGAAATAATGTGAAAGAAGATGCCATTGCTGTTGCTACTAAATTCAAAGGCCTGATTTAAGAAGGAAATTATTTTCTCCTTTACATGTTTCCTTATCAAATTCCAAGCACTGCATTGGGTCACAACATAATAACAGTCCTTACATCAATCTAACAATTTTCCCAAAATGAACTGTGTACAAAAATAACTTGCAGATTCGAAAGTATAGAATATTGAAACTGATATTTGGAACTTGGACTCAGAAAGAATTAGGCTTTCCAATGACCTAAAACCGACGTCCATAATGCTTCAAAAGAGTCGCAAGAATTTCGGAAGGAATAAATGCCTTCTACGATATTTGCCCGAAATGTGAGACTTAACACAAGACCAAATTCGGCGTCATAAAAGTTATTGTTCCCGCCTTCACTGCGAACAATCTTGGTAATGATATCATCGCATATTTTTCGAATGAACATTGTTTAGACAGATCTTAGCTACTATTACAAAGGAATGCGTACAAGGAAAATCGAAAAAAGATGGATAAAATGTACAAAGACAGGTAGCTTTAAACATAACACATGTTCGAACCTACCACGACAATATCTCCCTCTTCATTGTTCTGTGATGCTCTACTGGCCTTTCGGACAGGAGGACTCTCCGGCAGAATCTTTTTAACAACGCGAACCCTTTGCAAAGGACTATTCTTCGCTCTTTCACGGTAGTCAATAATTCCACCGGCGGCTTCATTTTGTGCACCGACACTTGATGGGTTACTCCCTGTAAGATAAGAAATATTTAATAATATTGGAGTAGCGTTTGGCTGCGCGGTTGAAATTTAGCCCTAAAAATTCCATTGTTTCAAAGAACTTTGAAAATTTGTTTGCATGTACCGGATGTAAAGTGAACCAAAAAAGGGTTTCTTGCTATTTAACAGTCCATAGAAATTAAACCACAAATTAAAAGTTCTAAAAAGCCATTCCCAAGGCCTTTTCATGCAATTTCATAACTTTGAAGCACGTGCCCAATCCAACTCCTTCGGAACATGTCTCGAGGTATCTTGAGTATCCTACAAACTACCATCCACTTACATATAATGAAATGTGTGACTACTCTTACAAAAGAAATGTTTTCGCATCTAAAAACACACACGACTCCCAGCGAGTTTTCAAAGTTGGACGCTCTGAAAACTATCCTTCGGCTTTCATCTTTATCAGAGGGTCGCCATAAACCCTAAAGACTCAATACAATCCTAGTTTGACTCCTTGCAAGTCTGATACATTGCTACAACTACTCACGCGACAACAACGAAACTATGCATTCAATTCAAGGAGTGCAAGTGAATGGACTTTTATAGTGAGTCGATCAACCAATGTACTCACCCGTGGATCTGCTACTTGCGACACTACTCTTCCGTGCACTTGTACCAATACTCATACTGTCCCCGTCATTTGTGCCAATCGATGATGTCCTTGAATCATCAGCTTGACGGGCGTTTGCAATCATTTCCATACTATGAGGTCTATGTAAAGTTCTTTTTCCGGGTACCACGTACATTGCGGACGGGGGTATGAACTCAGATTTTGGTCTGGCATGACGATCTCCACTTTCACTGCCTGCAAATAAATATGATAAATAGCCTTTAGGAAAATGTTGACAGTTAAATTTCTATCCAGAGGAGAGTTGAAGTTTCAAAATCAGACTTCGGGAATCGCGATTTTTTTGACAAATTGTAAAATTCTGTGTTAAATCTACGATGTGAAGTAAAAATGTTTGGTCTTAATACAAATAAATACATACATAAAAATAGATACATAACTTTCTTATATAATAGCAAATAACATCAACAAAATTAGAAGCAAACTAAGGTGGAATATAGCTTCACACATGGCCTAAACAGTCAATATCATTGCCGTATGAAAGGTTCTCAATAACCTATGTATTTATAATTGGTAGTGGTAATAAGGTCTGGTAATGCGGTCTCTGCATTGAGGTCAAATGCATACTTTAATTCAGGCAATATAAAATAGAGACAAAATCTTCAAATCTGGAGACAAAAAACCAATATGGAAGCATTTTATATTATTACATTTTTATTCCCAGTTTTCTTTCAATTAATATCCAATTAGCCCTCACGTTGGAAGATGGCCTATGGTCCTCTATTCCTTTTCAGGATCCTTTTCGCATACATTCCCCAGAATACGATAATTTTAGTACGTACCAGAAGATGGGCTATCTGTGGGAGGGGCATAACTTTTAGGCCTTCGAAAAACCACGTTCTCTATCGGTGAGCCAATACCAGCATCTAAGAGGTTTTCTTTGCTTCTTGATAAAGCGGTTCTGATTGGTCCAAACGATGAAGTGACAGTTGATGAATGCAAACTGGCCTCATCATATGACCCATCTCGTTGATGACTCCACTCATGAGAAGGACTAAAACTTGAGTTTGAATCGTCTGAGAACATATCTGTGTTGTCAGGAGAACGATGCATCCTAGTCAAAAGAACGTTGTTCTTTCCATCTTCCCTCTTTTGCTGCAAGGAAAAATGTAATCAACAGTTGCAAACAATGGAAGGCACCAAATATACCATGGAATAATGTTTTGTGTCGAAATCTGCAGCAGATTGAACAGCTCGTTTTGGCAGCATAGCCTCCAAATCTTTAAAAAACATTGCACGGATGGTTAATGCATCTTTCGTTTTATTTTATGTCTTGAAAGGAACTTCAGGTACGTTTCTATAATCCTACATGCAGCACTTCTAATATCTTGATTATTTTCAGAATTACAGCGGTTTTCTTTCTATTGAAAGAACTCTTGAAAAGTTTTGAAAAAAATTAAAATAATCGTAGATCCTAAATAAAAATACGAAAAACGGTACAATCTTCAAGAAAATTATAGTTTATGAAAGTCTATAATTTGGCTGCAAGCAGAAATTTGTAGCTTTTCTAGTTTACGATTTAGAAATTTGATGACGTCACATTCTCAAAACTGGCCCAAGCGAAGAAGACGCTGTAATTCTGAAAATAATCAAGATATCAGAACTGCTGCAAGTAGGATTATAGAAACGTACCTGAAGTTCCTTTCAAGCCATTAAACCAAACAGAAGATGCATTAACCATCCGTGCAATGTTTTTTTAAAGATGCCAAAGATTTGGAGGCTATGCTCGTTTTGGCTGTCTTTTTTTAGAAGTGGAACAAAGTAATTTTTGACTAATTAGTGATTTCTGACAGAACTAGACTTGCTCCAAGTCTATTCCGTGGTCTATCAGCGCTCAATAAAACATAATAACCTCTGCGGGGGCGTAAATCGTGACTAGGACGCTGCGAAGGAGAATTCTAAGTGCAAAGAACTAACGCATGCTAAGTTATGAGAAAATTTTCAAAAATTAAGTTGAAGCTTCATTAAGACAAAGGACGTGAAATTTTATTAATCGGTTGGATGATGTTGTTAGTATGGTTTTTTAAACAAATGATACCCTTTTGGACTCAATCGGTATATGAAGATAAGCGAAAGGAAAATGATGTAAATAAAACCGGCTTACCCCTTTTCGTAGTCCAGCTTTCTTCATTACTTTATGTGCACCACGGACAAATAAATTTTTCCTAAGAGATAAAAAACAAGTTGTTAAGCTCAGATTCACAATACGAAAGAGTATACTACGAATTTCGACAGAGTAGCATTCAGCAAAATGGCAGCTCGATGCTTTTCAGCTCAGTCCCAGATTACTCATTATTGAAGCAAATGCTGGATTCATGTATCTCTTATTCTGTGAAAAGAACAGTTGGTTTGGTTTTGTGAAAAGGGTATTTTACCGTTGCAGCCGCGGTTATGCACGTTATTTCACTGCAAATTGCGGCAAATTCATGATATGGAATTAGGCTTTAGCAAGAAAATACGATAGAATTATATAGCCGTGTAGCTTGCTCTTACTTTTTAGTTTGGTTTGCATGATCCAATAAAGCTTTGTTGGCTGCACCTACTCGGTCCATCAACCTTTCTTTATCCCTCTCCAACATATAAAGACGATCACTGTAAAATAATTCAAAGTATGAAGATTTAGTGATTATTCTAAAATGAAACCCAGTGCCACAACAATCAAATTCCATCGGAATTTCTTCGCAATGTTTTTGACAAGGCAAAAATTTGACAATGTCAGTTTGAGAAAATAGGGCATTTTGGCTAGACAAGCCCCGTTTTGTTGGGTTTCATAAAGCTCCAGTATTATTAGATCTTTTAGCTACTTCTGTTACAAAAATAAAATTGAGTCAAACTAAGATATATGGCGATTCTCTAAATTATCCCTGCGGTAGTTCATTGAAATTTTACAATCTAAAAATGGCAATTATTTTTACACAATGTCAGAAGTGCATCTGAACACTCTCCGTTATCACTATATAAAAACATCAATTTGCGCTTGGCCAGTTCTCACAAAAAAGCAAATTCCATTCTAAAAGTCATCTTCGCTAACACTAAATTGGTTCACTGATATCTTTTGTTGATTCAGAATTTATGTCGTCAATTAATCCTTTGCCATAATTTGAATTAAAGAAAATATGAAAATCAAACTTACGAGAAAGCACGTTCATCTTCCAAGAATGTGTCCCTGCTCTCCAATGTTTTCATCAGCAATGATTGGTTCTGCAAATACAATCATAAATTAACATGTGAATGAATCACAGGCATTTGAAAATCAAAGTACTGTTTCTTTTGGCACTAGCCTTACGAAACTCGTCTGATATGTTCCCAAACAGACTAAAAGAAATTTGACTTGTAAAAAGAAATCTCCTGGAAGGAGCACGTAACAGTAAAATTAAGCAGTCTTAATGTCTCGTTCAATTCCTACCCTGACCATCCCCCCCCGGGACACCCCCGGGCATTTGCTCAAAAAATATTCCCCGCCCCCGGGCATTTGACAGTAAATTTTTCCCCTGCCCCCGGGGCCTTATACCACTTCAGGAGCTTTTCCTTTTTCAGCTACTCGGAATATGGCATTTTTTCCGTGCCCGGCCCCCGGGCATTCCCCACAAATATTTCCCCCCCCCCCNCCCGGGCTGCCCGGGGGGGGGATGGTCAGGGTAGGAATTGAACGAGACATAACAATAAATTGAGGAAAAAGAATATAAATAGAAAAACAAAGGTAGGAAAATCCGTGCGTATTGTGAAAAATCAATTATCGTTTGACGAATGACAAATTTGTGTCAATTCTGAGAGACAACAGAGAAACTGAAGAAATTGCTGCAAAATAGCAGTACTGCAAGGAATATCTAAGTTGCTCCACGCTCAAGGTGCCAACAGTTTCTTATAAATGGAAACGATGAAAAATAAGTGAGGAGTGTGAAAAGTACCTGGCCTAGCAGTTTGTTTACTTGGTCCATCAGAGCTCGATTCTCTTCTTCGAGTGTGCTATTCAGTTGTACGAGTACCTTTGGATGAAAAAGAAAAATTCGCCTGTCAGTTTAAGAAAAATAGAAAAACGATCTTGCGCTGACACTTCCTCCTATGGTAAGGGCGAGAAGATATTACTAAATATTTCCTTTCTACCTACTTTTCAAAGCAAGGCTTACGTTCCTCGATTCGTGGATGAGATGTGTATTGATCTCACATCGACCCTCTGAGAATTTATTTCTAATTATACTATAGATAAAAGTTCCTAATTTTAGAAAAGGACAGCTATCTGAAATTCTTCACTCTCGAGGTTTTCGAAAAATTAGCAAAAATCTTTAAAAAGTCCCTTAGATGTAATGTTTGGAGTTAGAATTTAAGCATCAAAAATCTCTTACCTCACATCTATGAGCTATTTTGGTAGCTGACATATCGAGGTCTTTGTAATGTTCTTTAGCGTCGTTCATGTCTTCTTGTAATACGTCGTAATCAGATTTCAGCAGATCGAGGTCACTTCTAAGAGACTCGTTTTCAGTTTGCAATGAGGCATTCTTGGATGATATCTCCTCGTTCTGTTGCATAACACGCTTTTTCTAAAACGAAATAGTAAGGTCAGTATAGAGGCTTCTGGGAAACCTCAAAGCAGTTTGGCAACAATAAAAACAATGCAATGAAGATATAAAGGCTATGATATAGCATTGAAAATCTCGGAAAAGGGACACCTCGAACAAAATTGCATGGCTAGATACAATAGAGGTGTGATTGAATGATGAAAAAGAAACAGCAAAATTGACATGCTGCGAAGATTTGGAACAAATATGAAATAGATTTGCCCTTTAGCAAAACGTGACTTTCTAACGTACTGTTCCACTATATGAATTACACCCTTCTCTGGAATGAGAGAAACTTCAGTCTAGAATAACCCAATCAAATTGCAGAAGACACAACGCTATCGTACATCGCATTGTTAGGTATTTTTATCTGTATGAATGTATGTTCACAATTCTTTTAGAACAAATTTTATGTCCAGACAAAAAAGTAGCAAGCTCATCATTCAATATTTATTAAATCCTCTTGTTACATCGGGTAAGGCATTAAAGTGGCTTGAGCTACACTTATTTTATGTTTGTCACATTTTAACCAATCAAACCATGCAAGGTTTCGATTGGCACGTGTGTAGCTTATTGTGTTCTTTGTGTAAATTGTGTTCTATTTTTAAAAACCTCTATATTCAAGATGGTGATCATATGGGTAAAAGATAGCTCAAAACCATTTATGTACATTTATGTATTCCCTTTCGAAATATGATGTAGAATTAGTCGAAATTTTATCCCTTAATTTTTCCTTCAGACTAGGTTTTTAAGTACGGAAATATTTCTGAGATAGACTACAAGCAAACAGTGAATGACAATGTACATACCTCTTTTTGCAGCAATTCTATTTGATCTTCTAAAGCCTTCACCTGTCCATCGGTCAAAGGTGTCTGCTTAGTTGGGTTAGATGAATGTGTTTCACTGTAAGGAAGCATAATATTCAATAATGACTAGCTTGCAAGACAGTCTTTTGCTATGTTTTAAATAAACAAATGATTTGAGGTACAGAATTTAAAAATAGCCTTAAATTAACGGACTCATCGTAATCGTTTTCTAATAGTAATAGCCTGCAGGATTTAACAGTTTTCTCCCTGGTTACACGTTAATTTTGTTGTTATTCTTTTACAGGAGTTAACAGTTTTCTTTCCACAGGTTATAGTGTCTAATGTTGCGTTTGTGCGTTAATTACGATGAGTCCGTTATTTAAGGCTACTTTTATGTTTTAAATGTTTATGTCGCTTTCAAATATCCAAAACTGGACTACTTAATGTATCCGTGTACAAGAAAACCATTAATCCTATCCTATACAATGATATTTTGTGTCAGTGACTAAAAAGACAACAGCAAGAGTTTAATAAATTAGCAATTGCAATCTTAAACCCTAATAAAAAAAGTCAAGGTGTGATGAGTAACGTAATAAGAAATCGACATCCAGTGATGAAAATAAGCTTTGAGAATCCAGGAAAAATTTGGATTCCACAATAAACTAATTTCTAGATTTGTCAACAAAGAGCATCACAAACTAGAAAATTAAAGAACTAATAAAGAAAAAAAGAATATGTACTGAAATAAAGTCGGATGCGTAAAGGAGACATTCCGTAATGCAGAGAAGATTGTGCGCATGCAATGATTAACAAACAAGGTTAAATCATTATATTGGTTAATGCTAGTTTACATTTGTGTTAGTTTTCTTTGTACAGTGTTATTCAAGTTAGCTGCCTAGTGAAGTTAGGATGGGTTTTTGATGGTCGACACAAAGTGTAGGGATGTAAAAGATACAGTAACAAAAACACATGATTTTGATCATCCCAATCCCAGTCAACGTTAATTAAGGTGGTTACGAGTTTTACCTTTGTTACGTCCCCGGAATATTTTACGTTATACCTCATTCACACTGGGAAGTTAAATCAGCTTAAGCCAAACCAGATTATTGACTCGAGTGTTGCGTTCTAATTGGTCGATCCAACAAATCGAATTCATTTGATTGGTTGAATTTTAACCAGGTTTAGATAAAGCTGGTTTGACTGTGTCAGTGTGAACGGGGTATTAGACAGTTTGAAGTTTAGCTTGTTTGGAACTCGCCACTCAACTAGAGAACATAACATTGGTCGATAATAGCTCAAAAAAGATGGTCGAGGAAACAACTGTTCACGGAATGCTACAATTGTTTCTTTAAAGAAAATTAGACACGAGTTAAAGAATTTGAAAACTCCCCCTTCCATTTGAAATTAGACAATGAGAGAGCTGGATTATGGTTATATTCTTAACTTCTTCGAACTTTTTAATCATTAGTATACGGTCCTTGGAGTCATATAAATTTTGTAGTTGTAACATGCTCTCACGTTCGTTAATATTATTCGTTAGTACAATTCACATGTAAGATCTCGTTCGATACTGGTTGATTAGGTTAAGTGTGATTAGTGTATAGAGACAGGTTAGTGTGTATGATAATGCGATTGCGTAATTCTAATATATGATCATCGAAAATAACCAATTTGCATCATATTTCGGAGCGAGAAACGTCAAGTCAAGGAAAATGTTGGTCACACTGTCAATTAAATTATTAGTGTCCTAATAAGGCCCGGGGGGCCGGAAAATATTTCGAAGTTTATTAAAAAGGGGGACGTCTATTTGGTGCTGTAGAACAAGGCCTTTCAGAGACATTTGCTCTGGTGTCAATTTGCTTTGTTTCATCAAAGGCATGGGAACAGTACTTGCCCGAAGAGCAACTGAACATCCTGGTAAAGAGACTACAAAGTTAGATTGGAGAAAAGTTTTGGTTCTTCTTTGGGAAAAAATTCTAGATACTGCGATTGGAAGTGCCAACTACCACAGAAATCAAAGAAATATAATTTTGGTTCTCAAACAACCATTGAATACTTCAAACTGGTTATTTTCGATGATCATTTAAAAATTAGTTAGATTCAATAAATTTAGATTGATTTAATATTTAACATACAACTGGTAAATTTGATGAGCCGTTGGCGCACGTTTGATGTAAAGCTCTGTCCTGAAAAGTAGAGAAAATGAAAACACGGTTCAGATTCCTGCCCTAAAGATGCAATAATTAAAAACAGATTTCTCTGCAAAACTAGGTAAAACCAGAATCACGATAATAAATTGAAGAAATTAAACTTGCTGCAAAAGGGAGCAACTATTTAATACCTAGTTTCTGAGCAAGGATCCGTTAACACGATGCCGGACGACTAAAAGAATTACTTATAACCTAGAGGGAAACTTTAAAGAAATTAAAAAGATTTAAAGACCGACCATTGACCAGCATGCTTTGCGTGAAGTAAGTGATTTTGCTTTCCACAGCTCCGTAGTTTCTGACTGTCAGAAAGTATTGAAAAACAAAAACAAACGATCGCAAAGCATGCGTGTCTTTAAGCTAACACTTTTCAAACATGGACTACAAATAACTGTATTAAGAATACAGTAAAAACCCTCGCAAAAGAACCTACATTTTTGCAAGTCAGCCTGAATTCTTAAACAATGAATACAATGGATTGGTTCTTATAAAATGGTAGACTAATTGGACAATTTCAGCCTGCAGGTTCTTAATCCTCTAGGTTCTTATACGCGGGGTTTTACTGTAGCATTGTTTTGGAGCACGTCAAATCTTAGACTCTTGGTTAGTTTTTCATTTTTTTTAAATACCCTTGAATTTCAAGTACAGTCAAACAAGGTTTTTAAATTAGGATGAATAAGATACTTTTTCCTGCGGGTTCTCATAGTCTCAATTTCTCTCTAAAATTTTCATTCAACTTTTTAGCTAAACGTTTATAAAAATGGAAAAAGGAATACCTGGCTCTCTTTGTAAATTGGACTTTTTCCGTGACGTTAACCGCCTCTGTTTCTGATCTCTGGCGAAGTTCATCTAACTCCGCAGCAAGGTGATTCAACTCCTGCAAAGAAAAAGTCTTGCTTTTATATTGTGTCTATTTAGACTATGAGCAAAACTCGAGGGAAAATGAAGAACTTAGCGATCATATTCTAAGCAAGTTTTCTTAACTAAAAGCAGCAAAATATCCCTGATTTTGACCTTGCAGTTAAAAAAATAGAAATTACAGAATCAGAATTAAAAAAAAAAGAATTTGCCAAACTCAAACAGACTAAAATTATTGATCCATACCTCTCTAAGTCGAAGCTCATTTGCTTGGTATTCTTTGAGGCTAAAGATGACGAAAAATACAAAGATTAATTTGTTACCCATAACGTGAAAGAAATTTTTCACAATGGAAGGACAATATATAAACTTTCTTGGTTATGATACTACATGAGATTTAAATCTCAATAGTGGCTGCAACGGGTGCGAAAGTGATAGAATAAAACAGAAAATCACAAGTTTCTGGTTACTTCTATGATCAAGCGATGGCCGATTTACTGAGAATGTAGTCTTTTTATTGGCCTCAGAACGTACTCCCTTTCTAGGTCTCTTTCTTGGGTCTGGTCTCAGATACTTTGTTTAGCTTGCATTATCTTGATATTAATATCTATAGCTATGTCAGTTGCCAACGTAAAATAAAATGATGATGATAATGATAATGATGACTTCGTACATCAAAACATGGAAGATTGGAACATGACTCATTCCATACCTTTTCTCCAGACTTAAGATCTTCTCCTTTTTCAAGCCAAGCTCACTTGCTAGATTATGATTCTTGCTTACTGCTTCTTCCAACTGCGATTTCAAAGAAGTTATCCTGCCTACTTTCTGTTTTATTGATCCCTTTGCTCTGTTTAAATCTGAATGTGTACCCTCGATTCTGAAATTTAAATGATGTGCAAAAATGAACATAAATTCTATCTCAATCAAAAGCTTACTTTTAAATACCCATTGCCAACCATGATCCTTTGCGCGCCGAATGAAAAGCAAAACAAACAGAACCTATGCCAGAAACGACTTTCATATCATACGAAAGTCGACTTTGGGGCCGCAAAGGATCATGGTTAGCTATGCGTCTTTAAACGAAACATATAATTTCCTGTTATTTAAAATCATCTCTTTACTGAAAACAAACAATTTCCATATCGAATAGCACAAGATCCAACCATCTTCGGCATTGTGATGTACTGATGTTAGGACTACCCGTGAGTACTCTCTTCGTATACCAGACTCTACAAAATGTGACAGAAATCGCTTGAGCGTAGAGTCTTTAAGGCCGACCCCACTTGCAGTAGGTTTGGTCGGCGACCAGCACACTTGTCTAATGCGCATGCTCTGTTATTAGAGAGCATGCGCACTAGACAAGAGCGCTGGCCGCCGACTAAAACTACTGCAGTGGAGGTCGGCCTTAAAGGCTCTTGAGCAACCGCCATGCGCTCTGACAGTTTGTTTGGTTTTTCGTTGACTTTCATGCAGCATGAAATTAGGCCACCTTTACAAATAGGGCTGCAATGCATGCCGGTTGCCCAAGATCCTTTAATGATTCTCAGCGAGATAAAATTCCTCCACACTGGTTATCTCTCGAGACGCAGTATTCAACCACAGCAAAAAATACTTACCTCGTTTCCATATGAGCGGCATCCTTCTCATATTGTTCAATAGTTTCCCGTAAATATCCCATCTGACTGTTTTTCTCATTCAGAATATGATTCATCTTATCGTGGTCAGTTTTTGTCAGTTTCAGTTCTTCGATCCTAAAAAACAAATAGAACATGAATTCACATTTTATTCCTAGGATACTTTTGTTTGTTTCCTGTTATTGGTATTTTTGAATTGGACACAGGAGGTGCAATAGACTTACATCGAAAAATTGACCAATGCATTAGTTGGTCACATGAAATCTCTTCAAACATAACAGTGAAGTATGGGCCTGACATTTACCTTCTCTGCAAGTCAGAAATAATTCCATCTCTTTCCTGCATTGATAATCTCATCTTGTGCTTTTCTGCAGACAAATCGTTGATTCTAAAAAAAAAGTAAACAATAAGAGAAGACACAAACAAACATAAGACACATTTACTGCTCAGCATAAATTGTAAAATAAGGGAACTCCTTGGTAAACATAACACAAAACAGAAAGCCATTAAATGGTAATAAACCTTCTTAAACCTTCCATTGATCCTGTGGCAGTTTTTACCGCAAGGAATAAAACAATCAAACAGCCTTCCTATCTTCAAAAAACAAATTACATGTTGGAATGGTGAAAAATGCGACTGTAGGCTCTGCAAAATATATATCCCAAAAGTTGGGNCATTATTTATATGATTGTAGATTGTGTATATTGTAAATAGTAGGCCTTAATTAGCTCTAATTTAGCTATTCATTTTTTTCTAGCCTACTTTAAATAGATATTTAATAATAATAATAATAATCCAATGAGTAGATTCGTTATAACAAAAGCGACAATAATCTAATGCGGACGGATCATAACGAGATTGACTATCTATCCATGCCTTGCTAGGATCCAATCAAACTTGCATGGCAATAAACCCCCATTTAGACTGTCTTCTTTTAATTTCGAATGGGAATGCCTAGCTGTAAATATTTGTTTCTGTTGGTTTACCGTAACACTTAGGTTGGGCATTGCCTTTGGGTTGACAAGCACAAAGCACAATTATAAAATTACGGAGCCTATAGGTATAGACCATTCCGCAGTCGAATGCGAAGTCGCCGTTCGCGTTGCATCTCGGGATCGCATGGGGGTTTCGAAATTGGATTCAAATTCGAAAGGACATACGATACCGAGATGCAACCCGAACAGCGCCTTCGCATTCGACTGCGGAATGGTATATTACAGCATCCCTGTTTCCATAGGTCCCACTCATAAGAGCTGGAATATCCTGGGATACATATCTGATATGTCCAATACGAAATATTTTCAATGCCTTTTGAAGCAGTTGTGCACGACTTTGGCCTCTTAGCAACCTGTTAACTATAGCTGTCTTGGCGTTCCTTTAGGAACTTCCTGTAGTTAAGCCGTCTTAAGTAAACTATACACAGAAAATGGCTTAACTGTGCGTCCTATCTTTACGGCTCTGAAGAAAACATAACCCCAATAAATGCTACAGAAGCCTTGCATATACTTTAAAAAACCCTTGCTGCACTTACTTCTTTTGCAAGTCCTCCATTTTGCCGTCCCTTTCCTTGCTTGCCTCGACAATCAAAGACTCCTGTTTTGTGGCTGACAATTCGATACTATTTATTCTGGAAATAAAACCATTACAAATATTAAAGCAAAATTACAGACAAGGCCACAGAGATAAGAGAAGAGTGAACTATTTCTGTTGTAGAATGATTTATCAACGCTGTCATCGCTTTGGGGAGAAAATCGTTGCCCTGTACCGAATCAGTAAAGTCTATTATTTAAAGCATTGATAAAGTCTGACTGAAAGGCATATTCAAAGCATTAGGCCTTCGGACTAACAACAGTGACCAGTATCTAAAGAATCCTGAATAGTTCGAGAAGACGATCATGCCAAAGATGGCGGCGAAGAAATTTCTACCAAGATGCACTGCGTTCCAATTATGAACCCTTAACGATTCTACAAAGATTCTTTACCAATTCAAATCACCAAAAATTGATTATAAGGCCGATTTTTAAATTTATTTTTTTGGCGAGTAGATCATAAACCAAATTATTTTCGCAGATATAGCTGATCTCGTGATTGGTTTGAAAATTAGCAAATTTAGCTCTTTTTATCGCTGCCTGGTTTTGAGGCATACTGCAAAAAGTATCGATGATTACCAGTTATTTCTTCTTATATCAAGCTTTTAGTTTGGTCATAAATGTCAGAAAGAAACGCAAACTATCATTCTAGACTTGAAGGATAATGAAAAATCTCAAAATAAAGGCTCCTAAGCAAAATTTACAATGTTGCTTAAAAAGTATAGCTCAGAATAAGGCTTTACAACCGGTCATTTTATACCCTCGAAGTAATAAAAGCAAAGATTGTGTCATCTTTAAATATATTTGGATCACTGACAAAAGAGATCAAAAAGAAAATTTGAGGATAGGTTTGATAATCGACTTTGGTGCTTCTTTGAACGGGAGTACTTTTTTGGGACAGCCAGTATAATAAATTGAAATCGGCTCAAAGGTTGTTACGACACGACTTCCAAAAGTTGGATTGAACGAACGCACATTCATCTCAAGAATTTTAATTTCTTAATAAAACATAAATATCAAAATCTCACTTATTTTGTAAATTGTTGATGATGATATCTTTCTCTTTGACGATCGCTGCAGCTTTGCTTTTATTGTCATCTGTAATACTCATTTGTGATACCCTATGAATAAGGACGAGGAAGAAGAGAATATTAGGAGCAGAGTTAAGATTTGATAGAAAAAATCTTTCGAATCAGTCGGTTGAAGGAGATAAATGCTGCCCAAAAAGGAATACAGCACCCGAGTTTGCTTTAACTACGATGTACTTTGAAAAAGAGATTTAAAAACGTTAAAGACCTATAGCCAACCATGATCCTTTGCGGCCCTAAAGTCGACTTTCGTATGATACGAAAGACGTTTCTGGCCTTAGTTCTATTTGTTTTGCTTTTCATACGGCACAAAAAGGATCATGGTTAGCAATGGGCCTTTAATTGCAAACAAATGGCATACCTGCTCTCAAGCTCACTGAGATCTTTNTTGAACGGGAGTACTTTTTTGGGACAGCCAGTATAATAAATTGAAATCGGCTCAAAGGTTGTTACGACACGACTTCCAAAAGTTGGATTGAACGAACGCACATTCATCTCAAGAATTTTAATTTCTTAATAAAACATAAATATCAAAATCTCACTTATTTTGTAAATTGTTGATGATGATATCTTTCTCTTTGACGATCGCTGCAGCTTTGCTTTTATTGTCATCTGTAATACTCATTTGTGATACCCTATGAATAAGGACGAGGAAGAAGAGAATATTAGGAGCAGAGTTAATTTGATAGAAAAAATCTTTCGAATCAGTCGGTTGAAGGAGATAAATGCTGCCCAAAAAGGAATACAGCACCCGAGTTTGCTTTAACTACGATGTACTTTGAAAAAGAGATTTAAAAACATTAAAGACCTATAGCCAACCATCATCCTTTGCGGCCCCAAAGTCGACTTTCGTATGATACGAAAGTCGTTTCTGGCCTTAGTTCTATTTGTTTTGCTTTTCATTGGGCACGCAAAGGATCATGGTTAGTAATGGATCTTTAATTGCAAAGAAATGGCATACCTGCTCTCAAGCTCACTGAGATCTTTTTCTCTTTCCATGATTGCTGCTTCTAGCTCTTCAATCCTAAATAAAATAAGAAATGTTTACTTTTTGATCTGATAAACTTTTTGCAAGGATTTTGTATCGATTTTTCCCCAAATTTTTATATTTACGGCGACAACTAACAATATGAAGCAAACAATATGAAGCTGTTTGTTTTTAATTCCGATATGCAAAAAAGTTGACGCTGTCGAAAACGCAATTTAATCAATTTCCATCAATGGTTTTCAATAAAAGAATTTCTTCAAAATACTTACTTTATTTTCTGTCTTGTAAGCAACCTTTCTTTTCCAAGTAGCTGATCTGACTTTTCTTCATTCCTACAAAAAAGTTAGAAGAGTTAAATCAATATATAACAATGCAAAAAAAGATAAACAGCTTGTTATCAATCAAATTTTAAAGTAACGTATTATGACGTCCTATCTCATCAACAAAATTCGGATTAAAGGCAAAACAGGGAAGGAAGGATTAGAAATCGATATGGTCTTGGATAAACCATTTCTCTGATATGGAAAACACCAATGCCTTGACTTAATTTTGCCTTCTTTATAAAATTTGGCAATGTTCTTCTAGTGACTGGAGTAAGCTCTCATCTCATAATTTCTGGAAATGTAAGCAAAATTCCCATGCACATTCGATTAAATTTTCACATGTACTTTTCTCGAAGTTTTTAATGTGGTATATTCTGTTTCAGCAAGACAAAACATTTCGTAAAGTTTGAGGTCCTGAAAGATCGAGTAAGCTTCTATTGTTAAGCTTCGGCTTTCAAAGTCATAAACGTCACCTGTCTTCCTCTTGTTGCAATAACGCTTCCAATTCTTTAAGCTTTTCCTCCTGCTTTTTAACGCAATGATCAAGTTTGTTGTTGAGATTCAACGTGCTCTCTAGCCTGTATAAAGGAAAGCAAACGATACTTCAATAAACAAAGGTTAATAGTTAGCAAAAGCTATAAAAAGTAGGCAAAATATCAAGATATAAGAAAGTAAATAATGAAACGCTTTGACAGTTCAGTTCATCGATAAAAAGAAAGGCTCTTTGGTGCAAGCCAAAACCAAAAATAATTCTCTTGTCAGAACAGATTTCTTAAATTTAGCTTTCTTCCATTATCTAGGTATAAATAGTTTATTTACAAAGAAGTATGTCTTAAAGGCAGTCTGTCCCCAATTGTTTTAAGTTTTTTCTCCGTCGCCATGAAATTCATGCAACACTGGGTTTCTATAAAATTGCTTTCTCTGGATAAAGCAAATAAGCGCACACGTGTGGAATATTCAATAGAGATCTTTATCTATTTATTTTCATTCATCAAGGGGACATACTCCCTTTAAATCTACTTCGTTCCTTGGATAAAGACCTGAGACATACTATGTAGTGCTACTGCATATGGTGCTCCACTGAGAGGATCATAGTTAAAGGTGAAATAAATTCGAAGTCCTCACAAACCTTTGTTGAAGACCAGATAACTTATTTTCCAGCTCTTTATTAGATTCTTTGAGCCTTTCGTTACTTGTTTCTGCATCCTCCGACCTAAAATTTGACGAATAGAATAATCATCTTCGGTACTTTATCCATATAGCCTTCTTTGTGTTTCAATTACAATGTGGCCACTACTGCACCAGCTCGATTCGGCTCATTCAGAACATTATTTGCTCCGACTTTCTAGTCTCTGAAATAGTTCTTAACAAGAAGACGCGAGTAAGAAGGCGCCCAGCAGAATCCGTTTGCTTAAGAAGATGAATCACAAAATAAAATCAACCACCAAGATATTTTGGATCTCCAGAAGACTTCGGACACGTTCTGCTTTTGAAACCTTGCAAAAAAACCGGCATTTTTGAAAAAGTCTAAACAACAAAAACTTGGCAAGAAAAGATGTCACTGATACATCGTCTCAGGGTTGGCTTTCCTTGGAGGAAACTTTCTGTGAGAAAAGTGTTAGAAAATTTGTTCTCGTAAAAATGTGTGAGCATTCCCATTTCACCGACTATGTAACGCATTGCTGAAAGGAAAAAGAGATTTTTCACGAAAAAGGTCACAACTTACCTATGATTCAATTCCTTGAGTTTTATTTCGGCTTGTTCTAATAATTTGCTTAATTGTCTATTTTCCTTGTACGTGTTCTGAAGTTCGGATATCCTGGAAGAGAACGCAATATCATTGGCAAAATCGTAATTTTTCATACCTAGACATTCTATGGGCATGTAGCAAAACAAATCAAAAGAATGAAAAATGCATGATTCGCCATCGAAAATCGCTTGATTCGCTTGATTCGCCATCGAAAATCGGCCATCGAGGAAGAATCCAGAAACAATTTAATCAACCATGATGCAAAATCCACGTCACATTTGATAGTTATACTTAAAAAATGCGAATGAAAGCGAATGAAAGAACGCTCGCAAAGAAGTGAATTTTTTAGATCTTTTTAGAATAAGAGAGTCAGATGTTTTCACTTTTTAGTGAGAGGGTTACTGGGCATCGATAACGATCTTCAGGCCTAAAACGATTTGAAGTTTTGGAAAAATTAATAACATTTTCATTTTACCTTGCTTCTGCTTCTCTGATCTTTTCATCTTTTTCTTCGTTGCTTAAATCCAGTTTTCGAAACTGTGACATTGTCCCTTCAAGCCTACGAAGTTGATCAGATAAAAGTACTTACAATTGTTGGTGGAAACTGCTTCTTAAGTGTAAATAGTACTTTGGAAGATTGCTGAGAAAGATAGCAGGACGCGACTATCAAGTTGAAAAATGGAACTACTTGCTGACTGTCAAAACTAACGCAGCAAACATTTTCATATCTAGATTAGTATCTAGAACGTTGAGAAATCAGTGAAAGCTCATTCAAGTCTCAGGAGTTATCAATGGTTTGCCTAACTCCTTTAAAATCACAAAGCCAGATACATTTCGCTTTTCAAGGTAGAATCAGGGATCATTGTATATTACTGACAATGAATCATATGAATAGATATGTAAATTAGATATGTTTTGAAAAGTTGACTTTGAAGTTGGGTTAATACCTTGCTTGCAAATCTTGGATCTTGGACTCCTTGTGTATTTTTTCTGAAGAGACATCTTCTAGTCTGGAGGAGAGAACAAGTATATAAGCCTTCTTAAAAGAAGAACTAGGTTTGCTGGAATAAAAACATGTCACAATTCTGCAGGAATAATTAATTGCCCACTAGCTATATCGTATCGTCGAATTCATAATTAAAAACATAAAATGGAGAATCAAAGAAATTACCTCGACTCGAGTGTCATGATTTTTTCTTCTCTTCTTCTTATACTCAGTTGTCTTTTAACTTTGACATCCAGTAAATCGTCCACCCTGTGGAAACGCAACAACATCATGAGCACTATTTAGGACAAAATAATACGGACTGGTCATGAAAAATCAAGGAGGGGCAATTTCACGAATATTTCATGAAAAATGTTTCAAACGATCATTCAGCAAAATTTCTGTAGTTTTCGACAATCTGGGGGGCGTCAATAATTCTGCAACGGGTGAGTACCGTTCGACATGGTCTGTTAGACATGGTATGATATTGAGCGATTTTCCTCCCAAATATGGTATTTTCTTCATGAACAATGTTCCCATAATTTGAAATAATTACTCGTGTACAGAATTTCAATAATAGGGACTTGCAATTTTGCATTTACGTTTTCCCAATTTGCTCCCCGACAGGGTAATTAATCTTTAAAATATTACTCTCAGACAGGGTAAGAATTTGCTTCTCTCAGATTCAATTCAATTCAATTCAATTTTATTCATAGAAATACAGAGGGTCGTCCCCGTACATTTTGGGGTCAACTTTTTGATTAGACATCTGATTAACTGGTTGACTAGTTGATAAATTGATGGATTGATTGATTGACTGAATAGTTCATCGTCTATCTTACTGTAATCTTAATCCTTGGATTTGATCATTGGCATTCTTTTCCAGCGATCCTCGCAGTTGCGCAGCTCTATGCAATGAGTCTTCAGTGTCGTGGAGTCTACATGGAAAAATAAGGGTATCAAAGAATGCGAGAGGCTCGAGAAGCTGGCTTTCATTCCTTGTATTTAGCAAACTATTTGAAGCTAAAGAATGACTGTAAAATTTATACATATGTCGGACATACTTATCATATTAATGTCTAAATAACTAAGTATAAAGTTCTGTTCACCTGAGCAGTTGGTGTAACTACTAATAAACGTAGCACAGATTAAAGCTCACAATCTAAAATATGGAAACATTGAGAAAAATGATTTACGTAATGTTTTGTTCGAATTCTTTGCTGGTCATACCGAATATTCACAAATCAATATGTAAATCTGGATCCCTTGACCGCGAAATGTTAAAGCAGATCTTTCTCTTTCCATTCTGAGTTTTCAAATCTGCAAATTCGGTAATTAACAGTTTAATATATCCCTGGAAAAATTTCTTCAAAAGTTACTGTAAAATTGAGTATTTTATGAAAACAAAATGTCGAGACGATAATTAAAGAAAAAGAATCTTACTTGGCTTGCAGGAGAGCTATCCTTTCGTCCTTTTGGTGGACTTGCTGATTTAATCTTTCATTTACATTTACAACATCTTCCATGTCATCAAGTCTGCAAGAAAAATAAACTACTGTTAAATTTAATATGCAACTTTCGTATAAAACAGCTTGGAAAATCATCTCATTTTAATGCATATGATGCATTCGTATTAAATTCAAAAATTTGGACGTACCTTTCTTGAAGGCCTACAATCTTCTCTTCCTTCTGTCGAACATTTTCTTTCATTCGTTCATGTAGTCTCTGTAGCTCGCTCATTCCATCAAACCTGCAGAAGCAAATGATTCCTTAACTAAATGTAATTGATTCCTGGATAAAAGTTTACCAAATAAGATGCCGTTGAAACTCAACAACTATAATTTGGTTAACCGGAAGTAATCGCTTTCTCGATAGCTTACAGGTATAACTCATACCTCGAACTCTTCATTGATTTTAGGAAGTTCACTTGTAAATAGAAAATAGTTTACAACATATACTAATAAATAATAATTGTTATAAAAATCATACGTTTCTTCAAGCAACAAGATCTTCTCGTCTTTCTGTGTCAAAACATTATTCAACTTGATGTTCTGGTTTTGAAGCTCGTTCAGTTCGCTTGCTCTGAAAGAAGAAAAAAGTTCCTTTGCATTGAACAATCGAACTGATGGGCCCAAGGTACACTGTATTAGATAAACATGATTTTCACGTACAAATTGCTGGGTGACAGCATGATGAAGCTATCTGACATTTTTGGAGGAGACTACGTTAAATTAAGATGTAATTCGACGAAGAGATCAAGCAATACAACTTTCACTAATCAAGTAGAAATCAAATAGACTGTTTCAGGGAGAGCAAATTCTTAAAAACCATTCGGAGCTTGTAGGGTATTTTTCTACGTAGTTTCTTTTTCAAACATAAAAGGCAAAAGAGAAGCATTCTACCAAACATAAGAAATTAATGTCTTCAAAATTCGCAAAATTTTAAGTTCAACTTACCTAATGTCTTCAAAATTCGCAAAATTTCAAGTTCAACTTACCTGTCTTCGTTGGTTTGCAGCTGATCTTCTTTCAACTTTAAAGAATGGCTCAGCCTTTTCAGTTTACTCTCTTTTTCATCTAACCTGTGAAAAATAATCAAAAGTAATTCTATCCGGCTTTTTGCTTGTAACTATCAACCTTAGCAACACTGGACTTGATCCAGATCTCTTCCTCGAGGCTTGGAGCAAGTTCAGAGCAAGACTGCTATTTGAAGACGCATTCATATTTGCATTCTTATTACACGATGTACAGTTCTCATTGTCCAACTGAATGTTGGATCGAATATGTAAACATTACTTGATCAAACTTACCCATTGTCCACCTCATTTGCATTCTTATTACACGATGTACAGTTCTCGTTGTTGAACTGAATGTTGGATCGAATAGGTATAAACATTACTTGATCAAACTTACGAATTTTCAAGCTCAGCAATTCTGCTCTCTTTTTCATCAATACTCTGCTGTTGTGATAATATCTTTGTTTCTTTTCCTTTTAATATTCGACCCAGTTTCCCTTGATCTGCTTTCGAATCTTCCAGCTCGAGAAGACTACGATAAGAAAATGTTTATTAAACAAATTAAACAAAAAATTTCAAAGATCATGCAACAAACTTTGACTAATTGACCTCATATTTACTAGGATATTGTCTCCATAAAAATTAAAGACTGCGGCTAATAGCTATCTTTTCAAGTACGGAGCTTGTCAGCTTATTACAAAGATTAGGAAGAGGCAATTCTTTTAAAGTGCAAGTTTAAGTTAACGTTCGATCACGGGAAAAATAAAGTGTCATTCATTACTTTCGTTAAGGTGAAAATGTGAAATATCCACTTGGTGAAACGTTGCCATTCTTGAGACTAATAGCGGTATTAGTAACTTAGTAAGTCGGAAATAGACAAGGGCTTCGGTCTTTAAAATCACAAAACAAATAAAACTAATCTCTTCTCAGAAATATTTTGCAACATATCAAAGATCATTATGTTCTAAACATCAAATCCTTGATTTAGGCCGGCAATGAAAAAATATGGATCGATCTTGCTCAGAGAAGTTATTCGTTATGTCGTATGTGATAATTTAGTAAAGAAAGTATGTACCTCTTTTCTAATGCAAGATAACGTTCTTCTTTCTGTTTTGAAGCCATTTCGAGTCTTCTTACTTCTGCAGATACTTCATCAACTCTACAGGAATTGAGAAAGATTGAATTCATTAAACGGAAGCAACATTGATGGAAGCAGATAATTTGCGATAATCAACAAGGCATGCTGTTTTGATTTAAAATATTCACCACGGAAATCAATACTGCTGCAATAAAAAGCGAGAGAGCTTAACGAAACGTTAAAAAAGGTCTTCTGGTGACTTTCCACTGATTAATTAATAATTCGGCTTAGCAGAGATAAGTTGATTATGGCAAAAACATTGTCACCATCCCAAAAATTGATAGGAGACTAATAAGGAATAAGTATTTTTAATCACAATTCAATTAACTCTGCTATGTTGGTTAGGAATATCAAACTTTGGATAACTTCATGAAAATTAACGGTAATAAATAAATAAAAATGAAAAGGTAAAAATTCAAGAAAGAATCGAATAAACAGACATTCTGGAGTAGACCCAGGGAAACAAATAGGCCAGGGAGCATGTACCATCCGATTTATCGAACACACATGCTTCATCACAGGGAAACCAGGAAATAATTGTTGCTAAAAATAGAATTTGTAAACAAAATTTGTCTTTCTTTGTCCCCTGTGCGCTTAGTCATTTTTGTACCTTAGTCTCCTGTGCTCCGCGAAAAACTGCGTATCGCGGAGCACAGAGTGCTAAGGTACACAAATAACGAAACGCACAGGGAACAAAGAAAGACAAATTTTGTTTACAAATTCTATTTTTAGCAACAATTATTTCCTGGTTTCCCTGTGGTTTCATATGGAAAGGTTATGAAAACTCCTTGTTTTTTTAATTTGCTCGAAGTCGCCAACTCACTCCTGACACTGTCAAAAAATTTGAAATCTCCTACTCTAAATCCTGTAACCTGTCCTTTTCCTAAAGATAAGAACCTTCTAATTTAAATAACAATACACCTTACAGTTGTTCAAATTAGTAAAATTTTGAAATACTCACTCGGCTTGAAGATCAGTAATCCTCCTATTTTTCTCTTCGATTACTGAGGACAGTTTCTCGGTCTGCTGAGAGGACTCTTCGTACCTTTGAAGCCTAAAAGAACAAGTACGCCATATTTACCAAGGTAGAACGCTTGCTTAATGGCTCATTTCACAACACGATCAGACATAAATTTCACGTGACATCTTTCGGTTCAGTTTTATACTCTGGAAATTTTTTCTGACGAGAAAAAGGTTTGATCAGCTACGCTTCTGGTCTATCGTCAAAATCTGCACATTTGCACCACAATAGATTTTTCAGTTAATAAGTCATTTCGAATTGCGTTAAGAGTAAAGTCAACTTTATAAATAAATTCAAATATATAAGAAGAAAATATAAAACCAAGAAATAGCTTACTCTCTTTCTAGCTGCTGAATTCTGTCTTCTTTCATTTCTGAATTTCGCTGATATTTCTTCATATTTGATGTGGTATCTTCAAGACTGATGGAATAAGATGATATAACACATGTTGAGAAAGAAAATAATCAAGATACTATAAAGTGACATTTAAAAAGTACAATATATGCACCTGGCATGACACCGGCACCAAAATGCGTGAATAGCTAAACTTTATTGTGGCAAAAGTACATTGCATTACATATGATCAATTTCATTTTCTCCAATGCGTAACTACGTTTAGTTTTGCAACAAATCGTGAGTTTCAATGTGGGTGATTATAATCAGAGTGAAAGAAATTCAGAATCGTTGATACCTGTTCTCAAGAGACATGATCTCATCTGCTTTCTTTTGTAGCCTCTTCGTGAGCACTTCAATCTTCTCTCCATTAGAATGACTCGACTTTTCTTCCAATTTAGAAATTCTATGAAATTAACATCGATTTCAGTTTTAATTCTAATGTTACGGTGACGCTAAGAGATCATTTAAAAACCCATACATGAAATGTTATGTTATGTTATGATAGTTAAGGCCCGAGTAAACTGGTAAAATATTTCAACAAATGCTTTCTCGATATTTTCGTTTCTTCTTGNTGGGTGATTATAATCAGAGTGAAAGAAATTCAGAATCGTTGATACCTGTTCTCAAGAGACATGATCTCATCTGCTTTCTTTTGTAGCCTCTTCGTGAGCACTTCAATCTTCTCTCCATTAGAATGACTCGACTTTTCTTCCAATTTAGAAATTCTATGAAATTAACATCGATTTCAGTTTTAATTCTAATGTTACGGTGACGCTAAGAGATCATTTAAAAACCCATACATGAAATGTTATGTTATGTTATGATAGTTAAGGCCCGAGTAAACTGGTAAAATATTTCAACAAATGCTTTCTCGATATTTTCGTTTCTTCTTGTCTGTGTCAGGACAAAGACATCAAACAAATTTTCGCAAATAAACATTATTTTTAAACTTCAAACAGTGTACTTACTCATCTTCAAGGGATTGTATTCTATCATCCTTTGCCCGATTACTGCTCTTTAATTTGTTGTTCAGTGATATCATTTCTTCTATCCTGAAAGAAATTCGAACATCAAATTGTCATCAAATAATGGCAAGCCAAAGAGACATTGAATTATTCGAATTTCAAGTCTGCTTTCTCGAAAGAATTATAAGGGGAATCTGGTTAAAGGAATGTAAAATATACCTCCAAAAGAACTAAATGAAATACACATGACATAAGTCGCACAAAGTCAGGTTTCTTTGTAGGTTTCGTAACTAACATCAATACTACAGACAACATCGATCTTACAGTTGTTATGTTCGATTTAATTAGTGGTTTCAAACACAAGAAAGGACGACTACTTGTATCTAATAACTGTAAATGGAGCTCCTAGGGGATGAGAAATGCATTTGGAAAAGGCCATATTTGAATTACCTCATTTCCATATCAGCAACTTCTTCACTTCTGGCTTCAAGTGACCTTTTCAACGACACAACTTTGTCCTCAATTTGCTTCGCAGAGGCAGTTTCAAACTCATGTAGACTAAAATAAACAGTAATGCAAGTTTTGAAGCACACAAATTTGTAATTAAATATCAAATCCAAGATACATAAGATAATGAAGAAAATCTCCTAGAGCAACAAGAATAAAAAAAATCGAGGCATAGGCCTAGCTTTCAATTAGAGAGGATATCAATGGATTACACATCTGCGCAAATGACTGCAATCAAGTAATATCATCGAAATCCCATAACACATTGAACTTTCTCCTCTGACCAAGTTTCTCGATTCTGGAATAATGCAGCGATAAATTGAATTTACCACAACTTATTGTAGGCCTCGTTTTCTTACCTCGCTTCTAAGGTGCTAATTCGTTCATTTTTCAGCTTCAGTGCATGATCCAACTTCTTGCAAGTGCCAGTCGCCTTTTCACATCTGAAAAATAGATAGTGTGAAATAAATCTAAGGGTATCTATACAGGTTCTTCACTTAACGATGATACTTTTGCTTCGCAAGTTACTTATGCTTCGCATGGATATCATAAGTAACCATTTGACTTAAGGCGCAGATTTCACAGGAGCAGATTGAAATGTATTGAAAAAGATAACATTTTACTATGGATAAAAAACAACAAAATACTGAAAAATAACTTACTGAATTTCCATCTCGTGAATCTGCGTTTCGAGTATTTTATTCGATGATATAAGTGAGCTCAGTTTCTCATCTTTCTGTTTTGCGGTTGCTTTAAGCTTCTCGTGTTCATGTGATGTTTCTTGTAGATCTTCCAACCTAGAAATAATAGTGATAGGTGATAGAAGAGCGTGCGAAATGATAGCCTGCGTCACAGACCATAAGAAGAAGGAGTTATGGTCTGTGTGATGGATTCACTTTTGTTGTCCCAACGACTTCAGCATAAATTAAACAAACAAAGAGATAGACAAGCCAATATCATTATTTGAATAAAAGATTTCACAAGATCTCTGTGAAGCTGGGAGAACAAAGTGAGTCCATCCCACAGACCATAACTCCTCCTCGTTATGGTCTGTGACGCAGGCTAGGAACTATATAGATACATTTTTTCCTCCGCAGAAGCATGTTAGTTGTGGCGCTCCTCCATATTTTTA